>VKOC01000001.1:52202582-52227097 GCA_009364415.1 Spea multiplicata | reverse complement strand
AAAAGAAAAAAAAAAGGAGCATGTGAGAAACATAGAAAAAATGATAATACAAATAATAAAAATCCAGAAGGTATTACTTTCTGTGCGGTAGATAAAGTTAAAAAATATTGGAGAGGTGGAAACATAAAAAATATGGGAAACCGTGAAATGGAATGGTTATTCAATTTAGATTCCTTTAAACCACAGGGAAGAATCTTTTTAAACGTTTTAAAATTTCTTATAAACTTTACACTCTATTCCCCCTCCAATATAGTCATCTTTTTTGCACAGGTCTTAAAGTAATCATATAGCCTTCAGCTAATGATTGATTTAAACTGTGTGCATTTTCATTCAGTCAATATATATGTGTACCATACAAGTTTGCATATAAAATTGTACTACATAAATGATAAACCCTCTTTTAAATGTCTTTGTTTTCCATAAAAACAGCTAATTTACCACAAACGTTTGAATGGTAGTGTATATGTTTAACTATGCAGATTGATACATTTGTTATTTAATAAATATTGAAGATTTACTATTTTTCCAATATATATTTTTCTGACATACAATTTATATATAGTCTTATAAATGTATTATACATTTTTTTCAAATATTTTTAATAATATATTCATAATACATGATGTACACTTATGTATAATTTTCAGAAATCTAAGGATGTATTATAAGATGTCTTCCTTACTTCTTTTTGTATTTCAAAGCACATGCGACCAAGACATTTGTATAAGAGGAAGCTCAATTGTAAAACAGTACCTCTGCGAGGAATGGATACATTGAGCACCGCTGAAGTATCGAGTGACGCCTCGTTCTCCAGAGGGAAGGGAGAAAGCGATTCACAGGATTACAAATACACAAGGATTTGAAGAAAAAATGTTTCATATCAGATATAACACCAAGCGCACACTATCATTACAAATTCCTTTTCATTCATTACAATATTTTTGTGTGGGTGAGGGAACTAAGTGGCTGGTGTGTGGTATAGGCGCTGGCTTATTAGCACTCCTGTTCTTTTTCTTTAAAAAGTAATCTTTGTATATTGTTGGTATATTGTTATGTATATTGTTATGTATATTGTGTAAACAGATCATCCGTGTGTTAATAAACAGAGAAATTAATAGAGAAAGTATGGAAGTCAGATGGCTTCTCAAACTTTCCAAGTGTTCCTTTTCGGGAGAGACAGTCCCTTTTAGGTACCCGCATCCCTCTGTCCTGTTTTCCTGCCCTTATGTTTTTTTATTTGTAATCATAATAATTTATATTGAAACATTAGGTAAATTCAGTTTCATAAATGTCAAAAAACACAGAAACCCCTTACCCAGTTACATAAATAGCTATCAACAGATCACAGCATCACATAAAAAGTTGTTGTAAAGTCCACACATCTAACTAACTGCCCTAAAACAACAGTGTTCCCCTGTTTGGCCATTTCAAATCTTGGGAGGCATTGCTGTTCCATCTAAAACTAAGAATAAGTACCATTACAGTTGAGACAATTCCATAATCAATATTGAGATCTCGCTGTCCAGATGCCTCCACAGTCTTCCAATTTTTGTGAAATTATTCCAATTCCAGTCACATAATGGCATCAATGATATCTGTAGTAATATTGTAGTAATCTTAAAATATGCCAGCTAAGAAAATGTAAAAGTAACCATGAAATACTTTTGCCATAAAACTCACACTAACCAAATCGGTTCAAACATGAACACCCTGCTTAGTCGTTCATGGAAGAAGAAGTGGGTGCATTTTCAAGATAATGGACTTTTTCTTGCAGATAGCAACCAGAATCCCAATGGATCCGTTTCAGTTACTGTTTATTTCTAGGCTTTTTTTAACCAAAAATTGATGATGATAAAAAAAAATACATTGGACATAATTAAAAACAAAGATGATCAAGAAAGGAGATCTACATGCATTATGCAAGAGTTTAACATGTAAAAAAAGCACAAGAATCCAAGAGCTATATATGTGACATACCTTCTGACTGTGTTTTGTACATTGATGTTGCATAAAAAACACACACACACAATGATGACTTTGTCTAGAAAAAATGCGGAGAACCTTTGTATATCAAGAAGATGTCTGATTGTGAGTCAGATTACACACAGGTGTAGCTCAAGGGAGTTAATGATGACAGTCATCTTACCAAATTATTCCAGGAAGTAGTTTATGTGAAAAATCAAAAGATGACATTTCCAAAAAAATAAATAAATGGTGGAGGAGGGTATAATTTTTACATGTAGTACAAGGGCATTGGGATGTTAGGTCACTGTATTGTTTATCAGAGCCCAGTGCTAGATCACGGCATATATTCCCCTCTCATCATGACGCAGCACTGCCAGGATGGACAGCTGGGCTTGTAGCAATTGTGACAGCCCAAGCTTATGGTTATGGTTTAGACCCGCGTAGAGGCACTAATAATGCTCACTGGTTGATGTGAGGGCATGGTGTGAGTCGTGAAAAGGTCCTCTTATTTTATGTATTATTAATACATTCTGTGGCTATTATTAAAAAATCCAAAACAAATCCAGAGAGGGAAGCATTTAAATAAAAGGAGGTGAGCAAGAAGTAGAGGTTATGACTCAAAAGGGTAGAAGGCGATGGGGAAAAAAAGACAATTCTACTTTACAGGTAGTATTTAAGAAATTAAAGATGCTTGAGATGCGCACAAAGCTATCCTAACGAATAAATAAGTATAAAGTGGGTCCAAAACGCCAGACTAGATGAGGCGATTGGTTCTTTTCTGCCATCACTATTTATGTATCTATGTAAGCGCTATGGATTGATAAATGTGAAAGCAATCAAAAAAGTAAAATCAGATTTGGACAAGGTTTGCCAGAGGGGGAATAATAGGACACAGTCTTATAAAACCAAATAGACTGAATACTGTGAATAATTTCCATAAGGGCTATGCGGTTTTATAATAGGCTAATAGTAAGCTAAACCATCAAACGCTGTCTACTTTAATCTTCCATCTTCTCATGTACCCTCTGCCCAAAATTGCAACCTTAACAACTTAATTCGTCTACACTCTTTATGATTATGTAAATGTCTAGAATTGTACTAGAACATCTGGTTGACCTTAGTAAAACATAGAGATGACAGCAGGAATTAATATTGGGGTGTGGACAGGCCAAATGATTGACAGTTAAACAATTTTTGCTCGTTACCTTAGATGGCCTTTTAATACAGGAACACATTGCTCGCTTCACTTTACTAAATAGTTAGACCGTATAGCAGCTACAAAAATGTTAAATAAGAACAATGATTAAAAAGAGAGGAAAATTGTCTGTGTACAATGTGACTTTGTAAAGCCCGAGTTTTAACAGTAGCAAATGGAGACTATTTAGACATGATCTCTAGAGATCCGGAATTAGATAGTTTCCCAAGCACACATAATAATAACACAAACACAAGTTTGAGCTTCTGCTGCTGGCCGGTACTTCCACCTGGGGTTCTATGGTGGAGCACCGGAAGCTCTGTCATCGAAGCACCAGCAGAAGTACCGGAAGCAGCAGCGGAGGTTGTCTGCGTGCATTGTGCAAACGTCCATCCGCTGCCAGAGAGGAGGATCCGGGTCTCCTCAGCACTGGGGGGGATCTGGATCTTAGTCTTGTAATCAGACCTCTATTTGAGGTCTGATTATAAGACAGCCTTAAATATAATCGGGCAAATACAGTATAGATTAGCCCCTTAAGGACGAAGACCATTTTTTGGCACTTTTTAGCACTTTTGCTATATTGTTTTCAAAGATAATTTCCTCTCTTATTTGGGGCTTTTAAATATATATATATATATATATATATATCTCCGAACTAAGTAAATTTCCTTTAACCTTTCCATCCAAAGCAAACAGTGGAACGGCTCATTGAAAATTGTTTGGATTTGAAAGGATGTCTACAGACTAAATATTCTAGCAGAAGCAGCATAAAGAACAAAAGAATATATTCAAGACATCTTGAAAATAACATAGTTATAAAAATGTAATTAAGATGGGAATTACACAGCACTTACCCATAGGTATCCTTAACAAATGATTTATGGATTTATTTTTTTGACAAAATTATCCAAAGCATGCCCATTAGTGGTGAGTGTATGATTAAAAACTGGTCTTAACCAGGTTATAATATTTAATCACACCTCCAGTAGAACTACTAAGTGGCCATTTTGATCAAATTCTCCATATCCTTTATGGAAAGTTCTGCTTTTAGTATAAAGCATAGTTCATTTTGGAATCACTGGCTGATCTATTCCATATAAAACACATAGCAGTTGTCATGTTATAACTACTTCTGTGAGTAATATTTATTCTAGGAAAAGATGGATTGTTAGTACATTTCTTAAAAAAGTGAGTTACTGTTCATTTTCATTTACCAGTAATATACATGTTTGTCCAGATCATTTTCAGTAGAAACAGAATCTGAATTTTGATTATTCATTGACTTAAATACCGACATTTGCAGAAACAAATGTACACACACAACTGGTGATAGGAAACATTTTGTCTTATTTTATGATAAGAGTTTTGATTGTGATTTGCGAACCAAAGGCTTTAGCTTTGCCAGTGAATTATACATATTTTACTTGTAATAGTATCATTTTGGTCATGTGAGAAAGGGGCTTCTGAATTCTTTTAGAGTACTTTGCTTTGCCTTTTGTGGAGTGTAAGTAATGCACATATCACTTTACATATCTGATTATATAGACACTGACAAAACAACATTAACCCCTTTCCCTTTCAGAGTGGAGAGAAATGAGCAATTGTATTTATTTTTGACGCATAATTTCATTACCTCTGTTTCTCTTTAATTTCTGGCCTTGGGTTTTTAGCTTTCACTTCTGTATAATAGCTTTTTTGTCCCCGTTGCCTCCGCTTTCTGCTTGGTGCAATGTCTGGAGAATCATCTGGACTGCTGATAAGGGAGCGACGCCTGGATGATGTAGCTGGAGCTACAAAACAAAAAAGAAAAAAAATGTAGTTAAAAGGGCAAGGGCCAAAACACTACCAACACAGTTGTGTGGAAAAGGAGGTACAGCCTCTTTGAAGTCTATGGTTTTACATATCAGGACATAATAACAATCATCTGTTCCTTAGCAGGTCTAAAAATGAGGTAACTGCTTCCTCAGATGAACACCACATTACATATTACATGGTGTCATGAGTTCTTCAAGAAAAAGAAAGTCAAAGTGGAGAAGCCAGGTGCTGCTAATCAAATGCCCTTGATTAACCGATCATCAGCAACTGTGACTACCTCTATAAAAGCTGAAGTGTTAGCAGTTTGCTGGTCTGGAGCATTCAGGAGTATGGTATAAGTCATAAGACATAAGCAATGATCTTAGAGAAGCAATTGTTGCTGCTGATCAATCTAGGAAGGGTTATAACGCCATTTCCAAATAATTAAAAGTCTATCATTGTACAGCGAGAAAAATTATTCAAGAGTGGACGTCCCAGCAAATTCCCCCCAAGGTCAGACTGTGCAATGCTCAGAGAAATTGCAAATAACCCAATAGTTACATCTCAGACTCTACTTTCTTTTTCACACAACTGTACATCCAACATTGTGTTGGATTAGTCATTAGGTAAACCATATAATCAGTTAAAGTGACTCTTTCAGCCCCTCACTTGGTCAGCGGGTCCTCTAGAAGCCACTAATGTATGAGCACAACCAGCATTTTGTTCAGTCTCCAGATAGGACCGGCATGACTGTGTCCCAGTGCACAAAGCGGGCATTCTCATTCAACATCAGTAACTGATCTCCCAAATTTGGCTGATTTGGCACAGTTTTCGACAGACGCACGCCAAAAATCTTTTGAAAAGCCTTCCTAGAGCGTAGGCTGTTATTGACGCAAAAGGGTGGGCCATCCCAAAGTGGATCCCCATAGAATGAGATGTCAACAAGCTCATATAGGTCAGGTATCTATGTACTTTGGGTCATATAGTATCCTATTGTACAGCTCTGCAGAATATAAGGGCACTAATTTTATATATTACATACACATACATATACAACCTTTTTGTACCTTCTTTTTTATATATTATCTGAATAGAAAATATAATGTTCTTGAATTCATGCTCAAACAAATCATACTTTTTACTGTTCAATAATTTTAATTTGTCTCTCTCCCCACTGTGTTATCTCTCCCCTGTGTTCATAAAAAATGCTTTCTTACTTTTAAAACAAACATACCTGAAACAACACTAATTGAAAAAAAAAACAAGCTATAGTTAGTTTTGGTGCATTAATTCAATGACGTGATAAGTGGTTTAGATGACCATTCTTCTTTAATGTTGTACT
Organism: Spea multiplicata; assembly: GCA_009364415.1. Classification (NCBI taxonomy): domain Eukaryota; kingdom Metazoa; phylum Chordata; class Amphibia; order Anura; family Pelobatidae; genus Spea; species Spea multiplicata. The sequence continues at coordinate 52,220,801 of VKOC01000001.1, read as the reverse complement.
GCAACAGTTAAAGGGGGGGGGGAAATTCCATATCAAAGGAAACCTTCCAGCATACCACTCTCCCACACATTAACTGTCTAAACTGTCATTGTGCCGAGTTTAATCTCCCCCCCTTAATGATAACAGCATTCTTGAAACGAATGCATTGATCTCTTGGGCGGTGATAAGTGGTAAGAATTAATCGTTGTCATTTCCATGATGGAGAGATCACGGATACACGTTATACGTAGGCATCAATAAATTAAATTATTGTAGCGTTCATGTGATGCCAACAAAAGAACATTGTCTTTAGTCTTCTGATACAAAGTTAGTAGTACTGACTGCGATGTCTGTTAGCGTTTCTCAGGGTATTCAATAAAACGTCTACTTAATACCATTGTAAAGGGAATACTTGTTACAAAGAAAACGTTGTATTTTTTAATATGTATCACTTCAAATGTGTAACATATGGCTGATAAACAGAACACTTCTGAGGATTTACACGGAAACCAAATGAAACGCACAGATGTTTTGTATTAAAATAGAAGCAAAGTTTACAGTTATAGTAGAAACGTTGAACACAATGCAGTCGAAACGCCTATCTTTAGGTGATTATAGAAATGGCAGTAAGCCGTACATAATTTACAGTGGCATAAAAGGAGATTTATATCTACAGCATAATTATTTGTATCAGTATTTCTGCTTCAGGATTTGAATGAATGAATGACGTGCAGTTGCAAACCTTCCATGAGTAATTTAGGATTTCCTAAAAGCTGTCTTCAAGTAACCCTAGCGTTTCAGGTCTTTGCGTTTTTGACCTATGAGGAGCATTGAATGAGTAGATGCATACTTTTGATAATTCCCAGAAATCTCTACAAAAGTCTGAAGAGTCTGGGGTTCTTTGCTCTAAACTATGGAGAGGAGTCAAAAAATTTGATTTCACCGTCAATTGTCCATTTTATACGGGCAAGGCACAGCAAGTTTCTCCTGCGTAATGCTTAGTTACCAATGCGGGATTCTGGGAAATCATTTCATTCTTCATTATTCAGATCCGACACAACTCTCCATAACCAACACCTACTTTTGTAAAATGAAACACATCAACCCAACGACAAATGCCTTATGAATAAGTGAAGCCGAGTATCTGCATAGCTCAAAGTCAAAAATTAACACAGGGCGTTTTGCAAGCAACCACAAAATCCACAGGAAAAGCTATATATTTCCTTATTTTGAATATGTATGTTCATTCATAACAATGGACCTGCTTTATATGTGTCATGGGGACAGTATTCGTACATATTCATATTTCATAATGATTAATTTATTGAATTTGACTTTCTTGGGATCTTTTCAATTTTAAAAGGAAACATTTTTTACAACATGCACTTAAATAAAAGCACATGTTAAAAACCAACTATGTTTTAGAACAACGTATCCTGCCATTCTCTTCCAAGTATTGATTTAGAGAGACAAGGACATTAGTCTCTCTCTACCTCCCCTCAAATCTTCCGTTCCTTAAAGCAGCCCTTAAACATACTGGTTTCCCGATATAGCCCATGATCCTGTTAATAATGCTGTAATTAAGAAATAAACTAACAATTAAGATTATACATCACAGAACAATGTGTTTTGTATCAGGGAAAGGCAGAGATTGGGGTGTTGGGACATGGCACTGCTTGTAAGCACCAACACAGTTACCTGTTGGTCAATATTGGGGAATGAATAGGTAGGGTGTCCTTGGTGGTTTAACACGTAGCAAGGAAGTGTCTGTGCGTCTGTGTGTGTATACAGGATAGATCGATATACACAAACACACACACAGATCAGACAGTTTCAATATTGTTTCTATATATATATATTATATACATACACACACATATATATACACCACATAGATGCAAGTATTTGAAGTTGAAGTCCATCAGAATCAGCAGGGCCAGCAAGACAAAATGCCGCTGGCGGCCCGAAGTTAAAAATGCTGCCCCCCCCCCCTATTAGTATACCCTTCCTCTCCCTCCGTCCCCCCATTATCTACCCTTCCTCCCCCCCCAGTATCTACCCCCCCTTGTATTACCTGTTTTCAGCAATCCCGCGCGCGAGTCTCCCTGTTCCAGATCTCGCGTGCCGGCTTGTAACGCTGAGCGCCGGAATTACGTCATCTTCCGGCGCTCAGCATTACAAGCCGGCTCCGAGACCGAACAGGGAGACCTGCCACAGAGGAGAGAGAGGGGCGCCGAGCGGGTACTTGGTAAGCGAAAACCACTCGGCGCCCCTCTCTCTCTCTTCTGCTTTAAAAAACAAAAAGGGGCTTGGGGCAAAGTGCCGCCTGGAGCAGTTGCCCCACTCGGCTCCATTGTCGGGCCGGCCCTGCAGATCACTATCCAAAGCTTCTGAAATATTTTGTTGCAACTATCTAAAAACTGCAATATGGTATGTTGTTTAAATTAATGTCAAGACTGCCTTTCATAATAGTGCCACAGGAATTCTGCCTTGGTTTCCCAACTTCAGTTTGACATGAAGGCATAGATTATACTGTACATTGAGAAATATTGATTACGGTGATCTAATGGGTCTAAGCTGTTGAAACTAGAAGTCAGTAGGATTTACTTACTCATCACACACTGAAGGTTGGGTAGTCAAACAGTAGTTTCAGACAGTAGTACTAGAAGCAAAATGGGCGACTCTGTATTCCCCAATTTTCATTTCATTATATGAAAAATATATGCTTTTGCAATTCTTCGGTAAAGTTACAAGTCACTGTAAATTATATATGCATTTACTATTCTCAAAGCGCCGTAACAAGTTGAATTTCACTCATCACAGCTGGAGATCACTTTTAATAAGGTCGAGTTTCTGATGGGTGGCGCAACCCGAGATATCTTGAGAAATGCAACACTTTCCATCTTATGGGTCAAGCTATAAAAGTGTCATAATAAACTAAGACTGTCAAACGGGAAACAGAGCAAGGACTTTCTTTTATGTTTAAACCACAGTATATCTTGCTTTTTGCTGACACATTTATCCTTTGACCTTATCTCCTGCCCATCCTGCAGCGCCCTGTCCTATGGTTACATAGACTATCTACACAGTGTGTTCTTTTACATTTTTGTACGTTAATAGCGCTCAAGCCACAGACCATGGAATAAGGAAAAACCTTAACTCTTAGCTGGCAACAAGCAAAGTTCTACACCTTAATAAACTAGTTTCTAACTTATGCAGCTTTTTCTTTTTTTATGGGAAAAACAACAAGTGTGAGTACAGGGCTCATTGGGTATTGATCATACATTACATTTGCACTATGCTGTTCTAGTAGACAGCAAGATAATAGAATGTATCTAGTTCCAATCAGAAAAAGACTAAATAATCAAAGAATTGTGTAAAAAAAATATTGATATTCTTGGAGATAACCACAAGCCTCCAAGTATTACACATAAGCCATATTATATGCATTGTATATACTATATAAATAGTGTGTGTAATCATTATATAGTGTTTTTGTAGAACTAGATTCAAGGGTGTTGTATAACTGCAGAAAGAGGAAAACTAAGCTTTATTTATTTACAAAGTTAGTTTTGAAATTAAGAATTATACCCATCTACAGCATCGTTATATTATATGGGGGATCTGCTGCTTACATACGGTACATATATATTTTGCTGAAGTCAGTATGACAAAAATGTGATCTAGCTCCGTAGTCTCTCAAACTTGTTATAGATATTTTACAATTAGACATGGGAAAGAAATGCAGAAAATTTGAGGCATGAAATAAAGCAACAGGGGTCAGTCTTTGGCAAGGCGGCCGGCAAGAAGAAATAAAATCGAGATGCCAACATTACCATTCAATCTGTCAAGATACTATAAATAATAAACTATGGAAAGCCACTTTAGGGGATAATAGGTTTCAGATAACTAAAATACAACTTCTAAGCTTTCACCGACTTTATAATTGGGGCCTCTATCTCTGACCCATGTCAGAAAGTACTTTAACACTATATAATGCATTCATTGTTGCATTGTAAGTCAGGTAATGCCTTCCATAGGCCAGGAGAAGTTCCTGTACACAGTATCACAATATTTCGGATAATGAAAAAGCCATGGAATATTTAAGTGCAGTGTATACACTGCGTGAGTTTGAAAGTAATACTTTTGAAATATGAAATTAGTTTTTTCTGGGAATCTAGATTTTTAAAATACAGTTTTTCAATACACAAAGCCATGTGTTAAAAGCAATTATGAAGGAATGTGATTTACCGAAGACCTAACATTGAAATCTGATTTATTCCTGGATTTCCGGGGCGAAGAGACTAGCCAATCATATTCCGCCTTCATATATTTTCTTCTCTTAATCCTCACACAGTTAATTAAATTAACAAAATGTATCTTCAAAATGTAACAATTTATGTGTCCTGATTTTAGAAATACCCCAGTTATATAGAATTTCCATACTTTGTCAGCAGTTATAGGACACATATTATTAGGTGTACATTATGGTATAAAAAGTGTTGAAATTTTACATTTGGTAAGATGGGTTTTCAACTCTAATTTTGAAAAAATAAATAAAAAAATACCCATAAAATTATAAATTTCTGTAAAGAAGAGAACCCAAGATATGTTTGGGCACCAATCAATGCAAAAGTTAGCCTTAGAAATAACTTGCTGCGCTTACTTCACCAACACTTCTGTGTTGCTTAGGATTTTTTCACAGGTCATGTGTTATGACAGAGAAATCCAACCAATTTTGTTCAGCTGCATCTCCAGATTACGGAAATATCCAGATGTATTTTTTTTGCAGGGTAAAAACTTGATCTGTGCCAACTGAAAATATTCCTCTTTTCCTCTTGTGGCTCACCCTAACTGAACGTAAGGGAATAAAAATATAGGATATACAAAATAATATAATAATCAAGTAAGGGACTCATCAATTGAGATGTCTTCCTTGGGGGTGTACATTTCTGAAAACGTGGGTGACCCCTAGGGGGGCATTGGGTATGGAGATTAAAATATTTGGCCCTGGTCATAGAAACAAGAGAAAAGGATGTTGCAAAGATTGGGTCTGTGCTCCAATAGGTGTGTATGGTCTTGTTTGTTTTTTACTGCACTGCATCATTAGACTCAATATTTCATAATTACATGGGAGTCAGTGGGGTACCAAGTTTGACATCTACTTACTTGGTCAGCTGTCAGACACTGGGCAGCATAGATGTTTAAGCTAGTAACAGCTCAAAAAATTATTTCGAAAAAACAAATTGGAAAAAATATCAGCACATGTGCCAGGAGTTGCAATAAGTGTGTGTGTGGGGGTGTTCCATTTTAAATTTAACAAATTCCTCCTTCCTAACCTATATTGCATACCCAATTACCTCTACCCAACCATCAAACTACCCTAATGCTTAAATATATATGTTTCCCTCCCTACAACCCTTTACACTATACCCAATCTTCTCTAACCACTCATCAAACTCAACTAGTTCTCTTAACCAAAGCAATTCCGAGAACCATCCAGATGAGGTGTGGATTGGAGTGCGGTGCTGATTTTTATTGGATGTACCAGTACGTATATATAGGCATCTTACAAAGCATTTTATAGGCATACCGGTATGTCCATATGGTACAAAGGGGGTTAATAGGATTCATTACAAAGGTGTTTAATTGTTCAGTTTGGTTTTTGTTTTACATTTTCTTACATAAACATACCATTATCCAATGAACAGCAAAGGTAGAAATATACTAATACAAAATATAAATAAAATGTAGAAACACATAGAATTTGACGGTGGGGGGAAAAAAACATTTGACCCATCAGGTCTGTCCATTTTTAATAATATAAAGACTCGATCAGTCCTTGGTCTTGTCTTAGATTGCATATCCCGCGCATGTATTGATGCATAATGTATAGTTAAATTACCAACATTTCTTTAAAGTCTTCTAACACTGAATTATAGGGCCAGCTCAGCCCTCCACAGTGGAGAAACTTACTTGTATTGTAAGGGAATCCAATACTCCACGACTCCTGAAAACTCTACTGACAGCTTTCCCTTTAGTAATCAGACTCCCATTGTGAAGGGCCAACATAGTGTTCATCTTCAACAAGAAAAGCTTTGATGACCCTTTCTAAAAAAAAAACCAGCAAATATACTGGAAAACATTATCGATCACCACCTTACTATTCAAACTATACATTTTTGAAGCCTTTCTTGCAGAAGAAATTTTCCATGGTTTGCGCTTTACGTTGCAGAATTAGGTCAGTGAATGAAACCACATCTCTCTCGCATGATTATGGTACCAGGGGAAAAAATACTCTAGGAAATCTGCCTTGCACTTTTTTCAACAGTTTATTCCATAATTCATATCTCTAAACACCATACTATTATTGTGGGAAGATAATTCCAGGTGTCTTAAGGTATAAAAGTGAGTGTGATCTGGCAATTGTACCTCTTTCCAGGGCTTTTTTTTTTTTTTTAAGGCCGTCTAGTACAGCAGATATTTGACCCAATGGGACCATGACATCTATCAAATATTCAAGAAAGGAGTTCCAGGTAGTCTCAGCTGTTACCAAGCACTATACAACCCTCTATCCTCCAAAGAAAAACCAATAAAGAAAATTATCTCTCTTTTAAAATGTATTTTTATATATTTATATATATATTTATTGCATATCTCACCTTTATGCTATGCGCACCACATTTTAATATTGCACCCTAAGGAACCTTCAGCTGCTGTTGATTAATACTGAATGAATTAAAATTCTGAAGTTTTAGAAGAGCTGGTAGATATTCTCCAACCTAAAAATTCGTTCAAGACACTGACGTCCTCCGTTCACGATAGCAGACAGCACCCACTAACATATGGGGAGGCTGGAAGGAACAATACATTAATTCTGCCAAAAAGTTTGCAATTTTAAGTGGATATCAGATAAAGCCGAAGAGTGCTGCTGTGATTAAGTGCAAGACATCTGAAAAGCTTCAAGACTGAACTTTAATATAGTCATCCTTTAATATATTCCTTTAACAATTACTATATTTCTAAAACCTGTCTAAATACGTTCGGAAGACAGAACATATACCAGAGTGTGTTATCCGTCTGTCTGCTTATCGATGTTGGTCTCAACGACTGAATGTTAGAATGAAGCAAATATCATCTTTTACTGGGAGTGTTAAGAGGTAATCTATAGCAATATAGGAATTACTGAAACCATTGCTATCGGACAGACGCCTTTTTGTAAGCGTACATACAAGTTTATAAAATGGAAAACAGCGTATATATGATTGGTTTTGCAATTAAAATGTAAACCTCACTAATTTTAAATAAGCAACCACATAAGTCATTATTACGGAGGGCAATATAATAATAATAAAGTACAACACAACATAGTTAGAATTGTCCCTATAAAGTACATAAAAATGGTGCTGTTGACAAAGTGTCAAACAGGCCTGTTTCATTGATGCCTATCCTGTCTAAAGTCTTGGAGTGATGTGCCCATGAGCAACTGTGCGAGTATTATCAACTGTCCAACTTTCTAACTTGTCTTCAGTCTTTCTGGTTTTGCGCCTTCCTATTGGCCAGTACTCAACATGTGTTGGTTGGCGAGGCTTCTTCCCTTCATTTGCCGATCCATCCTCAGGCCCCTGCTGTTCTAGTTATATTGTAAAAATTAAACAATCCTCAAATATACGTCAAAACCAAATCAAGTTATAACCTGACCCTGGTCAATTCCTACAAGTATCTCGGCATGTGGCTAGATCCCAGCTTGTCTTCGTATTAAAAAGACATCCTGAAAGCTTTATCCTAGGATTGGATTTCTATGCCGGATGCTTGCCTCAGGGGCACTCTCCACCTAGCTTGCTTAGTATATAACCACTTTGCTGAAAGGCTCCCCTGCTACCTGAGCAGCACCCTCATGGCGTGCAAGTCCTACAATCTCATATCCAGCACAAGCCCTTAATAGATGTCCCTCATTTCAAAAAGGAATGGGTTTGAGCCACATTCTACTTCAGAACTCCACATATGTGGAATAGCCGCACAGATGCCATCAAAACCTCAAATAGCCTAAAATCCCTGAAAATAAATGTCTCCCAACATCTAAAAACAGAACCTACCTGTTATTAGATTACTAATTCCTATTCATTCTGTTCATGTCTATTATTGGTTTTTTTTTCTATCGTTTAGGTTGATTTCTGCATTCTCTGTATGTAAAACCATTTCTGGACTTGGCGCTCCAGGACATACTTAAAAACCTGAGAAATCTCAATGTATTCTTCCTGGTAAAACAATTTATAAATAAACATGAAAGGCAGCATGAGGGGTTGTTAAATATCATATGTATGTATACATGGATGCGCACATGTTTATTTACTTAGATCTAACCAATATCCTTTCATAGCTCTAAGTACCATTAGGAAAGATGGTCCATTACCTTCAAAGCTTAAGTCAAAATGGTAGTGGTAGGGAGTGGGCAGATACAACCAGGGGGGTAGTAAGTTCAATATAGAGGACTACTTATAAGAAACTGAATAAGAAATCTTTCATAAGGCTATGATAAAAAAACATATACAGAGCTATCTCTGTCTTGTAGATTCCACTGGTGGTTTCACAACCAGTGGAGGTGAGAAAGATACTCGCATGGTTAATCTGATTACATAATCCTCCTCATATGGTTTTAATGGTGCCTAAATATTTACAAGCCATGGCCATATATACAGTACGTCGCACTCTGTGATCAAATGTAATAATGATTCAGGTTTTGCTAAGAACGAGTGAGGAAATCACCATTTGTAGCTGGTGTTTGTTAACTTGGGATTTATTATACAATTCACACTGAAAACGACACAGTACATTTAAGCAATAAAGTGTGTTTATTGCAGAGGACAGCACGACCCAATTCTTGGATAATATAAACCACACGTTTACAAGGCACAGACATACAGAACTGATTAGCCTTGTTTGAAGTAGCTTTATCTAATTACATGATCCCTTGTTAAATAGCTTCACTCAACTCCGATATTAATATTTTAGCTCTAAAAGGCAAAGGAAACGCTTTACTGTTTAAGTAATAAGGCCAAAAGTCACAGATGATGTACAAAGGGAAACATATGACCCAGATGACATATGAACAAAAAAAAGCTCCTGGATCAATTACTATACCCCCCCCCATGTAAAAAAGGCTGCATGTGTATGTGCGCAGGAATTAACATGCATGTGTTCATCAATCTACATCAACAACTTCCCATCTTATTCTTTAAAACAATTTCTTTTAGCATTGTAGTTCTGCATGGCAGAACTTAATATCCAAAAGGATCTGTTCACGGCACATGTTGGTCATAAGATGACAAAAAAAGTCTTGATCGATCATTATCAGTATCGCCACTCGATCAGTGAGGGCACATATAAAAGGTCACGTTGCAGAAACTCAACAGATAATCAACAGAGCAAGTTGCATACATCTTAGTAATCCATTTGCCATAGCTCTTCCCTGCTGTATTTTCTCAGTATCAGGAACATGAATCCTATCAGAATTGTGCAAAAACGTTACTGATTTACTACTTCCACTAGCGGCAAAGAAAAAACTATACAGCAACTGAACAGTTAAAATATGTTGACAGTTGAAAAATCTTCAATGCACCAATAATATTACAAGAGAGCATATATAATGCCCCCCAAACATCCATAAATCCATCAGATAGTTATATCGGAGAGCTGGTTTCTTGCAGCGAGTTGTGGGTCTGTTGCGGCCTTGATTTTCAATGTTGTCAATTTCCTTTGTTTGAGGGTATTGCGATGGTCCTGCAGTCCCTATCAAATAAAATAAAAGGCTGACATTATTTAGAGCCTCACTGGACCAGGGAAATTGAGCTGTATTGACAATTATGTTTCAAAATCACAACACAGGACCCTCATGAGAGGAAGATTTGATTAAGGTCAAAAGACCTACAACAAAGTGTGATTCCTTGGATATTTCACCTAAAAATGCCAGGATAAACTCCTGGATATTATGGGTCTACTAGCCAAAATATTAGATTTAGCAGAACATGCTAAAACAAATAAATCTGCCGTTGATGTGGATATATTAAGAGGCTGGATACAAAGGTCCATTTGCCTGCTGGCAAATGCTAACTTGACCCTCAGTTGGTGGAGTTGGCTAATAAAGAACATGCTCTGTCTGCCCAGGGTAATCAGGGTAACATTGGAGATTCTTAAAAAAAAAAAAAGTGAATAAAAAATATGTGAATAAATTCACTTCTTTTAATAAAGCTATAAGTTCGATGAAAACTTTTTTGTTTTTCTTCTGAAAGGCCCCAGGAAAGGATGGATACCAGGCCTCTCAAATAACCGATCCGGGTGGACAACTCCCAGTTACCGAGGTTCTTCAGCTGAAGGCCTGATCCAGAAGCTCTAGCAATTTTTCTCCAAGATTGGTCTCAAGGAATAGACTACACATTCCCGCCATTCTCCATGACACTCAGAGTCATTTCGATGGTCAGAACTGGATTTGGGTACCAGCAAAGTCTTCATGTTCGTCTTTAGGGTGGAAAAAAATCTTCGTATTCTACGATTCAACTGTCAACATATTTTAACTATTCAGTTGCTGTATAGTTTTTTCTTTGCTGTTACTGGGAGTAGTAAACAGAAAACACATTATGCACATTATGTCTACCTTTGTGAAGAAGAACATTTAAAATATTCTTGAAAATGTCTGTGCTCTGTTTTAATTAATCTTTTGAACGCTGTTGGGGAACAGCGCGTAAGTTGTTTGTTTTCATTGTGCAGCCAAGTTCGTAAATGATGTAAGTACTAAGTTGGTAAAGTTACAAGAACAGTGAGGCAGTTCCTATTTTAATGCAGAAAGTACTCCCCTCGACGTTGGTTTAGCCAAAAGAATATAACCACATGAATATATTTTATTTTCCAAATAATTTTAAAATTCAATCCAGTGACTAAATTGTGTATTTTATTTTCTAAAAAGCAGTCCTTTATTTTAAGATTCAGGTGTTTAATGTCTATATAAGCGGCTAGAAAGGTCTATCTGCTTTTTATGGGATATACATCTGTTTTGTATGCAAACACCTTTATTTCAAATGTTTTGTTTTCTTGTTCATTTAACCACTTAATGACAAAGCCCGTACATGTACGTGCTCAACATGCATTGTTTTCAATGGGTTTAGGGACCGCCCATTGTCCTTAAGGGGTTAAGAAACTGGAGCACAGGGAATTGAGTCTGTATGTGCCCTGTATCATACCTCCTCTGTTTTGAGATGTGGTTCAGGGCATGACTAAGCGGCATGGCTTAACCAAGACTTCATTTTTTTATGTTTTTATGATTTTGTAACATATTTATAGCTATTTATTTCACTAAACTATTAATAAGGAAAACAATAAGAAAAAAAACACATAAACAACCAAAAAAGTTACAGCGCTGCAGCAGCAGTTGTCCATCTCATCCACGGTCTGATATTTGTTGCCCTTGATTGGTTGTTTGAAGTTGCCAATCAGTGACATGAAAATCACCCCCATTATAAGCAATCTGAGTTCAGACTATTTGCTGAGCCAGCACTGGAGCTAACGGGTGGTAAGTATTTCCCATCCTGACCATATAAATAATATTTGACATCATATGTGCAGATTGAAATTTCACTCCCCCTCCCCCTCCACAGGCATTAATTCCAAAAGGTTGCATGGAAAATATGTACTGTCCAGCTGTGGAAAAAAGTATTGTATAGACACAACATAGCAAGGAGAAACGCACAGCTAATGCTCCATGATTTGAGTATACTGATTATGAGATAATGTCACACAGCTACTAGAAAAAGAACTCACGTTATTATTTTTGTTTATTATAAGTATCACTTTGAGAAAAACCCTGCAAAAGCACTGCTAAGGTTCCTTTTGCCTTCTGTGTAGCTGATTTATATATGCACATTTTGGACCGCAATATCATTGTGCCCCTTTCCTCCGCTGATGTTTCTCTTTTCTAGAGCTTATAATATTTGGTCTGCATTATTCTATCAGTTTTCAGCAGGCTTTAAACTAAAAAAATATGTCAAGTAAAAGACATTATTATCCCTTTGTGGATTTGAAATGTTGGAAGGTGTGTGTGTATGTTAAGTTACATTAGCAAAATCTACTGAATAATCTACCACATTCATTCACTTCTGTCACATACAAATGAATTGTCCTCAATCTAAATGCCCTAGTGGCACATCAGAGGTCTACTGAGAAAGCTCTTACCAATCATCAAGCGCCACCCACGTAAGACTTGGATTGTTACCTCCACATCAGTAGACATGTAAGGTTTACAACAAGAAACAAAACATACCTTTATTCAGCCCTATTACCATACTATGGTCAAAGTTCAAAGAATAATTTCAAGTTTCAACAGGACTTTCTTTAGAAAGTGCTATGAATGCACGGCCTCACTGAAAACCTACAGTAGGTAACTTAAATTTATATGGTCTGTGCTATCAATTTGGCCACAAACACACCTAATTGGAAAAAAAAGTCTTAAATCAAAGCACTAGTGAAACAAGATATAAAAATGAAAACATAACTCTTCATTCCCGCGTACAGAATGTCTAAGTTCCCTTTAAGTACTTCCTTACATCCACCAGGAAGCTCCATTACGTCCTCCTGTGCAAAAACATCGATGGCACACATTTCCAATCTCCCTATACATTTTGTGCTAGTAGTTTGTTACTGGACCATACCATGATCACACAGAGCAATTACAAACACATTAGGTAGACTATGCGGAGTCTAATAATTAAATAGAGCTGTAGAAAAATCCTTAATGTTTACATTGTGTTTTACAACATATTTTTTTTTAATTTGCAATAAAAATACATATTAAAAAGGAATTAGTACCTGTGCACTTTTTGCTCTTGGGAAGCAACAGCTCTGAGTGTGTGACTTTGTAAGTCTCCAATAGTAAATAATTTAACTCGTGACTACATAACAAACACTGTTACTGCATATTATCATGATATCTTTAGATACCTTCAAGCCTTGTGACTTTAAAAGCGAACACAGCACTCTTACGCTTAACGTTGTATTTATATTATACTTAACATACCAGGTACACCATCCCACATAAAACACCAAACTGAGTGACACTAGAAAAACACCAAAAGTCTTTATTTTTTCTTCTGCATTAGTACTAATACTGTATTTGCATTTCATTGTGATAGATTAGTGAAGCTCGGGTTCCCTTCCTGTGGTGAAGAAAGTTAAGAATTTACTTCATTACCATAAATCACTTCACACAATCACATCAAAAAAGCATTTCTCAAAAATCAATTAAGATATCAGCATGCATTTCTCTTGGAAGCTGCTGCACAATTATGTGACCGCGTAACTGATCACAGCTGTTGATAAGCGTATTCACAATTAATTATGTGTTGGGGCTTTCCTCAGTGCTTTAATTCTTTTAGGTGTGCTCTACGGCACATTTACTGTCTGTTTGATCACATTATCTACAAATGGGCATAATAAAGGCAGCTATTAATCTAAGGAAAATCGTTTTCAATGCCAAATTCTCTGATGTGGAAAAACTAATCTTATTTATGAACATATAAATACAGGTAATGATACCTTTAGAGAACATAACAAATCTAGAAAAGGAAGACGTGATTTTGCTGTACCTTCTCATACTTTTATGCTCAGAAAAGCCCATAAAGCTAAATGATTATTAGAAATCCTAGAACACAACCAAAAAATGAATGGCTGTACGAGCTAGAGATATGATAACGTTATGTTCAGACGCACTTTTGCGGTTTAAAAGTTTTTTCCCCAAATGGTTTTCCATTTTTTATCTACTATCTCTGTGACCAGAATATCTCTTCATATTTCTTCTTCCCCCTCCCTACTTTAAATCATGTCTCCTCCTTCCCATGTCGTCTAGTCTGCGGAACTCCCTGCTTCTCTTTCAGATGTTCCTTGGAAACTCTCCTGTCTCTATGAATCACTTGCCAGTAATGGTTTTGAATTGTTGAGGAACAACACTTCCTTTTAATTCCTCTCAATTGTATTTAAAATGTAAGTTCTCATGAAACTTCCATCAATATGTTCTATTTCACCTCAAGTTATTTGCTCATAATTCCACGGCAAACATAGTTCAATTCTTGAACATTAATTATATTAAGTAAATAACACACGTTACATTTGGTGGAAGGTGAACCCTCTTTACCTAATATATTGGTTTGTCTGTCAGTCTGTTGATGCTATATAAATTAAAGATGATGATAACAATGAGGGGTACTCTATTTAAGAGAACATATCTGCAGTGAAAACAGCTTCTTCTCAAAGAAATATTTCAAACATTACAGTATGATTTCTAGGGAGGTTCCCAAAACCCACCTTACTGCACATTGTAAAACTTGTCAGAAATGGGAACACTGACTCATTTCTGCTCTTATAAAATGATGAAATCAGGCAAACAAATGCTGCAGACAGCTTACAATCAATCTTATTATAGTTAATGCAATCTGTGTGAGGTTCACTTTATGGCCAAAGAAAAAAAAAAAGAATGAATGGAGTGTTTCAATAGTAATTTGGACCAAAGTTTTGTTTTAAACAAACTGTCTGGCAGAGCGTGATGAAAAACAACCAGTCTGCTTCTTTCACGGATAGGCTGGAGATATGTCCAAATCAATGCCACAACTGCCAAACAGTGTTTACCAAAGTGATGGAGCAGAGGATATTGTGCTAACTTTGCACAGTGGACTGCCAAAAAGAAAAGGACTTTCTCCCCGATCCCCAATAACACATTGAAAAAATTGTTACTTTATAGCGACATTTTAAAGAAGCATGTTGGTTTGCCACCCAAGCAGCTTGAAAAGATGTGGAAGGACCTATGGCAGTGGGGTCAAACCCAAGACCTTGATGATAACCTTTAGCCAACTTAAATTAGCGCATAGCACCACCAGCGCCTTAAAGCAGCTCTGAAACATAATGATCTATTGCGCTGGGATACAGCGCTGGAGGAATTGTCCCGACAAGGGGTCATGTAAATAACATTATTTTATACTATATATTTATTCCAGAGGACCAATCTTCTTTACATTATATTACTAATTCACATTTAGTAATTATATTAGATGGTCGGGAAAGGAGGACCACCCAATGAGGAAATTGACTGTTTATATAGTATACTCCATGCACAGGCAGTAAGCTAAGTCTGTTTCCATTACTGGTAACACAATGGAAGCATGGATGCCCAAGGGCCATGGATGCCCAGGCTATCCATGACTCAGAGACAAAGAAGGAAGTCGGCAAAGTAACTTAACAAATGGTTATATTCCTCTTAAATAGCAATGTTCTTCTATAAAGAAGAATCAGCAGCTACTTTACTCTGTAACCCAATATAACTTCACGGCATTCCGCTTCTATAGAACATTCGCTGCCACTTTCTAGAGTTGGTATCTAGAGTCCTAAGAGTTAAACCCTATTTTAAGGCATGCTAAAAATTCATTCAATGTGGATTTATTACAGTAATTATCTACTTGAAAGGAAACAGGTGTAAAGTTATTTTTGTATTGCTTTCCAGAAATCATAGTTATATGATGACTTATCGCTCTGCTTTTCCTGCTGTGATGGTCCTGACATTGCACAGTGATGACCTCATATCCTTTCATGTTACTACCATTTGCAATAAAGGTCATCAAAAATATTTGTAAGGCATTCATGATCATATTCTCACGTGAGCGTATGCAGATAGTTATCTTGCTTTAGTTTCTTCTACATAAGCACAATTTGGAACGAGTAAATACAGTGCTTCAAATCAATAGCGATGTTTCATGTGTTCAAGATTTTTGATGACACTAACTCTAGATAGTATACATGTGATTGGCTATTGGGGATGCGCAAGACGGATACTGAGGTATGCTGGGGGTCTCATTATCTCCAATAACCAATGAATGCCTGTAAAATGCAGTGTAGTGTTTCCAAAGTGGACTTTAATATGTATTTAACATGAAAATATGGCTGGAGTGTTTTTTAAATTCCAAGTAGAGAAGTGGCCATCACTGCCATTCAAGCCTTTGTGGTTTTAACCCTCTTTACATAATACGTCGAAATCAAAGTAATAGAAACTACTCCGAGTAGTAAATATATGAGAATGCTTCCTTCTATTCCTTTGAGGCACAGCATGTAAGACAACGGTAACATTTTGCACAATTCCGATTAATGGACTGCATTTTGGAGCTCAGAAAAAAACACAGCTGCTGACTTTTCACAAATACAAAAGAACAAAGGGGTTACTGTAGCCCGAAATTAAATATTACAGGGTTCTTATATGTTATGGAACATAATCTGATCTGGCCATATTTCATTACCTTTCCCAAAGCACAGTTTTCTTACCAGTAGTGGCTTCCTGACTTTCAGTTTCTTCCTCTGTTGTCCCTCCATAGTCATCATCCTTTATTTGACTAACAGGAACAGTATCGAAAGCAGAATTGTCACTATGTTGGAGAGAATTAATGAGATATATCACACAGGACAAAGGCATTAAGCTTCTATCAAAACGTAAAGTGGTCTACATTTTATTGTTTCATTTAGCTTTTATCATAGCCTAAAGAATTGTAGAACAATTTTCAGATAAATATAAAC
This sequence comes from Spea multiplicata, assembly GCA_009364415.1. Lineage (NCBI taxonomy): Eukaryota > Metazoa > Chordata > Amphibia > Anura > Pelobatidae > Spea > Spea multiplicata. Next base: position 52,204,226 of record VKOC01000001.1, on the reverse strand, counting down.
ATTTATAAAACAAGTGTATTGAAAACATTTTCACACTGCCTTTTAGTACATTTTTGTTTGCCTTGTTAACAAACTTTGATCTTATATGAATGCACTTCAGTAAGCAACTTGATACTAACATTGTGGTATATGCCAAGTCTCAGAGTTCTGAATGTCCCTCCTTGAATATAAGTAACCTAACCAGTTTCATTAAGTTCGACAGACCTGTCAACCTGTGCTGAAATAGGGACACCCAGAAATCCTGGCCTGTTTGTAGCCATCTTATTATGCCCATGTTTTGGGCGTACCTGTGTTTTGAGTATTTAATAGCCAGCACGTGAGCTGCTTGGCTGGCATAAGAATTCAAGGGCACTTCACATTAGGTGTTGCTCAATGATCATGACTGACGATGATTATTCATTGATTTATAACGTGCCATCATATCTTCGGCAGCGCTGTACAATGGCAAGTAGTGCATTACATAACATTTTAGACCCGCAAAAACAAATACAAGTGAAATGGGTTCTGCTGAAGCAAGCTTATAATCTTCTTTATGTTTTTTGTACACCCTTAATACCATCACTCAATATCTCTGCCCAAGGTATAACAGCGAATGCTGGGTTCGTTCAGCTGCGCAAACATTGAGCTGATTTAGCTGGGTTGAAGGTGCTGCTTCACCTGAAAATCATCTAAAATTCTGGTGAGCCGACACCATGGGGTCATTCGTTGCTGAAGTAGAAAGTGCTGAATTACTCAGTGAAAGTAATAGATAGAAACAAAGAGGAATGGACTGCTACTTAGAAATGAGCAGATAATTTGGTGGTGGTGAAGTACAAGACAGAAAGTTAGTCTGAGAGATAGCAGCGAGAGAAATTAAGAGAAACACATATACTAGTGTAGAGGGCAACAACAAGAGTGGTATAAATAATAAATACAAATGTGGACAAAACATTAAACAAGACAATAATCCTGATAATCTTAAATCTCTCTCCTCTATCTTCCAGGACCCTCATACTTCAACTCTGCTCAAACCATGACATGAGACATACAGTACACAAAACACTTTGTGACCCCAAAGGGATCCAGAAACTTTGTTTGTGCAGCAGTGGCCATCATGTAGAGCCAGCCAGCAGCTTTCCCGTTTCAGGCATACGTCTGTTTGAGCTCCATCTGAGTTAGATCCCAACAGCAGGAGGACAATACAACACATCACATAAAGCAAGCATATTTATAGTCGGCAGATACCATGTTTGTTGTACTCTTTGTTGTGCCAGATCTAGCTTTTCCTTTAGGCTCCTTATCTTTCCCTTTTTCTCATTAAGCACATAAGTAAATTTCGTATAAAGGTCTTGTTCTAGTTCTTCTTTGGAACTCACACATTTTTGGAGTCTTAAAAAAAGAAAAAAAGAAAACGTGTGTTTAGGGGTTACTATACACCATCTTCATGAATCTGATGACAAAACCCATCGATATTAAGAAATAAAAAAAGGCAAAAGAATATTTTCAAATACAAAACACGTGCAATTTTCACACAGTTTCCCTAAAAATTCTAGTCTTATATTCCAGAAAACACAATATATAACTTAATGAAATCACTAAATGCTCTGTTACATGCAACATATTGTTTAATAGATTTGAAGGATACTCAGGCTGTATTATGTGAAG
>VKOC01000001.1:52188701-52202482 GCA_009364415.1 Spea multiplicata | reverse complement strand
GGCACTCCTTGGGCCCCCCTGACTGGCAGAACTCCAGGACCCGGTCGCAGTCGCGCCCCCTGCGACCCCGGTAGTTCTGCCACTGAAAGCTAATTATTTAAAATTAAGAAAGACATTACTCGCTCTTAGAGTTACAGAATATTTGATATCCCATTGCAATAGCTTGCCTTCATGGTACAGTAAAGGTATTTTTTCACTTGTCCACGGTTTGTCAAATAGTTGTGCCTGGTGTCAGTGTGATGGACCTACCACCTTTCCATTAAGATCATGCTCTTTAAAATTTCTCTTTAGAAGTTTTATTGTTGTAGAATCTCTTCTTCTTTTAAACAAACTTTGGCTGTTGTTCTGTTATAACTGTCATCTTTCTTCAATTTAATTTCTCACCGTAAGCTTTATTATTAATGGTCAGAAAATGTTTTTCTTTATTCACACGTGAGCGTATTTATACAAACATCATCATTCTTCATCCACATCAATTTGCTTTAGGGATGCTGTAATATTTCCCTTCCAGTTTTGAGTTTTCTAGTTGTTCTCTTGCAGTGTTGTTTTTGGAAGTCTATCTCAACTAATACAATTTATGTTCACTATTACTCAGTGGCTTCTTACTTTGGAAACTGTCGACATTATTTGATACCTCCAACTCGGCATCATTTCTACTTCAGTATTACAGTTTTGATGATTAGTTTTTCCAAATGCGGTTAAACCCAATTTATTGTAAAATTTCAATGCTGTCTATTTTTTCTTCGTAGCATTTTTGTGTTATATGCCATCTGATACACCAATGTACACTCTTGTATGGTTGATTTGCCTGTCCAAAAATACTGATCATATAAATTGGTTTTTGCTCTATTTATTTTTTATTAGTGGTGGTTGCTCAATAGATCCTCTTGTTGAGATTCACAGCTTATGTCACATTGTGCCTACACTCAAATGTGTGTTTTAATGCAATTGCATGCAGTGTGCACAAAGCAACATGATTGTGTTATAAAACGCCAGGATATCTCTCATTTGGTACTCATTTGTCCGGTGTCTTACATGAGTCCCTCAGATGTGAGAGAAAAAAGTATTGGGCTCCATCCTATAATTCTTGATGACATGTCTTATTGTTTCATAAAATGTGATTTATCCTGTCCCACCCACTAGTTTCTTTTTTTCCTTATACTATTTTGCAAAATCTTTTCCCCAGACAATTAGGAAATATAGCAGCTTGTTGCATTCCTAAATGTTTGTCAGATGTTTTAATGTAAGGAAGTTTGACTTCACCTAAAAGGATGGTAGATAAATGGAACAGCCTCCCATCAGATGTGATGCAGGCTAATACAGTGGGGGAATTTGAACATGCATAGGATAGACATATCCAGGACAAGACTTATACTTTAGGAGAAATGGTTAGACTAGATAGGCCGGTTTTTACTTGCCGTCAAATTCTATGTTTTGATAAAATCGCGTTCCATGCTAAACTAGAATCGCTAAGATGTGTTCTCCTCACACAGTGTTTCCTGTTCTGGCAATTTATTATGTTTCTATATTTCAGATACTGTATTCTATATTTGCGTTAACGACCCTGCTCATGAGACCGTACATTTGAAAACTGAACCTCAATATAGTTCTAGTTTAACATTTGGTGGATGGTAGTTGTTGCCCAGCCTATGTTTATTGAGTCCATCAATGATACTAAAGGTAACTAGCATTGTCACATCATGGAAACTACCTGTGGGGTTGTAGGTTTCAGAGGAATAATACTCTCAAGTCTGGCATCTTTTAAATCATGATAGAACTGGAGACGTACGAATGTTGATTGCTGGAAGCTCAAGTGAACAAGCATCCAGGAGAGGAACTGATACTAGATAAGTAAAATGGACAACAATACTTATATTGATATATTACATTTGATATGTATTTGATTGTTCTAATTTATGACTTGAATTGCCTAGATTCTATGTTTCTGTGTAATGCAAGTTTTAAAACATAATTGTGTTGGAAGAATAGCTTCTGCATTCAGCAGTTATGTCAGACCTTAGGTTTATATAAAGGCTGTTTATTATTCCCATGATACTTCTCAACAGGAAGCTTCCTGATAGGGGAGACGGCTGCAGATTGAGCATCTGGAAAACAGGTTTACATTTGGAAAGTTTAGTAAGCCAGCTAACTGCAAATATTGATTGAAAATTTATTTATTCATTCCTAAAATGATTTTTTTAAAGGAGATTTTCTGAAAAAACAAAAGCAGGGTGCCACCATTGAACAATGCAACTAATCAAAAAAGGTATCATTCTGAATACATATTGCTGCTCAACCTGACTCATCAAGCTGTCTGGATAGTCACCTTTAAATATACACTATATGGACAAAAGTATTGGGACACCTGGCCATTACACCAACAGGGCCTTTTTTGTCACTGCATTCTAAATACAAAGACATTAATATGTAGTGGGTCCTCCGTTTGCAGCTATAACAGCCTTCTGGGAAGCACAGTCTTCTAGGAAGGCTTTCCACAGCAGTTTGGAGTGTTTATGTGGACATTTCTGGCTATTCATCCAGTAGACCATCTGTAAGGTCAGGCACTGATGTTGGACTAGAAGGCCTGGCTCACAATCTCTGTTCCAGTTCGTCACAAAGATTTTCAATGGGGTTGAGGTCAGAGCTCAGTGCGGGCCAGTTAAGTCCTTCCACACCAAACTCGTCCAACAATGCCTTTATGGACCTTGGTTTGTGCACTGGGGCACAGTCATGCTGGAACAGAAAAGGGCCTTGCCCAAACTGTTCCCACAAAGTTGTCCAAAATGTCTTGGTATGTCCCCTTCAGCATAACTGCCCCATTAGTAATATGGAGTTTACAGTGGAAGGTAATACTCTCTATTTGGCCAACATAGTAGCAAATGACTAAGAAGAAATGTTAAAAGAAATCAGATTCCATCTCATTTTGATTTACTATTTATTTCATATTTTATGTGCTATGGATTAATCTTTTTCACAATGTACAAGGTTTACCACATAATCATTCTGGATTTACTTACAATAAGTGCTTGAATATTTTCATAATATAATGTTCTAGGTCCTTTTTCAGTTAGTCTTTTATCAGTAATCCTGAGGTTATACCCAGGGGGCTAAGTATGTCATGAACATTTTGGGTCCTTTTTGTTTTAAAGTGAATTGACTCCTTAAAGCATCACAAGTCAATTACCAGCATCCTTGTTAACCCTGCCATGTCTTTTCAATGAAGTGCTTGGTAGAACAGTCACATTATCTTCAAGTACGTTAAATATTTGAGTAATAGTTAAGTAACTATTACTCCAACAACAGCCCCATAAATATAGCACCAAATGTGTATTTGTTAGACAAGGAGTTTGAGTGGGGAATTTAAAGTGAATGGAGCCAGACACACACTTTGGATTCAGTAAATTAATCAATCCATCAAAATATCCGGTGACCAACTTAAAAAAGGCAAAACAGAGCATTTACATGATTGTGGAAGTCCCAATATACACAATGTCCCAGCTGCCTCCCTGTTGGTAATCCAGTCTGTGTTTAGAATAGCTGCAGTATTTCTGTCTTACAAGATAGGGCAAACATTATGGGAAGGAACAAAGATCTTACAAAAGTAAACATTTGAGATAACAGGGGACAGCGTTGTTTAACTCTCTCTGACAAACGCAAAGACAGGGTTCCTTGCTATGTATTTATGTATGGGAGTAAGTGCAGTACATTTAAAACACTTAAGCTATTTGAAGGTGAGCTGACTGCTTCTCAGAATGTGGCATTGATAAGGTGTAGAAATGCCTCATCATCTAGAAAGACATGGCAGCGTTAAGAGGGAGGCAGATATGTGCCTTGTGGATCTTTCCAGGAGGCTGTAGGTTATCAATAGACGCTGGTCGGAATAACCAGGAGACATTCGTTTTACTCTTTCTTTTTACCATATATCCAGCCGAATGCGTGTCTTCCACTCAACAAAACATGATATAAAACCTGTATAAAAATAACAAAGTAGAAAAGATAAAGCAGTAGAAAGTAATTTGTATGTTGCTATTTACTATGCAAGACAGGGTCTTCATCCTTTCATTGAATTAAAGCTACTCATAATAAATAAGGGATTCTGTCTTGAAAATGCAACTTCTTTAGGGATAAAGAATAAAGATGTAAGTTAATAATATGTTTTATGTTTGATTACTTTCTGAGGGTTAGTTGTAGTAGAACTGATAGATACTGCTCTTTCAGACCCAAAGTATGCTGGTCTTAAGAGCACCCATCGGCAGGCCCTGCTTCACTGTAACTTACGATCTGTCTAAGCCCATTTGTACAACTAATACAAGCCCCATATTGGCCATGCGTCTCTTTGTTAATCTCAACAGGCAGAAATATGAAATGTAATTTATGAATCACCACATATTACTATTCTCAAAGTTTACACATTTTGCATTTTTATGGAATTTGTCAGGAGACCTATCCCTGCAATATGTCAAGTTACAAATGAAACTGGCATTTTATAAATAACAAAAAGATGTGAATCAGATGATAACGTTAAAAAAGTCATGTACTGTTATTATGTATTTACGTCATATATTCTTATATTTTCATTATTCTTGTGAGTACAGGAGCGGTGGACAAATGACATGCGGATTGCTGGAAACAGAATTAAAAAAAATATATATGTAAAAATGAAAACTAACAGCAATATTATAATTGACAATATACAATTACCACATGTTAAACTTGTACAGACGGAAAAAACAGCTTTGTCTGTAAACTTACAATCAATTAAGACTGGGCTTTCCAACTGGTGGTCTGTGGGCCACATCCGGCTCACTGCAACCAGTGGAATAAGCAACAGGGGCGTGCTAGCAGCCGGTCCAAGGTTCCTCACATTGGGCAAGTCAAGTTTGGACTAGCCCTCTTGCGGAGATGTGAGCACAATAGGGTCACATAACACAATGCTAAGTAACTCTGTGGTAATATAGCAGCTACTCGCACCGTGATTAGCCTTAAAGAAAGCCTCTGGAAGGTAGAGCTGCAGTGGTTTAATGGATAATGTTATAATGTTAGGGTGTGTGTAAGTGTGCGTTAGTGTGTAGTCATAGGTCCAGTCCTCTGCGTGTAAATTTGTGTAGGTTCCAAATTACACGAAAGTTCACTAAATGCAGAACGCATGATGTTAGGATTAAAGTGGCCTAAAAGATTTTACATGTTAATGAAAGGGTAAAATAATTGACTTTTCAGCTCCCATTTTTCCTGTGTGTATACATATGTGATGTATAATTCAATGTGTGAGCAGACTTGGACGCAATCTCACTGATTTAACTGTATATTATACAGACCTAGCCAAACTCTTTCGGCAGTGAAGGCTTACTGGGCTTGTGAATAAAATCCATTAAGTTGTCCATGCCTCTTAGAGTTTTATCATCCAGACGTTCTCTTGTACAAGTTTATTTGTATCTCTTTGTATATCTTTAACATAATATTCTTATTGTATGGTTTCTCTTCAATATCTATCTAGAGCAGCGCTGTACAGGATCTCATAGGCAAGTGTTATACTTTAAGATTCTGATTCTCTTGGGATTCCCTCAATTAGTAACATAACATACAAAGCGTACAGACAGTTCTTCTATGCTAGAGACCTGCAACTTTTCCTTTCTGTGATAAAAGGATTGATCCAGTGAAACTTTTTTACATACTTACAGTAAGAAGAAAAAAAGTCTTAATATTCTTAAAGCTTGAAACTATAGCTGGCACTTAAGGTTTTATTGCATCTGGTCCAGGAAAAGCTGTCAAAGTAAGTGTTACAGTTGCCATGGAAATAATGTTTGTTGTGTGCTTTTGACGTATGAAAGTTGCTGTGCTGCAGACGGACATCCCGGCATCGGCATTTATAACAAAACTCTCTTGTTTGCTGAATGGGATTCTTAGACTCGATTTTAGCTTGATAATAACAGAAATGGCATTATTTTAAATATAACCAGTGCTATCCAAAACTGCTGTCAGTTTTAAAAAGCTGTAAATGCCTGTAGAATTCTCCATGTGAATTTAAATGGAAACATGTACATTACTGGAACTGTTCAATAAAGAAGTTTTACTTATCCCAGTGACCCTTGTAGTGTAATCGGAGAAACATGAGAAAACTCAGAACTAGATAGTTTTTTTTTTTTTAAATAACGCATCATTTGGGAATCCTGTCACCCGACATGCTGTCTAAACAAACACTCGATAGTGCTTTAAATTAGTAGTTTTCAGTAGTTTATAATCACAGTGCACTCCTATCAGATATCCAGATACAGTTATGGGTCTTTTATCTTTAATCCAGGGATCAAATACATAAATAAGTTGTGTGAAACCAGAAGGACCTCAAAACAACATTTAAAACCCAAGACTCAAGGACAGTTCCCAAGAGCTTTGCCAGTATAATATAACTCTATCCACCATACATATATGCACAAAAATACAAGCATATTTTTCCAGTTACACTTACATACTGCTGATTTTGCTGATACATACAGAGGCCTGTACCAATTGATTTCCTGAAGAAGCCTAAGGGCTCAATTGGACTTTAACCAATGCCTGTATATGCATTTTATGCATGAAAAAACTGTGAGTGCATTTCGATTTGGTATATACTTTTTACCTAAGATACTGCACCATTTTAAGTTTGTTTTTTAGATTTTCACTGAAGAATATTAAAGCCTTTTACAGTCCATGTTGATGGGTTGGGTTTGCTTCTTTCACTTGTGAGTGCAACATATCACTTAACCACTAATATTGGAATTACCATCTACACTATATTGTGCTGTTTTTTGTTTTTTCCCCTATATATGTTCCTGCGCCCCATACATTTCTGGTTTGCTTGTATTCTTACACTTTGAGGAAGTGTTGTTTGGGTAGCTGCGGTCCAATTAGGGAAGTATTACTATATTTTTGTTATTTATTGCACCTTACCTGAGTGACACGTGGTTTTGGTTTTTTTGGTTCATGGACTCTGTCCCACTCAGCTTTCAGGTTTCCATCTTTTTGCGTGTATGTTGCCTTAATATATGTTGGACGACATTAATTGTGGCTGCTATAATGTCCAGGGTTGTACCTCAGCCTGTTGTGTTGCTAGCACGAGAGGCAAGAAAGAAAGGAAAGATAATAAAAATACATATATACGCTTAAACTTAGTTAAAATGGGATGTCACTGCGATGAAGGCCCAATATGCACACACACCCTGTTTACTAATAATATTTAATGTGCCACAGGCAGTCATTGAAGTCGTAGTTTGTATCGTGCAATTTAAAAGGTGTAGTGGAAACTCGGGTCAAAAAGTGCAAGGGTCAATTATTAAAAGAAAAAATAGAACTCCCAAAGTATATTACTAAACTTAAATTAAAATACCGGTAGTTCTCTACTTACCTTCTCATTTGTTGCAGATGTGGCTCCTTTAAATGTATCCAGACCACCCACTGTTAAAGGTCATCTAGCTAAGAATGAACTGCAGTGGTCATCTGGGAGGATTTGAAGGGGAACATGGAATAATTCCAAGTCTGTAAATAAATAGTGCTTATTGAACAAGTGGCAGTTTGTTTTGAGTGCTGAAAGAAGAACAGGACATACTGGATAGATCTAGGTAAGGAAAGTTATTGTAGTTAGGTGACCAATCAACGGCAAGAGTTGGCAAAATGGAACTAATATAAATGTGAATGTAATTTATATATATTATAATATGTGCTTAGTATTTTGGGAAGCCCCTTTTGTGTGTTTTAAAGAAACAGTAACACCGATATGGGCCAGTTGGGGAGATCCTTTGATCTCCCTTGACTGGGCCAGTAAAGTAACAAGTCAATGGATGTCTATGCTACTATATTGCATTGCAGCTGTGACCTTGCCCCCAAAATGGTTGTTTGGGTGAGGTAGGAAGGTGACATACTCCCCCTACCCCATGTCCACTTTAATTTTGGCACTCAGTGGAGTGCACTCCTCCATAGGAGCACATGTGCACGTGAACCCCCAAGCGCAAAAGGAAAAAAAAAGTTTTGTTTTTTTTTCCCCGTTTGCGCTTTGGGGTTCACGTGTCCATGAAGCCTCCTGTCCCCTGATGTAGCCTGCCCGTCTGCCTATGCCAAAAAAGAGCTATGAACAGGCTGCCCTTTCTTCTGTCGCACTGCTGCAGTGCACGTGTGATAGAAGAAAGACCCTATCGGCTCAATTGTTGCCGAGCTTGCTAAAGCGCCGGCTGATCCGACCCATTTCATCCCAGCCACCGGCTCCCAGGCAACACACTCACCGCCCAGCCCGGAATCTCCCCGCCTCCCCAGTGACTGAAGCGAGCTGGGAGGCGGGGCTAACAATGCAAGGCGGGAAGTGTGTGTTCGTGGAGAGGGAACAGCAGCGTGTGAACCCCCATTGCAATTACCCACCAGCCGCCACTGTTGGCACTACTCAGTACTGGGGACTCTGCCCCTTGTCACACTCCCCAACACAGATGGTGATTATGGAGTGCATCCGTACCGAAGCCAGTGGGTACCTTCTTTGCTATAATCGAAAAAGGTTACGGCCCCATTTCTGTCATATGCTGGGGAGACACTGCTGGCTGAGAAGAGGCCTTTGTAAAGGCTTCATGAAACTGTTAAATGCATATCCTCATAATAATGTTTGTTTTAGTTCAGGAAAAAGGATTTCCAAGTCAAAATATAAACACAATAATACAGAGATCTGGATTAATTTCTCAGGATTTCTTTCTGTTGACATATCTTGTCTAGAACTATAGTTCTCAAAATGATGTTTTCAGGGTGAATGTAATATAAACTAATTGAAATCGCAATGATAGTGTAAGTAATCATGTATACGTTGGAAATATAGTGAAATGTGTGGAGCAAAACATTTTACACTTACTGGATGGTTCCCACCAATGTTTTACACTAAATAAGACAATACAGAATCATGCATTTGTGTAAACTACATATATGTACTGTTTTATTGACTTGTTAAATCTGTATTATTTTTTCTTCTTGATCTATACATTTGCGGCATAATGGAAAGGCCAGGTTTTGGTGTTCTTTATTTCTTTTCGTGTTTAAAAGGTTAAGGTATATATACTGTTTTAAATACACAATTTTCAATGTATCTTATTGTTTAATTATCAGAAAATCACCCAAAAATGATTTCACCCCATCTCTCATAAACGAGTAAGAGCGAGATTGTCTACATGCCCAAAACGTTAGTGGACCAGCAATGTCACAACCTCTTAGTCCATGCCTTGCTATCACGCCGTAGTATCAGAACTCTTTCTTTGGCTTAACCTCGAAATATAAACATATGGCAAAATCCTAAAAAAATTCACAAGTCATCCCACCTAACAGATGTTGCTGTTAAATAAATACTAACATTGAGAAGCAGACATTTCCACAGCTTTATTAGTTTATGAAAGAAAAAAAAACTGTTGCCATAAAAACAATTGCTCATGTATCGCAGTTTTTAGTAGGAGGGGACACAGCTGTCATTCTGCTCGCGTGAGTCAGTTGGTGCGTCAGAATGATGATATAAAAGGGCTTCGGTTTTCTACTTAACTAAACAACCTGCGCGAATGAGCTTATTTTTTATGTGGTCTGAATGAAGTGGTTATATAGCTTTCCTTTTTGAGCAAATACATATCAGTTTAGGACAATTAGTTTTTGGGGTTGTATTATTTTGTTTTTAGATATTCTAATTAGTTGATGGACTGCAGCTCACATCATTCTCCAAGGTCTGTTGAGAAAAGGTTATTGGGCTATATAGGAAAATCTGCTTAAATATTTTATATGTATTTCTTAAGCAGAAAAAAAAATTCTGCTTGATATCAAGTCAAGTTATTGCCTCTACTAGGTGGTAGAGATGGACTGAATGTTTATCTGCCATCAAATGCTAGGTTAGTATGTTACTGGTTGCTTTAACAAGTCAAAACCCCTTGCTTTTAGGACGTACTCTTTGTTCACCAGAAGTGTGAATAATACCATGTATGGGATGATATTTATTATTTTCCAGACGCTTTTATACTCAAAGGTTATCCAATGGCACGAGGAACCCCATTAATCCATTTTAATGTCATGTAAGTTTACTATCATACTTTTTTTTATTAACAGCACCCAGAAGAAGCTGTTAAATCTAAAACACCTTAACCCACGGTTTTCCAAAATACTGAGGAAAGTAATACAAAGAAAATATATGTTCTTACAAGAACTTTTATGACTGGGTACACTTGGTTTACATATAACCTTCAAAAAAGTGTTAATGGAATATGCATACGCTTTTTTAATATTATTATTGAGTAACCTTGCAATAATTAGCTTTCTGCCCTCGGTTTAAATTGCAGATATTATGGAAGCACTTTTTGATTTTACCCGGATATGATAATCAGAAACAAATGCATTATTAAAAGAGAAAACATGAACATGCATTAAAAATGTAATTTACCGCTAGTCACGTTTGGCTTTATTTCAGTATCAACACTTCTTAAGCTAAGGCTTTTATTGATTTAATTTTCCTTTTTTGGGAAATTCCACATGTTTAGCGCAGACTAAAGCCAAGCCTCTCTTGCATTAATCTGAATAAAACATCAGCCCTTAGCTAGAATGTTATTGTCTTTTTTTCATTTCTAGAGGTAAATTTATTTGATCTGTCAGGTCATTGTGTATTTGTTGCCAGAATACAATTAGTTACATAAAACCACAACATTTGCAAGGGTTAACAGGCTAGAATCTATATGGGCTACTTTATGTGTAATGAATTAAAGCTCTTGTGATCTTCAGCCTTCTAGCTATAAGCTTTGGTAACTCTAAGACAACTATCCAATGGCCCAGGTACACCCCAAGAATTATTTGAGATATAGGGTGATCAGAACTGGGACCACTGAGAGCTTAAGTTAAAAAAAAAAACATTAGCTTTCCAAGTAGCCCATTTCTGGGGAAAGTGGCATCTAGCAAAAGGAGGGGGTGAATAAATCTGAGTGTGAATTAGATAACAAAGTACCCTTAAGAAGATCATAGCAACCTCCACCTCACACAAAGCCATGTTCTAGGTCCCTAAAACCCATTTTGCAGGCCATGTTTGCTGGTCTTAATGAGTGTGTAGCGAGTTGGTAACTTTACCTTTTCTCCAGTACCACCATTTATTTGTCAACCAAAGCATCAATGGCACACAAAGCAACCATCACATATTTCACCGCGTAACACTAGGTTTGGATTTTTTATAAGCAGTTTGAAGTGTACACTTAGGGAAAATGTATTTTCAATGCTCTTTAAATGTATATTATGTACAGGACAAGACTCTAGAAGGCTTCCATATGTAAGGAACCGTTCTTATATTATTGGCATCTGGAAAAAAACGTATTGGGTGTTGAAGACTGTTTTAAATAGAGTTGGGTAGTCATTTTTTTGTGCAATACAACTGTTCATTTCTTATCAGTATCTCCCTCGTTAATTTAAATATACAAATGAGTATTAATGTAGGCATTCATTCAATTTACCAGACAGGCTTAGGGTTGTATTCACTAAATCTGGAGTTAGCAGATTTGCAGTCATCTGGTTGATCTCTTTGTTCGTTATGAACGGCCAGTCCTGAAGGACTTTATACAGGACGCGAACTTGCTGGTGACGCTGTCTGGGGTTGGCCTTTCAAACTTCAACTCTTCTGCAAACTCCTGCTTTGCTGTATAAACCCTCTAAGTCTGCTCTCCCGATAGAATAGGTCCAAAATCCAGAAGATTTTTTTCTAAAGATTTTAGTTGTTGCCAATGTAGAGGTCCTTTTTACAACTCGTTCAAGAGGCGCTATCATTCTAACAGGACCTAAGGCATTTACTGATAGTGATCTATTCTGTTTCTCCGGTTCAAGATTTGTGGCTTAAAGAAGTTAATTTAGAAATGTATACCTATGATTTTGATTTCCCCTGTCAAAACATGTTCAGTGAATTATTTTACAAGTGTAATAAAAGCTAATAGGATATGAGGAGAGGGTGATATTTGTGTTTTCATTATAAGATTTTTGTGTAATGAGCGGCGAGGTGGAGTCCCTCAGCAGTTTTGAGTCAATACAAGCAAACAGTCAATGGTTTGTTCACATTAAATCCGCGGCATTACTCATTCTGGAAAATTGTTTGTAGTGCACACTATGGTAAAACTTTTATTTTTCCTCAGTCTAGGCATTATCTCATGCTTATTCACATGGGTATAGAGCTTAGTTTCCAAGCAAAAAGAAAAAAAAAATCAACAGTTAACAATTCAAATTAACCCCATGTCTCCTTGAGCTAGCGTTTATGACCTTTTATTTATTAAGCGCCAGCAAATTACGCAGTGCTGTACAATTTAATTAGGGCAGTTTAACAAATACATAACAATTAATGTATTAACACATACAGACAAGTCAAACGTTGAGAACCCTGCCTGTGAGCTTGCCATCTAGCCTTATGGTACTTTATATAAACTTGTCAGGACTGGTGGGCTTAGGGGGGCCCTGCTCATGAGTTTACATTGTAAGGGAGTAGTGTGGGTAATTGAAACAAAAGTAGGGGTGAAAAAATAGAATGGTAGCTCTTGTCCATCCAGTAGAGCATTTGTAAGGCACTGGTGTTGGATGAGAAGGATTGGCTCGCAATCTCTGTTCCGGTTCAGCCCAAAGGTATTTGATGGAGTTGAGGTCAGGTCCCTGGGCAGGCCAGTCAAGTTCTTCCTCACCAAACTCATCCAACCATGGCTGCATGGACCTTCCACACAAAACAAAACAACGCTTGATGTTATGCTAGAGGAGGAGCAGCATGGAAAGGGAGAATGAACATCCTGCAATTTGCCTACACCCTTTTAAAGAAATTTGCTCTCAAAGGTTAAATGGTTACAGGCTGAAACCTTAGATGTTTTCTAAGCAGGACTTCCCAGATATCATCTCCCTAGGTGTGAAGATCATTTTCTGTAAGGGTTATCTATACCTCTGGCAAAGCCACAGCATCACCCCCTGCATATCTGTTTTTGCACCACACAGTGAATGCTATGGATGACAGAGGCAATTTCTGATTAATAATGATAACGATATTATTGTACTAGCTCTTGAAACCCAATGATAGTAACTAGACCACTTTTCATTTTGTCATAGCCTTGACATGAATTTTGATGCTGGACATTTAATTTTATTCATGTACACTTTAGGGCTGCAACAACTAATTGATAAAATCGATAATGATCGATAATTACATTTGTTGGCAGCGATTTTCATTATCGGTTAGTTTAATCGATTTTATCAAATATAACATGAGGGTTTTTTCCAGAGCAAATTCCGTGAAAAATACCCTTCGTCTTGTAATCCGACCTCAAACAGAGGTCGGATAAATAAGATCCAGATTGCAGGGGACCCGGATCCTCCTCTGACGTCCTCCGCTACTGTCCTCCACTTCCGCTGGGGCTTCTATGAAGGCGCACCAGCGTGACATGACCTTCTGATTCTCCACCATAGAAGCCCTGGCGGAAGTTGTCTGAGCGCATTGCACAACGTTCGCCAGCTGCCAGAAAGATGGATCCCCCGCAGCGCAGCAGGGGACCTGGATCTTCCTCTGTGGCAGCCAATAGGCGTCTGTGCAATGTGCTACTGACGGCACTTTCACTGGGGCTTCTATGATGGAGCTCTGGTGTCCAGTGTTCCAGTGTTCATTCATAGAAACTCCAGCGAAAGTGCCAGCCAGCAGCAGAGTTTATCTATGCTCATCACGCAGGCGTTCACCTGCTGCCCCTACTAGACACCAAGGAGTATGGAGCATGGGTGGTAAGTCTGGGGTGGGGCACAGTGGCATATAA
>VKOC01000001.1:52169471-52188601 GCA_009364415.1 Spea multiplicata | reverse complement strand
TATCTCCCCTCTAACTCCCTAACCCCCCCTTCTCAGGATCTCGCCGCCGCCCCGGTCACTTACCTTAAACTCCTGTGTTGGAAGCGTGAGGCGTTTGTCTCGGGTGCCGGCGCTTCACTGCTGAGCGCCGGCGTCTGACGTCATATGCCGGCGCCCAGCGTAAAGCGCCGGCACCCGAGACAAACGCTTCCAACACAGGAGTTGAAGCGCTGCATCTTCGCTCCATAAGACGCGGCTGATTTTTCATCCTACTTTGGGAGGAAAAAAACTGCGTCTTATGGAGCGAAAAATATGGTAACCTATGTTTGCTTACTGAAAGCTTATGTAGTTTCCCTTTTCTTTTTTGTCCTGCCCAGAGGCAGGCTGGTGTATGCTGAAATGATACACTACCCCCTCCTAGACAACTTGTCTGTCAAATTGGGAGGATCTGAATGTCTCCTAATCAGGTCTTGATCGTTGGTGGATCTCCCACCAGCTCCTTAGCCATTGGAGTTAGGTTTAGGAAATTATATCATTTTATTTGTCCTTATAGTCTTTGCCATTTTTGTTCTTTTAATATTGGTCCATTTTTTGATACACATGGTCCACTATGGCTCGATTTAGACAGTACTTGAGGGCATTAGGTTTTTCTTTAGTTTACTAATATTATTTTAGAGAATGTGCATCTTGGTTTGTACTTGCCTAGTTACACATTCACCTTTTAAAGGATTAAATGTCCACTCACTGGTTGAAAAAAAAATGTTGAACAATGATGATGCAAATTTGTTTCTCTTCTTGCAGGGAGGAGGATGTAAATTCACTAGATACAACTGCTCCATTGAGTCACCAAGGAAAGGCTGGAGCTTTATGCACCCAGGAAGACTCACACATTTGCATGAAGGACTTCCTGTTACCAATGGAACCCGATATATCGCAGTATCTTTTATTGACCCTTAAGCCTCTGTATAACAACCTCCAGACCCATGATGACCAAGATATTACCTTTTTTATGACAGATGTCTATTTATAGAATTTGTACCAAATCGAAATATTTGTCAATGTTTAAATTAAAAATAAAAAAATATATAAAATTGTGTTAATCCAGCAATAAAAACACTTAAAAAGAGAATCACTGTTACAAATAATGTAATTAAATCGTTTTTGTTAATCATAGGTTAAAACCCTATTCATTGTGTATTATGCCCCTCACATGGCCCACAAAACAGAATATTTAGGAGGCCCTCCTAGCAGCTATTCCCGTGTAGTATTCAATTGCTGTATATCACTCTGCTTTTAGTTAATACTAATTATACAAATTATAATAAAGAGAATTGATGCAGAAGTGTTGTGAGCAAGAATTTCTGCACTCAAATATAAATATGTATATGTATATATATAAATATACACACATATATATATATATATATATACAGACCCACTCTACACAGATTGTAGTTAAACACACATAAAACATCTAGTGTCAAATTAATCTGTACATTGAAAAGCTAGTATGTCTACAGTATAACATCCTATCAAATGCGATCACACAAATTATACCTTATCACAAAAAGGGTATCATTTTTAAAAAGTACCAAAAGAGCTTTATTAAAAAAATAAAGAGAAAGCTAAATGTGGTAAAGACCTTGCTTTCCAAAGTAACATTGAAAAACAAAAGTCTATTCATTTTGATGTATCTTTGAACAAAACTGAAACATTTTTATATACCGGGGCAGCTTGCTCAATAGTCTGGGCCTGCCTCCAAGTTCTCAGATATGCTTATATAATGTATGACTTATAGATTGTAAAATGAATCCTTTTCCCAGTGCTTTAAATTATATTCAAAGCATGGAATATCTACTAAATGAGTAATGCTAAGTGCCACTCCCCAAACCCCTCACCCCTGCTCACTGGTCCAAGAGAATCAAACCCATTTCAAATACTCCTTCCATATATTTATGTAAATACTATTTTTTAAGGAGTGCTATGAAGAAATGTGCTTTTGTTATATCTTTCATTATGGAAGGATAATGCCATTGTATACATGACAAGGGACTTTTTTAACTGGACATTTATTTTATATGTTTGGGAGATTTTCCAATGGAAATAGGGCAGTCAGATTTTATAAACATCTGCATATATTGTGCAATTTGACCCTTTGTTTACCAGGTGCTTTTTAATGCTGTGTGATGCCCTCTCACACTTGATGGGCTAAATGTATTTTTGAAGAATAAAAATGACTTGAATTGTTTGTAGAGAACTTTTTTTGTAAAGGCTTTGTCAGATGACGTGACTTCTATATTATTAGAGATATAATTGATTTTTGATTGGGATCAGTACATTTTTTTGTATTTTTTTGCAGTACTTGAACAAAATATTCAGTAACTCATTCTGATGTGTCGGAGATGTCAGATGTTTATGAATAAATGTTAATTTAAACCTAGTTTTTGTCTTCTTCAATGAAAGCAGAATATTTTGAATATGATGCTCTTATGGAATTAATTAACCCCTTAAGGACAATGGGTGGTCCCTAAACCCATTGAAAACAATGGGCTTGTATGGGCTTTGTCATTAAGGTTAAAAGAAAAACACAGAACTCTAAAAAAAAAAGAAAAAAAAATGTTTACGAACTAAACCTGTTGTGGCTAAATGCCATTTGATGTATGCGTTTCCATTTTGGTGTCATATTCACATTTAAGTGTGTGTTAAAAGTTGAGGTGAAGAAAAAAAAGTCATTACATTAAGACCCACTATGCAGCTAGTATAACCTACTTCCATTTCTTTAATGTTGATATTCACAGACTGGCGTCTTTCACTTTATTGATTTCTCCTCCTTAGAAAGTTAAAAAAGCAATTTTTAACTTCAATATATTGTGCTTTTATTAAACAGTCCTAGTTTTTGCATAATATAATGTCTTCAGGCAAATGCATATTAGCAGTATATATTTGTACTAGTTGTGTTATCTTAACCAAATCTACACAAACAGCCTGATTCTTGTGGTAAACAACAGAATGGATTCATTTTAATCACCAAGTCAGAGGCTCTGACTTACAAAGTTTTATGGAGAAACATACTTTGCTAGAATTGCCATAAGGAATTAGCTGAGTTTGGTATTTGAGCTGGGAAAGTCACTCAAAATACACTGGATGCTTCCTGGTCTGCAGATAAAGGAGGTTTATTGAAAGAAAATGTGACAAAGCCAGGTTATGGTTAATGCAAACCTACATTAATTTATACAGCACTGTATTTATGCTCCATGAGAAAAAAATTCCCAAATTATTGTGTAATAGCATGTAATGCATTTGTATTTCTAAAATATTCTAGGTATCTAGTATTCCTTTTGTAAAGTAGTATTTTCTCACATTACCTATCAGTCTTCCTTCCTCTACCTTCAAATCATCATCTCTGATTTAACACTCCTCTCATATTAAAATATATACTCTCTCTTAAGCTTTATGTTACCCACTAACATACTTGAATGTGTCCCATATCCCTTCTTTCAGGATGAACATGGTAAGGTTTCTAAATATTTCCTAGGATTACTACAATTACAGTATAGTGACTCCATGATTCTCCATGCCTGTATTGAGTGCCACAAAGGGAGGAGTGAGCCTTGTAAACTACCGTAATCCTGTCCCTATTCAACCTGGATGATTAGTAAAGTACAATTAAAGAAATGCAGATTTTACTAGACTTCTACTAATGGACCAAAAACAATTTGGTCCAATGTTTTGTTTCATTATTGCTCCATTCATTTTTGCACAAGGAATTTCGGCTCCTGCCCTTTTGGTTTGAATGAAATTTGGAGGGCTTTTCCGAAACAAGTTTGTTTTCACTCATCTGACTCGTGCTCTCTCCCACTCTCTCTCATATTGACTTCTCCGTCGTACTTTAGTATACATTAAACCTACAAAAGAAAAATGTCTTACATTAATAACCTCCCATCTTTTTTTAAGGGGAGAGAGACACAAAATTTATCAGCTATCATATATATTAAAATGTTAATGAGTGCTGGAGTGTCACTTTAAAGATTTTCACTTAATATTAAAATATCAAATCTATATATCTATGCACTATTGCTTGACTATTATATCATGGGTCAATAAAAAACAATACTTTGGCTATGAACCATCATTCTAACAGCTCAGATTTTACCAGTTTCTTACCTAGACCGTGTTTGTGTTACTATCCGTAAAAACAGAGAAGTGTTTTCTGCTGTAGTTTTGTGCCAAAGTAAAATTGATTTCTGCTTTCTTTATTTCTGTAGAAAAAAAAGTAACGGAAAGTCTTACATTTTTGGAAAACAGATCTATTGTGAAAAAAAGCGTAAAGCTTTCCATAGCAAGGGAGCAATGAGAGAAGCCATACCTACAAATGGGAAACTATTCAAACACAACCTGTACTGAGGGGGGGGGGGTGAATAGGGCAGTATTTTTTGCAAATCAATCCAATTATATATTATTATTTTATGAAAACCTTACACAAATATATCCTTGTGTTGTGTACATTGTTGTTCATTAAGCTAATATTTGAACAATTTATATCTGCTTGCAAAACAGTTTGTTAGTAATAAATGACATTGGGATTGTATGTATTGCTCTCTGAAAATCCCTTTGTTTAAATCTGGTCATTTTAAAAGCCTGCAGACTTGTTTGGAAGAAAAAACACTGCACCATTCCAAACCACACAGCTGTTCATTTCACAAACTATTTGGTTTTTTTTTTTTACTGCCAAGACATTTAAGGATTCCCACAATATGCAGGATATTTTAACTTTTGTAAAACTTTTAACTGTTTACAAGGGGATATGTAGTATGTGTATATACAATTTGCATGGCCGGCCGAAGACTTAACGCCGCCTGGGGCGAAGTTTAAATGCATTTTACACTTCGCCGACCCCGCCCCCCGGTACTTACCTTTGAAGAGTCCTGCGGCGAGTCTCCCTGCTCTGCCACGGTGCCGGCTTGTAATGCTGAGCGCCGGAAACTGATGCCACTTCCGGCGCTCAGCATTAGAAGCCGGCACCAAGACCTAACAGGGAGACTCGCCGCAGAGGAGAGAGAGAGGGGCGCTGAGCGGGTAAGCGAAAACCACTCGGCGCCCCTCTCTCTCTCTTCCGCTTCAAAAAAAAAACGCTTGGGGCGGCAAAGTGCCGCCCCTTCTAAAGTGCCGCCTGGGGCAATTGCCCCAGTTGGCCCCATTGTAGGGCCGGCCCTGGTCCCGATGTGCACATGCACAGAAAGTGCTCCCTTTCTCTTCAATGGCAGAACTTTCCTGCCACTCACAAACAGTTACACCGACAAAGGATTTGAGTCATGATAGAGACATGACTAGTATGTCCTATGATGCCCTGTAGTTGATCACAGAGACAGAATATTTAAACCTTCATTATTTTTACCACTCTTTCCTTTTTTCCTCTCTTTATATAACTGGTGAATTGTTTATTCCAATTGATAATGTTAGTTTAGCTAGTTGCACATTTCTTTCTATAACGGCCAGTGTTTTTATACAATGGACTTCTTCCTCTACTCATGAAGACGGTCACACTTTACCTCTTCTCTAGAAGGAGCTCCTTGAGTTTACTAGATCTCAGCCCTCTTCCAGTGAGAATTCCAAGTCAAGAGCTTAACCCATTGAAACCCTGTGACACCCAAATTTTCAGAAAATGTTCCATGATTTAGGCCACTGAGAAGCACTGTACAAAACCTTATTAAAGCTAAGAACAGCCACAAGATTACTTCCCAAGACGGGCCAAGTAGGTTCTTTAAACTTGAAAGTAAATACCCTAAAATAAAAAGTGCCTCTAAACTATACATGATCCAACATGTTATGTGAATAAACACACTGCAGCTTTCTGTACATAGCATCTCATTACTCTGTGACCTCTGTCAATAGCCATGCCATACACAACGTCCTTATAATCATACTTAACTTTGTTCTAGAGTTTTGTAATCATGTACAACGTCAACTTATTGTTTACAAAACCACATCTCACATATAAACCCTTAAGCAAATAAACGACTTATGGTTATGATTATTGTTACCTTTATTGTTTTTTAAGCCACAGACTACCACCTCAACAACACATTTGGGAAATAACTGTTGTAAGGATTTAAAGACTTTTTCTTAAGGACAAAATTAGCCATACAGCTTCAAAACAGTGCTCTAGTGTCTTTGGTCTCAAGAGTTATGTTGCACAAGAGTTTGTTTTATAACCTCTTTTTCTGGGGAGTCAGTTCTTGGAAACTGCGTTTAATACGAATTCAAAACAACAGAAATACACAAAGGGAAACAATGGTCAATTATAATGCTAATGGGAAACAGATGCACAGTGCTGGATGTGAAGCTTAGAACATTCATGCTGCCGGAGTTCGTAATATTCCTGTAGAGTGCCTCTCAGAGGCTCCTTCTCATCTTCAAGGGAATCGTCTGTTGTTTTGGGAAAATAGACAGAACTTTTCCTTTGATAGTGTTTGTCAATAGACTTCAGGTGAATTAGCATGTGGAGCGCGTAGGCCAATACCAGAAGTAAGATAAGAGACATGACAAGCCCCATCAGAATGGCCGGTGAAAAGTAGGTAGTGCAGTCTTTGGCATAAGCAAACTTTCCTTCTTCAATGTTAAATCCTTGTATCTGTAATAAAAAAGAATATATGACATATAACCACATAGTTAGGGCTAGACTGCGATCTATTATTTACAAAAGTAATTAGTAATGCTTTTTACGTTAACCTGTTACTGAACAACAAAAAGAATTAGACTTTCATTTACCACATTTGCCACCAACTTTGTTAAAATGTGCATATTTTATTCATTTTTTCTGCATGGTAAATGAAAGCTAAATCTACTTAAATGTACCAATGAGTGCAACAGGCAGGCCAGATGGGTTATGATGCGTTAAAGCAATACGAACCTGTGTTGTCATTAATGAAAGTGGCTTATCACAGAACCATGGAGCAAGTTGGCAGCTCGAGTATTACCATCAACTTATCTATATTTGTAGGAAAACCAGAAAAAGACTATTTGTACAATGCTATGTTACAGTTTTCATTCAAATACTTTGTTTGGTACATGTCTCCTATTGTATAATGTATCACTGTTCTCGTTAGTAGAAAAATCTGCTACATGTCAATGGTTTCTTTTATGATTTTAAATGTGCTGACAAGACCTTTATTTTTATAGCTGTCA
This sequence comes from Spea multiplicata, assembly GCA_009364415.1. NCBI lineage: Eukaryota > Metazoa > Chordata > Amphibia > Anura > Pelobatidae > Spea > Spea multiplicata. The sequence goes on along the minus strand of VKOC01000001.1, from coordinate 52,181,437 downwards.
CGATTCTACAGGGAGGAGGACAGCTCAAAGCGAGATGGATGGACTGTCAGTCAAAGGAGAAGGAATGTGTCCCTTCACACCAAACTAGAGTCCCTTCGCCTCTTAATTGGTTCCACCAGGCTAAACCCTGGGACAACGTCTGTAAACTCTGCTTTTAGTGAATAAGCCCCATAGTATCAGGCGTGATAGATGAAACCCAATTACAAGGATCTGAAGGAGGTGGCAAGGCTGGGCAAATAAAGAAAGGTTAGGAAGGTTGCGTTTCTTTACAATAGAAAAAAGCCATCTTCAAAGGGATATTATAACATTGTACAAATATACACACAGACAATACCAAAAGAGGGGTTTTTTTTATAATAAACAGGACATTCACTACGCACATTAGTTGTGCTATCAAATTCAATATATGCTTTTGTTTAGCAAAGAAGAATAAATAGCGATGTAGAGATAACTTTACTCAGACTGCCATTTTGGAGTTGGTAAGGAATCTCTGTTGGAAAATATTTTTTTTTACCTGGAAATCCAGGAAAGTGACGTCCCAGAGCCTTGAGCTTCCATTGGTAGAGCTGTGCATTAACAATCCATTGTATTTCTGCAGGGAGCTGACATGTTCACAATGGTAGGAATAGCTGATTGGAGCAAATATTCTGGTTGTACTAAACATTGCCTGCACGGAACCGTTGAAAAGGACCTGCACACTTTGTAATTTAAACCAGTTGTGAACAGATAGTTTGTAGTAGCTTTTTATCAATAGAAATCTAAATTAAAAAAAAAACAAAGAATTCACTAATTAACTTCAGTCTAAGTAGAATTTTAAAACACTTCAAATAGAACCGCAGATTTGATGGAAATGCAAGCCAGATATAGGCATGGACATGGTTCATAGCGGACATTTTAAAGTTACTGGATTAATTCAAAGAGATACTAAATAGTCCCCCTAGGTTCAAATGTGTTAGAATGAATCATTCCATTCTCTTTACAAATGTTCAAGCAGAAATAGTAATGTATTGACTGTCGAGATACACACATACACCTTACACATACACATGACCGAAAATATGTGGACACACGTATATGAGTTTGTTAGGCATCCCATTCCAAAACCGTGGGCATTAATAGGTAGTTAATTCCCCCCTTGCACCTATAACAGCATCTACTCTTCTAATCTACTCTTCAAGAAAGGCTTTCCACAAGATTTTGGTCTGTTTCTGTGGGAATTTGTGCTCATTCTTCCAGTAAAGCACTTGTGAGTTCAGGGACTGATGCTGGACGAGAAGACCTGGCTTGCAATTGGTGCTACAAAGTTGGGAGCATACAATTGTTTAAAATGTCTTTGTATGCTGTAGCATTAGCATTACCCTTCACTGGAACTAAGAGGTCCAAACACCCCAGACCATTTTTCTTCCTTAACCAAACTTTACAGAAGGCATTATGCATTCCAGTAGGTAGTGTTTTCCTGGCATCCACCAAACCCAGATTCATCCATTAGATAGTGAAGTGTCATTTAATACTCCACAGAAAATGTTTCAATGCTTCCGTCCCCAGTGCTTTACACCATTCCAGCAGCCACTTGGCATTGTGCATAGTGATCTTTGGCTCGTGTGAACCCATGTAAACCTATTTCATGAAGCTCCCGACACACAGTGCTTGCGCTGATGTTGCTTCTAGGGGCAATTTGGAACTCTGGGGTGTGTAATGCTACAGAGAACAGGCAATTCTTTTGCACTTCAGCAGTTGGTGTACCACGCGGCTGAGCTGTTGTTTCTTCTTGATGTTTCCACTTCTAGCTAGCAGGGCAGAAATTTCACAAACTAACTTGTAGGTGACAGCCTATGACAGTGGCATGTTTAAAGTCAGTGAGCTCTTCAGTATGATCCAGTCTTCTGCCGATGTTTGTCTATGGGGATGACTGTCTAGTTGGTTTTGTGTGGCTGTAACACCTAAACTCAATAATTAGGAGGGTGTTCACATACTTTTGGTCATATAGTTTAAATATATAAATGCATGCAGATTTATGCCCATGCCCACATTTAATTTATTCCAGGTACAATGGAAATAAAAAAAAGGGCAAGCAGGTATATTTTAACATAATTTGACCTCATGTTGTAATTATTCAGTAATTGTTAAGTTATGAAATTTCTCCATGCCCAGGTATTTTTCATGATTTTATTTTGTAATATTTGCTCAGGAAAGCAATGCTTCTTTTGCATTTGTTCTTCAGGACACTGTTTTTACATTTGAAATAAAACACATATACTGTATATACTATATGCATTTACTGTTTCTTGTGAAATAAAAGGAAACTACAATTGATATTGCAACCTTGTTTAACCCTTTCCGACCCACCAATGTGATTCAGTGTGACTATACACACATCATAACGGTATTACTCAAACTTGTACCTGTGTGAAAAACTTTACCACTGAGAGTGTCTAGGTAGCCAACTGTCTCCTCCACATACCTAACTCTAATCTCTCCTTTGTTGTTTCATTATAATCCCCACCAGGTGTCTCCGACAAATAACTAAACCCGTTAGTCCAGATCACCTACATAGATAAATTCCCTTTGGACTGGCAAACAGGTACTGCAGAAAGGGTTTCATGTAGGATATAGGATAGTCAGATCAGCCGAGGAGCATGCTTGAGTCTCCCACCCTGCTGCACCCTGCATGCTGACAAAGTTACCATAAGGCTCTCAGTGTCTCCGGTGCAGGAGAAGAAAGATATGTGCTGGCAGGGCCCTAGTTCCCCCCATTACACACTGGTCCACTAGAGTCTGACCTCCCAACCCCCATTGGTGGAAGGTAAATGTAGGACAAGACCCCTCACCCCCACAAAAAACCCATCGGGTTATGAAGTTTCATAGCCACTTTTACACCTAGATTTGCCTAGGACAACAAAATCAAACCAAGTTCTCAGATACTATAGTTTCTTCATCATAAATGCAGCAATACCTTAACATAAGTCCATCCATATTTCCAGCATGAACAAACTTTAAAGAAAGTCTGAAACACAAAAGAAATAACACTTATTTTTGTAAACTCTATTCAATAAATTAACCATGTATTGTGAGTTGTGAGCATTTTCTGGTGCTTTTGTCATGTCTATGCATGAGATATCATATGAGCTACGCATTAATATGCCCATTTCAAGCAGTGACACCCTGATCTAATTTAGGTCCTTAAGGTTTAAGTGGAAACTACTACTGACTGAAGGTTTGCCAAAAAAAAATATTTCCTACTGGGTAAAATCTCACCTGCTTTGTTCTATCGCATGAAACTTATAATGAAGTCAGTTTCATTCTGAAATGAGGTGGCATTTTGTGGCAGTACGCATTATGTCTCAGTGAACCCTATTTAATATATTTTTCAATAAAAATTGATTACTTTACCATTGGCCCTTAAAACAATTTGGTACATATCCCAGTCTGGCAGAGGAATGACAGATACCCATATCACAAAAGCACTCAGTATAGAGGATGCTGGTTGAGGACTCTTTCCTGGAAACTAAGAGAGGTGCATGAATTAGCAGAGGATAACCCCGCATGATCAGGGCTCTGACTCCAAAAATCATCGTTTATAACAAAAGAGCACCAAGACATTATGAGAGTTCTGGCCAGCAAGCTAAAGAGAAAATAATTATTAGGCGTTACTTTGAAAGTTAACTTTTTTGGTTAAGGATTATATTTTGTATGCTAGCTACATGCGCTGAAAGAAAATACAGCTTTTTGTGAAAGGTAAGAGCATTACGTTTTGCTAAGCTCAGTGTAGTGGTGAAGTATATGCTTTCCCAGGGTACCATGCTCTCCATAGTACTTGCATCCTTCTTCATATTGGAGTACAGTCTTGACAGAGCATCTTAAAGTGTAATCTCTATGACCAAGTACCACTATTCTCTCTATTGTATTCTTCATAATAGGCTGTAAGCTCTGCAGGTAGGGGATTCATTTCTCTCTGTAGGTTTTTATATTACAGTGTAAATGCAGCAACATATTTTAGAGCATGTAAGTTTATGTTTATTCTATATGTATCTGATCCTTCATATTATACAGCAGGCAAGTGTTAACCTTTGAAACACCACTTCCTGAATGGTGTGCTTCATAATAAAAGCATAAGATCAGCAAGTATATATTTTTACCTGCATATTAGATTAAAAACTCTGGAAGGGAAGGATTTTGATACTCGGAACTGTATCTTTCCTGAGTGTATGATCACTAGAGCAGTTATGTGTAATATTATCATACAGAGACCTCCTTTCCTGTTTTAATGTTAGAATTTAAGCACAACACAGTGCTCAAAGTGTGAGCTTTGCGCACCATAACAGATACATTTTCTTAATAAGGAAAATGTACAGCAATCATGCGGTGGATACAGGAACAAATTGAAATGACCAAATTCAGTAAGGATCCTCTGGATCACTCCATTACTGAAGGACAGCTATCACTAACAATATTGGTGTTTGTATTTTTTGGTACAAGCTCTCCTAAGTGCCTATGGAAAAGCTTCCGTGGTTGTGCTTCATCCAAGCACATCTCAACACCTCAGCAAATTGTATTTAATGCTGTCAGTTGTTATTTAAATACACAAAAAAGGTTTTTTTCTAAAGAAATGTTCCTGTGTTCCTCAATATAGCATGCCTATGCATCACATTGCATGGGAGAGCATTATTTATATGTGAATCCTACTCTAAAGAGCTAAATATTCATTTTCATGAGCAGACAGAGCGATGGAGGGGATAGAGATGCACATTCCTCCGTTTAGAATTCAGATGGTAGCTCATATACAGTTGCAAGTTCCTCATTGACTCTCAGTTCCTACGTTTTTAGCCCCTGTACCCGTTCCTTGTCCTTTGCCTATGGCATATCCCCTTCACCCTTCTGTCTATTGTCCTCAGGAGGTAACACCTATTTATGCAACGGAAACACTATAAACACAACTAAAGGTATATTGTGACTTAAGCCTTGCTGAACCCTTATTATTGTGAAAGCTGTTCACTTCATGCTTTTTACCCTAATTAAGGTATGCGGTATACATATTTACCATTTAAAACACAGCTGCTTACGTGGCATTTTCTTCGTTGCAGTTTGAATCCTCTGTGTCCACATTGTGATATACGCCAGTATTTGTTAGGTCCAGCTGAGTTTGGTTGTTATATGTTATTATTATCCTCTTAACTCCAAAGAGAATGCAGGTGTTGCCATTTGTTGTAACATCGATTGGGCCGTGAGTCTCATTTCCATGAATTCTTTCTGTGGCCAGAGCGTCTTTCTTTACTATGCTGTAATGCATTCCCTGTATTAAAGAAACATGATGTTATCAACCAAGATAACAATAATGAGGTCCACAGCACTGGCCCCTAGGTGTCTTTGTAGACTCCAAGGATGAAGAAATGACCCCTGCATGATTACTTCACCCTGCTCCTCCTTAAATATATTTTTTAACTTTAAATATAATTTTCTTTATTTCAAGAGGGAGAAATGTCACCCCCTCCTTGCCTTCAAATCCTAAGCTTCTCTTCTGATCACAAAGCAGGGCTACTGGAGTATCATTGTGATGGTCTTCCCAGTGAAAAGTATGGTACTACTATATAGCTAAGAACGATCACATGCATGGAAAATGTATTTGCTGCTGGCATGACCAGTGTAAACATCACTCAAAATGAAGCATCTGCATTCTGTGATGTATATACACATCACTCAGCGCAAAGGGTTTAAAACAGTGGAGCTGAGTATATACAAAGTACTTGCATCTATATATCCCGAGTAAACGTTGCATTGCCATCTTACACGTTATTCTCCACTTCTTCAATTTCAACACATTTGCCGCTCACAGTCAAAAGATGATGTTGGGTAATTTGCATGTGTCGTGCGCTATTTTTGCCAGCAGACTTTGCATTTCAATAAATAAATAAAAAGTATTTGAAATTTAACGTTTTTCCAATAAATTAAGTACAAGGTATATATTTTAACACTAAGCTGTCCGATTCTAATATTTTTGTGGAAAGATAGTGTGCCCATGTTTGCTAAAATGTAAAGAACTAAAAACTTATGTAATGTTATCTTCTTCTATGTGGGCCCAAACAAAGTATTACATTCAACTAAGCACTCTGCTTTCTCCAGAGTTAATACCACAATCTAAATGTGTCATATGAAATAGAACACTTAATGTCCACGTCCATCTCACCTTCCTCATCCCTGCTTGAATTATTTCATGGTGTTGCCTTATTCTGTGCTCACCAGGGTGATCTGCAAAGGCAATAAAGTGTAAATCAGCTCAATAAAAACATGAACTTGAAGTATTAAACATTACTAATAATATTATAATTTATTATGAAAAATCGTGTTCACATTTGGGACAAAATGGGTAATGATAATAATGAATTAACAAACATTAAAGTCTTACCATAGAGCAATGGCAATTTTCCACCCAAAACACTGTATGAATTATACCTGCAAAGAACAAAAAACACAAACCAGTTGTGAAGCACATTAAAAAGAACAAAAAGGACTTTTTACATTGATTAAAGGAGAACGCCTACCATACTTTTTGGTGTTGTCCTATGGTTGTAAGGAATACGCATGTAATACTTGGCATATAAATAGTTCTCACAACCTGGAAGCATCTTGGGTATCAGGAACACAGCAGCAATTGCTTGGGACATAATCACGTAAATATTTATGCCGCAATTAAAGACTCCCTGACTAAGTGAAAGCACTCAGAATTCTGCATTGGGTAAGCGGAAGACTAAACTAGTAGTTTATACGTGGCCCAAAAATCTTGATATTGTAATCCATATTGTAAAACATTCTGTAAAATAGAATGTTGCTGCTTTTGCAGAAATAACACAAAGTATTTGTCTGGAATTATAAATATACAATAACGATTTATCAGGATTCTGGAGAAGCATGACTGCAGGAAGATAGTCATGTGAACAGGAAAGTACACCCTCTTTGAATTCTATGGTTTCACATATCAGGTTGTAATAATAGTTTAGCAGGTCTAAACATTTGATCACTAAAACTGCTTCCTAACTTTTCAGCCATTCTGTTGTAGATTTGTTGATGTGCTTGGGATCATTGTCCTGTTGCATTACCCGATGTCGGCCAAGCTTTAGCTGTCAGACAGATTTCTGTCAGACAGTCTCACATTTGCCTATGGTATACAGATGAGTCCTGTGGCTTTCTCCTGGCAACCTTTCATAACAAACCATACTTGTTCAGTCTTTTTCTAATTGTACTGTCATGAACTTTAACATTTAACATGCTAAAGGAGGCCTTTATGGCCTGAGATGTAACTTTTTTTTGCAATTTCTCTGTGCATTCCAGAGTCTGGGACATCCACTCCTGTGAAGATTGGCAATTGTCTTGAATGTTTTCCACTTTTGAATAATCTTTTTCGCTGTGGAAGGATGGACGTTATATTGTTTGGAAATGACTTTAGAACCCCTCTCAGATCATTACGGATGTCTTTCTTCCTTGGTATTGTGTTTACACGCTCCTGAATGCTTTATATGGGTGGTCAAACTTGCTGATTATGAATTAATCAAGGGCATTTCATTAGCAACACCTGTCTGCTACTTAGCATCTTACTTCCTGTGACATTGTTGAATAAATCATGACTTGGTGTAATAAATCATGTGTTCACCTGAGGTTGTATTTACCTAATCTTTAGACCTGCTTAGGAGCAGATCATTGTTATTATATCCTGATATGTTAAACCACAGAATTCAAAGAGGGCCGTACTTTCTTTTTCAAACAACTATACATATATGTTTCAACTTTGAAACATCCCTTTTCATGGTGAAAGAGGTTTGGCCACCTTGTTTTGTGACAGAAAGCACATGGACTGTTATATATCGAACCACTGCCTATGATAAAAGGGTATTTTATTTTCTCACTAAAGGCGATCAATGCAAATATAAATTGTATTAGCTGAAAAAAGCATAAAAAGGGGCTTAGTCGAGCCACCCAAACCCTAATCACTAAGCAAAATCTGTTTAGGAAGGCTTATGAGGGCTATTATGTGTCAAGTCCTACTTATCACGCTGTATTATCCATTAAGAAGGTAGAAGGTCTTGTTGTGTGGGTCATATAATGTCCACACATTGAGCACTAGGATAAACTGATTTACAAATAATTTTAAACAAGAATAAACATTTGCGATCGTTCGTATCACAAACACATAATATAACATGATGCTTTCATTAACTATTTTGTCCAAGCATACTCCTGTAATAAAATACCACCGCACCTCTGCAATAAATTGGTTGGGATATGTTATAACCGTGATAAACAAAGGGCATGTGTGTGCAGTTTTACAGACAGTAGCCAAAATGAAAAGGTGAGATAACTGCTCTAAGTGGTTTATGGAGAGAGAGGTCCAGCTCAAGCTAAAGTGTGTTTATTTTTTTAACAACAAAATAAACCATTGCTTTTCTGAGCACTAAGTAACCTTCAGCTTTGTTCTCTGAAGCTGCGATGGCATTTCCACCTCCCAACAAAAACACATGTTGTAGCCAAACAGAAATCAGTCCAGCAGTTTGCGATCACCCAGCTCACTTGGCTGAGATAAGTGAGAGACTGAATTACACTAACCTGGTCCTTATTAAACATTACTAATCACGCCAGATGAGCTGCAATTTGCTTCTCCTCTGTAAATCCCGGCCTGGATTTGCCAAGTTGGTGGAGGACCAGCCCACCCTGCTCACTAGATGCGCCATTACATTGATCACCAACACAAATAGCAAGTCTCACTAACTGTTAACCGGACCTTAGCAGGTTTGTTATTTAATGGCTACTCTGAATGGTTAATAACAAAACAGGACAAACAGGACAGCATTACCATACTCAGCGCAGTGTTGTGTTTGAGCAGAGAAAAGCATCCAGAATCTCACATGACTGACAATAATGGCAGCCTCCAGGTCTGCAGATGGAGGGTGTTTATTGGAACAAAATATAAAATAAAACCAAGTGTATATCATTAATAGAATACATTACTGTATACAGCCCAAAGAATTATTTCTTGGAAGGACTGATGAAGGAAGGTATGATGCACCATGGGTGGCAAACCAAAAAAAATCAATTAAAGAGGAAACAGTATGGCTGAGGTAAAGGTTATTAAATATCAGTGATGACAACTATACAGGATTGTATTCACAACTATTCTAATGTTAACGTTAAGCATGACTGAACAGTGCTATAAGCAGGGCCGGCCCTACAATAGGGCAGACTGGGGCAATTGCCCCAGGCGCACTTTAGAAGAGGCGCACTTTCCGCCCCGAGCGGTTTTTTTTTGTTGAAACGGAAGAGAGAGGGGCGCCGAGTGGTTTTCGCTTACCCGCTCGGCGTCCCTCTCTCTCTCCTCTGCGGCGAGTCTCCCTCTTCGGTCTCGGTGCCGGCTTGTAATGCTGAGCGCCGGAATGGCGTCAATTTCCGGCGCTCAGAATTACAAGCCGGCACGGTGGCAGACAGGGAGACTCGCCCAACTCTTTAAAGGTAAGTACCGGGGCGCCCCCCCGCCCGACGCAGGAGGGCGGGCAATTTAAAACTTCGCCCCCCAGCGGCTTACGTCTTCGCCCTGCTATAAGTGATGGTGGAGCTAGCTAACCTTCAAGTGGTTTACATGTCAAGGAAGTAAACGGAAGAATTTCTATAAATGTCAGCTCCTTTGGGCAACTCCTATTCCATTCTACACTGGGCTTCTCACAGCACAAAAAGACAAGAAACTCAACCAAATTCAGTTTCTAGGCAACTTTAATGACACTGAAACTTTTGCAAACAAAACAAAGAACTTATCTCGCTTCTTGTCACTGTACTTGGCGGATAAGTCTCACCAGCCTGAGAAGCCTCTCCTATTGCTAATACATCCCTGATGCTTGCTGATGAGAACTAACAAACCTCTAGCTGGGTTACAGAAGAGGACACTGATATTTGTCAACTGCATCCCAGAGTTATCAAACTGGAGTGGCCTTCTTGTACCTTAAGACCTGGTGCTTGGTTAAAAAAACTGTTGGTTAATTGTCACTTGTAACCACTAAAAAAAATGTTGTAAATTGGATGTGGTGAACTGAAGCGGAATAATTCAGACAGTTTTTTTGTAGCAACCATGGCCGAGAATAGCAAACAGGAAACGTTTGCGCGGTGCTGTAACTAGTGCTCTGGGGCAGGGTTGAAGGTCCTGACATCACATCGACTTCTGGCAGCGGAAGAGGATGCAGAGATATTGCTGCCGAGCTCCTCATGTGCACCCCTCACCTCGCAGCACCTGCCCCTCTTGTCCTAATGAAGTTTCGGCCCTGTGACTGAATATTCACTGACTGCCCTACTGGTTAAACGTCCAGTGAAAAATGAGTGACTCCAGTTTTACAATGGTAATTATTACTTAAAAAGTGTTAATTGCAGAGAATTTAATTCTAAATAAATTCAAACGGCATGTATAAAAAATCTTTTTAATTATACATCTCCCCAAGGTTTCTAGTTTTTGGTTCAATGTATTTTGAATAAAAAAAAGTGTGTTTCATCTACAACAGCAAACATATTGCGCCTTTCAGCTGTTACCGACCCAAAGTCGTCTTAATAGAAGATTAGACAAATCTCCACATGCTATCATTGCCCTATATCCAGCGCTTTCATTCCCACTGCGTCTGCAGTAATCAGGATATCGTCTTCTAATTAGTATTTAAATGCAAATTCCTTAAAGAAAAAAAGTAATTGTATTTATTTTCTGGAAGTGGAACCAATTATACAGCTTCACTTGTTATATAACAACAAAGAAAATGATAACATTTCCAGCATAAGTTGATTCTGGATTGTAGAAACAGCTCGTGCTTCTGTCCAAGGGGAGCAATGAAACAACAACCACCTTATATTACTGGGAAAACACAGCATTCTGATTGACAGCTAAAGCATCTGAAAAAAATGTCATGATAAAGAAATGATCAGGAAAACAGATGAATTTCCAACTATGATGTAATATAAAGAAAATGGGTAGTTCCAAATACACATGAGTGAATTCTATCAATTCTTAACAATCTGGAAATATAAGAATGTATCGGAAACTCTAGTGCATAAAAAATATAAGAATGTATCGGAAACTCTAGTGCATAAAAGATACAAGCTGTTATAATCAAATAATATTATAAAACATGTGCGCTTACTCACCTGTTATCTAATCCTGCAAAAGCCCATTTCTTGGAGCTGAGAAATCCCGTTCCTATAATAACTACAAGAAGATAAATGTTATTCTTTTCCATTGAGGAGTCTCGGATCTCTTCAGATCAAGAACATTTGTTAATCTGTGGAAGCAGAAGAAAGAGCTGCCCTTCCAATCACACTTGACATGTGACAGAATTTAAACCAATGGGAAGCAATCAATCTCAAGGCTTACAGGTAGAATTTCACAATTACAGCTTCTTCTCGGCATTGCCGCTACGTAGGCTTACAGTAACACTGCATTTATTCACATTTTCACCGACTTGCTGTGACATTTGCCTCTGTTTCTCCTTTATTCAATTTTTAAACAAAAATCACTGTTGTTACGTCATTCCTATGCCATCATTCAAATATAATTTTACATAATAATTATAATTACCATGGTAATTCTTTTTTTTGCGGCATCTAATGCATAGCCTTAGTAAATACCTTAGGTTATCTTCTGTATGACTTTATATATTTACTCAGCATATTGGGATATTATAGCTTTGAACAACAGTAGATACAAAAGATACAAATACACATAACAGCAATAACTACAAAAGATCTAGATTAAGATGATCGTTTTGCAAATACTTTCATTATGAACAAAGATAAAAGTATTTCCCTTTATATAATATAAAAAAATATATTTTTGTAATGGCCCCTTCCTTTGTAAATTTTTCAAACATATGGTATTAACACAGACATAGCACAACATAGGCACAAATAAGAAGGGGTTAAATTCCATAATTGTGTTTAAGAAGAAGTATTTAATA
>VKOC01000001.1:52121196-52169371 GCA_009364415.1 Spea multiplicata | reverse complement strand
ATATGCATGTATCAAGCCGACAGCTGCACATGTGATCTATGGACTGCTGGCTTTACAGTGCCAATTCAACAGCCCAGTATACTCCTGGATCAAAAGGGATAATTGTAGAAATTAAGCATTTGCGCCGAATCATAAACAAGGCCCATGACAGTTCTGTAGCTATACTGTGCAGCTATAAGAAATTCAATGAAACTAAATAGACAAGGCAGACATATCAGATATAGCCTCAACAATAGGTTCCATATATGTGGTTTACTTAATCTCCTTAACGGTTATATATTTCCTAAAGGGAGGGGAACATAAGACCAAGCACTGACTGAGATCTGAGTCCCTACAGCAGGAAAAATGGGCAGACTAGATGGGCCAAGTTGTTTTTTTGTTTTGTTTAATATTTGTTTATAGAAATATTTTTTTATAATAGCAAATAGTCGCACATAGTTAGAATGTATGCATCAATATCTCTCCCGAGTGTATGCGTTACTCAGCCATAGTGATTTGATCTTACAATTTCAATGGGGTAATATTACATACCTGTTTATCAAACACCAAAAAATAGTTACCTGCGCACTATCCCAAACACCTGTGCTTATATAGACAAATGGAGGTTTTTTTAGTTTCACTCCAATGGCCATTAAAATGGAAGCTCGCCTGCCATGTCACGGCAAACCTCTTAGGCGAGTCCTACACTGTACACTGTACACTGAGTCCTTCACCTCGCTGCTGTGAGCTAAAGGTAAAAATCTCTAATGGGCATTTTTGTTTTGTGCTAACTGAAGAGAAAGAAATCTAGGTCGGTGAGAATGGAAGGAATATAAAGAAGAAGGAAAAAAAAGGGGGGAGTCCGCTATTTCAGTAGCTTGGTTCCATTGCATAAACCTGAATGATTTGACCATACCTGTGAACTCTCCGGGTTTGACCTAGAGAACTCCAGAAGAAGCACCACTTCTCCGAGTCAACACCCGAATCCTTCGCGTCGCGGGAACGGGGTTTTGACATGCCCCACTCCCCTCCCATTTCCTCTTTAAATGGGGGTGTTTCCCGCAATGTCAACGGGAACGCCCACTGACATCAGCAAGAACAACCCTGACATCAGCGAGAAGGCCCCGACGACAGTGAGAAGGCCCTGGGGTCAGCAGGACAGCCCACTGATGTCAGTGAGCAGTCCTGGCCTCTTCCCGCAAGGGCACACTCCGGGTAGCCAGAGCCCAGAAGTTCCCAGGTATGGACATAACAACTCTTATCACATCTTATTCAAGCCCCCTGATTCCTAAGTACTTAAGGCACCCATCTCCTTTTAAAAATTTTGCCCAGGGCAAAATGCACCTTTACCTTGTGAGGACGCTATCAAGTCCTCAGCCAAACTGATAGACTCCACCACAACCAGCCAGTTCCCAATTGAAGGTGCCTCTGATTGTTTCCAGTGATGAGGAATAAGGGGTCATCCACTGATCTAACGACATCTATGATGGTTTGCTTGTAAGGTTGAATTTTTCAGGCAGGTCCATCGAATGTGCATAAAATCTCCCCTTTTGTCTCCAGCATCTGTCTGACATCCCAGGACAGAATTTTCTGTTGTCAAATTCTACGTTTCTATGTTTATTTTCCAATGTGTCTAAATACACCAAAGCCACCATACAATAATATAATGCTTAAATGTTTCCCCTTTTACTTTTTACAGTTACTGTGTTTAAGTAGTTATTCTTAATAGCTTAATGGTTCGTAATGGTTTTGGTAGATTCCCCTGGCCAGGCTACCTGGAGCTCCCCCTCTTCTGAGTCTTGCTGTAGACAAGGGCTGGGCCCATCTGAAAAATGCCAATGTAGCTTAACCCCTTAAGGACATCTGTTTTTTGTTTTAAACTGAAAAATTTGGCTTTAATCATTTTTGTCCCATTTGCACAAGTCTAATATACAACTGAAATAAGTCAATTTATTTAAGAAAACTGCCTTTTACTTATTTAACTATATGTAAAATTCCAGTTTCATTAAAAATAGTATCTGATGACACACAAGACTGAAAATTGTGCAGAAACATAGATTTTCATCAAGTAACAATATTTTTTTATTTATTAATGAGACATTAAATATGCTAGTCAAATTCGCTGGAGCTATATCCTAATTTAAGCCACATGTTCACTTAGCAAAAAAAGTGGAAACTAAGGGTTCTGTTCACTACAGAAGAACAATATTAATGAAAAGCGTCATTATAAATAGATTTTCACAACCTTAAGGGCGGATATAATGCTTATAATGGAATATATAATGCTGTACTCTGGGTTTCCTTCTTGTGCAGTCCTTCAGCTCAGAATAAAAAGCCTGTTATGTTCTCCAGAGAGTGTCAAATGTGATTTATTAAGAGGTATGCTTCTTGTACAGCATTGCATAGGTACATCCATCCAGTTCATTTTCTTGACATGTGTTGTGCAACCAAATGTAGTTTTATTTCACTCCTTTGTCACTTAGCTGGAAAGCCGATACCATACAGAATGCTATCAAACCCTTATGGTCCCTAACAAGTTGTCTGATGTATTGTTACACATGTGTATCAGCAAATACTTACAAATATATACCTGTTGAATAAACATTAAAGAATACCATTTTACCTGGATCTATCAATTCTGCCTTAAATATTTTTTTAAAATAAACATAATCTTAGGAAATCAAATACGTTGGCAATGTGTACTGTTATAAAGTGATGAACTATTCATTTATTCTATTTCATCTTTCAAGTATTGTACAAGAGAATGAAAATGTAACATGATGATTGTTAACGTCATACAAAGGTTGCTCATAAAAAGTTATATTTATTTTTGTTTCTGTCCTTAAGACCAATTGTATCACAGAGCATATACAAAATCATGTATTTATCAATTATATTTAGATATCCTGATTGTGTCCCCATCCCTGCAGATATTTCTCAATATTATCAAGTAGGTATCTGTATAGCTGAACATAGTTTGCTTGTATCATCTCCAGTATAAGGGGGTCCGTTGGCTCAGCCAAATGCTGCTAAAAATATCTCTTCATTCCTCACTCTTCATTCCTTACCTACATGCCATTATTTTAATGGTAGTTCCTATTGTGTGAATCCCATGTGACAAGTGTGCTTACTTTATTAGTGCAGAATTATAACATACTTCTCACACAGTGTAGTATAGAGGTTCTCGAACCATCTTGCTTAAAATTATTTGCCTTAAAGGTTTCAGACAGTCTTAATGTTAAACACGTTTCACTACCTCATTATCTGTTTCTATTCTTGCCTACAAAGTTAAAAAGAAAGTGAGAGCTTCATTTTACAATTAATTCCATTTTTTTAAGAACCACTTCTCACCAAGTTGGCATCTTTAAATTAAAGAAAAGTCATCATGGGTAACATCAGAATGTATACCTCGTGGAGTACATAAATATATATATATATAATATTATATATATATGAATGATATTATTTGAGTACAATCCATTGAAAGATGATGAATATCAAACAAAGGAGACTATTACAGGATAATCTTAAAGTTATTTATGATACTTGGAGGGATTGAAATGTAACAGAGGCCAAAGTCAGATGCCAGATGTATCATTACAGAAGGATCCTGAGATTTCAGAATGATGCATATACTATTTGTCCTTAGTAACATCTATAAGTACACATCTCGTTTATGTTATTTTTTTATACAATGTTCATCCTAGAGCGATGGTTTGGAACAGAATACATAGTAAGAGACTTGGAGATACAAACCTATATTTTTCAAAGTCATTGTAAAATTTAAGATGAATGTGTGCCTGGGAAAGGTTTTTTTTTGTCTGTTTCTTCTCATATAACCGTTACATAGCCTTAACGAGATTTTAATATTCAAGTTACTATACAGAACAGTTAAGATTCGTTTTCTGTAGCTATAGCTCACTGCCATTACTTTTTAAGAATAATTTGAAATACCTTCAATTAACTCAATTCAGTTCTCACTTACAGTAAATATTATCATCCAACAAATTACATCATGCTGGGATTTACAGGGTTCCACATTGCCCATGGTATAATACAGTGGGCATGTTGGGAAATAAGACCATCTTCACAAAATATATTATGTGTACATCAATGAAACAGAATGCAAACTAGGGAGAAACCGCTAAAACTCTCCTGTTATTCAAACATGATGGGTTAAAGTACTCTGTTAATGTATGGATGTTGTCAGTTTGTTTATATATTGTGGTTTCTGCCACATTAAAGCTTATATGTAGTTGTCTTCCCACTGAGGATGTGGGTTTAAGAGGGTAACCATATGGATCAGAGATGTTCCATGTACCAGTGTCTCATCAGGCTCTACAGTCAGTATTCAATTTGCTAATAAAAAACACAACTCTGAGCATTTATGACCTAGCTTGACTTCATGGAGCGTGGAGGACATACACATGATACTGATACACCCAGCTTTTTAGACATTTTTAGTTTAAAAGAAAACATGTGAACACATTTTCTGTACAATGCTTCTTACAATACTGGGCATCTACATAATGTTGACTTCCTTCCTATAAAACTGTATATTTAATATTGATCTTCTACATTGCTATGTCCCTGAAATAATAGAATTGAGTATAAACCATGCTGCAACAGGTATTAGATTTCGACTGGTTCACTGCTTATTAAATGATCACAGCTCGTTATTCCTGTCCCAGTGCTAAAGATTTTACCAGTTATTCTCCAGATCTATCCTATGTGTGATGGGCATTATTTTGTGTGAGCACCGATATGAATCACTGACCTAAAAGGAAACGTTACATGTGACATCAAACCCAACCTGGCCCCATGTCAAAAAGTAATTGCCTCCTTAGTTAGTAAACCAACAAATTAACCAACTCTCATTCGTAATTTGGTTCAATATCACTATAAACACCCATGCATGATTACTACTAAACATCAATTTAATATGTTTAAATTGCAAAGTGAAGTTGACTAAAAGGTCTCAAAAGGCAGCACATAATGCCTAGTTTTAGAGAATTTCAAGAAATTATGAGAAATAAAGCCAACGACATCTATCAACCGAGAAAGGGTTACAAAGCCATTTCTAAGGCGCTGGGACTCCAGCGAACCAGAGTGAGAGTCATTATCTACAAATGGAGAAAACCTGGAACAGTGGACATCCTTGCACTCGTATCCCTGGTGGTCTTAGTCATGAGATCTGGGTCTCTGTGGACTCAGATCACCCATTTTCTGCTCCTTGTGCAGTCAGCCTATTGATAGGGACTACAAGAAATGTCAGGTTACAAAATTATATCATAATGCTCCTTGTGTACAGACACCAAAAGCAATGAAATCCATCCTTGATGCAGACAGACTGTTCCTTTGAATGTTTATTTTTAGTTAGCTTCATGACTACAGTGTGAACATTTTCCTGGTGTAAAAGTGGGGAGCTCACCTGTGATGAAGTTTTGCTATCACTTTAAGATAAGCACATTGAAACTGGCTAAATGCAATCCAGAAGGATGAGAGACAGACTTTTTATACCCTTATAAAGAGTCCATTGCTTCAACAGTAGAAATAACTGGTTTTATGATTTTCATGGGTAATTTAGAGTAAAAGAATGACACATTACTGGAAGCAACAACAACACAGGCCTATGTGTGACAGAAACCTTTATTCCAGTTTACAAAGACAAATCACCCATTTATTAAATGCCACATGAAAAATGTAATATTCTACTCCTGCTTCCTGGGTTTCAGAACTTCAAAATAATTTGCAAATGTTAGAAATACAAAGGGAATCATGTAATTAATTACCAATAGTTAATCATATCCTGACATTTTAATCCAAGTCAGAGATTCCCACATTAAGCAGGAAACCAGTCAACTGGGATTTCAGCTCAACTAGTAACACAGGAGTTGGACGATGCTTTGCAAAGTACTGATGAGCAAAGTATGAGTCACAGTAATGAAATGCAATGGGTTAAATGCATTTCATGTAAAGGGTCATTTTATTTCATAATATGCTGTCTTCGGGTAGTCATAGGTTTTATATAAACATAAAGTCACAGGCATTAGTTACATGATGTGTTAAAAACATTTGTCTTCAAATGTCTATTCCCACAACCCCAATCCATATGGCTATTAATGTAAAGCATTTAAATCCTCCTCTTTACTAAACCCAAAACCAAAGAAATCATAGAACTTCCATCCTTATGACTATTGACCCTAATCCACTTCCGTTCTCCTCTAGCCCTTCTAGCATTATCTGTTCTACCCTTCACATCCTTTTCTGGCTTCTTTGTCTTTTTTGGAATCTCTCCTCCCTCCTTCGCAGATTTTTTCTCCCCTCCCCTGTGTCATATTCCCCCTCTCCATTTGTTTCCTTGTTGTCTGTTCCAGGGAAATGCAGCAACATGCTTTGTGGGAACATTCCACATTTGCCATATAAGCAGCACTGGCATGTTCTGCAACGTGGATAGGATCCAGGCTACTCTGTGACTGTTCACAGTTATGTCACCGTTCCTCATCAGCTGCTCCATTGTGCCAATCACTCAACTGGCTCCTCATACCATCTAGAGCCCTTAACAACTCTACACATCCTATATTTCTACCATTCTATCCAAATACACCCTTAACCACCTTCTTCATTGGTATCACAACCTGAGTCACTCTTCTACCATCATTACCTCTTCAGTGGTGAGATCACAAGTGAATTTCAATTGATCTATACATGTAAGAAATGAAGGGTGCCTTTAAAATGGGACATTACATTTATTGCATAATGTTTTGGGGAAGATTTGGATTTCTATAAGGTGAGATATCTGGTTTTACAATCTAAGGTCATTTGCATAGTAATGCATTACAAAGGGTTTGGAACAAAGGCTCCAACAGAGGTGGGATACCCCACAGGGGGTCAGACAACTGAAGCCGATGGATATTAACATAACTGTGTGCATGTTTGCATAGACTACCTGTCTCCTCCATAATTGGGTCATACAGGAAATCTCTGGAAAGAGGGGTTGGGTGAACCACTTTCTGGGAGGTACAAGGAATTCTGGGATGACTAGTTAGGGGCAGCAATAGTCAGAGGAGGAAGAAGAGGAGTCTGAGTAGAAGAGAAAGAGTAAGAGAGAAAGGAGAGTAAGAAGAAGAAAGAAGAGTAAGAGAAAGGAGGTTCTGAGAAAGAGGAGTCTCGCAGAAAGAGGAGTCTCGGAGAAAGAGGAGTCTCGGAGAAAGGAGAGCACAGCGAACAGAAGTGTCCTGGGTCAGGAGACTCAGAACGAAGCTGCGCAAGATGGCGTTCGGGAGAAGCCTGTGAGCTGAGAGAGGTTTCCCAAGAATCTGCTTAAGTATCCATTTTGTTTTGTATTATTATCAAATGTTTTATGTATGTTATATGTTTTATCACCTGTAACAGTAACCTAATTCAATATCAATATACATTTTTCTATACGCTTGTATTTGTGCTTTATTCGTCACACATTCCCTAAAAGAATAACCCTGCTGTAAGAGGGTCATAATTTCTAGGAGCGATTTAGAGTGAGTTAGTGTGATTTAGTGTGAGTATATTTCCAAGTGCATAAATTTCTTACAACATACAAAGCTGGGTTTGTGTGTTAATGTGTTGATCTATACCTGCTATCGGCAGCAGGGTCTAATATTTACATATATATATCGGCAGCAGGGACTAATATTAATATATATATCAGCAACTGGGGCTAATATTAATATATATGGGCAGCAGAGGCTAATATATATATCAGCAGCATGTAGTGGAAAAGTTAAGGTATTGTGTTGTTTACTCTATAATATTTATTTCAAGGATTAGTCATACTAAATTGTGGCTTCAGACTTCCCATGTTGAATGATCAAGTATTGTATTGTCCAATAACAAAAGTATAATTCCATACCACATTATATATGTTTTTTTCAGTGGTATGATTTAATGGTGGAAATTATTAATGCCCCCCCAGTTTGACTGTGATATCTTGTGTGCCCCCCCTATATATTGTTTATAGAGTCACCACAGGGCATGGAGTTTACCAGAGATTCACAGGTTGCCACTGCAGTCCTCTTCCACTCCTCCATGACGACATCACGGAGCTGGTGACTGTTAGAGACCTTGCGCTCCCCCACCTTCCGTTTCAGGATGCCCCACAGATGCTCGATAGGGTTTAGGTCTGGAGACATGCTTGGCCAGTCCATCACCTTTACCCTCAGCTTCTTTAGCAAGGCAATGGTCGTCTTGGAGGTGTGTTTGGGGTTGTTATCATGTTATACTGCCATGCAGCCCAGTCTCCGAAGGGAGGGGATCATGCTCTGCTTCAGTATGTCACAGTACATATTGGCATTTATGGTTCCCTCTATGAACTGTAGCTCCTCAGTCCATGACACTCCCACCACCGTGCTTGACTGTGGGCAAGACACACTTGTCTTTGTACTCCTGACCTGGATGCCGCCACACAGGCTTGACACCCTCTGAACCAAATAAGTTTATCTTGGTCTCATTGGACCACAGGACATGGTTCCAGTAATCCATGTCCTTAGTCTGCTTGTCTTCAGCAAACTGTTTGTGGGCTTTCTTGTGCATCATCTTTAGAAGAGGCTTCCTTCTGGGATGACCAATTTGATGCAGTGTGCGACGTATGGTCTGAGCACTGACAGGCTGACTCCCCCCCACACCTTCAACCTCTGCAGCAATACTGGCAGCACTCATACATCTATTTTCCAAAAGACAACCTCTGGATATGATGCACTCAACTTCTTTGGTCGACCACGGCAAACCCTGTTCTGAGTGGAACCTGTCCTGTGAAACCGCTGTATGGTGTTGCCCACCATGCTGCAGCTGAGTTCAGGGTCTTGGCAATCTTCTTATAGCCTAGGCCATCTTTATGTAGAGCAACAAAATCCTTTTTATCACAATTCCAATTGAATGCCCCAGCGGGGACAAGGGTAAGTTACAACTAAAAACAAACCAATCCCGTTCCCGGGATCAAAAATACCCTTATTATTACCCCACCCTAAAACATAGCTTTTATTAATGTATTTGTTAAAAGGTGTAACCAAAAAAAGATGTTTAAAAATACCAGTGTCACCAGTCCTACCGTAAAAGGTATACGTCACTGTGACATGAGGGCATATGCCCACAGTCGTATAACACTAATAATATCAAATCATATATACTGTTGATGGCCTGCGTCCTAACAACAGAAATAATTGAATTTTGACCAGTGACACGGGCTTATTAAAAACTCAGATAAATAGCCATCCTGACATGTTTCGCTCCTCAGAGCTTCATCAGAGGTCTGGGCTGAAGGCCATCTTTTTTTGTTTATACCTTTTAACAAATACATTGATAAAAGTTACGTTTTAGGGTGGGGTAATAATAAGGGTATTTTTGATCCCAGGAACGGGATAGATTTGTTTTTAGCCATTCTCACCTGAGACCTTGTAACACTAACGAGTCACATGACACCGGGGAGGGGAAATGGCTAATTGGGCCCAATTTGGACATTTTCACTTAGGGGTGTACTCACTTTTGTTGCCAAGGTTTAGACATCAATGGCTGTGTGTTGAGTTATTTTGAGGGGACAGCAAATTTACGCTGTTATACAGGCTGTACACTCACTACGTTACATTGTAGCACAGTGTTGTTTCTTCAGTGTTGTCACATGAAAAGATATAATAAAATATTTACTAAAATGTGAGGGGTGTACTCACTTTTGTGAGATACTGTAACTAGCCAGTGGGAACCTACTAATGTTCTTGCTTCGTCATCAGATTAAACCTTCTTAAAAGGACCGCATTATCAAATGACTTGGTGTTACCCATTTACTTGTATCTGTTTCCTTGCATTGGACTGATTTATTATATGTGGCATTATTTGCAGGCCCATCTGGTTTGTGTTATTATACAATCCGTGGGAAGTCTGTGATACAATGGGATGTGACAGCAGCCGACCTTTTGATAGAATGCAGTTTTTTTTACATTGTTAGTTTTCTCACCAAATCTTGCACAGTGGATCGAGATTATCTCTGTCTGTATATATTTTTTATTAATACAATCAAGAAGATAAATCAATTTTATCAAAGAGAAGCTTATTAAATTAGAAGTCAATAAAAAGTTGGTTAAACATGATAATACAGCCTATTCACCCTTATGCTACTCTTCTATGGTAAGTCTTGAACACCACTGCCATCTTGTGGCTTATTAAAGAACAATTCGGAAGTGAAGGCAATAAAATCAAAGCAGGGAATATTTCTTTGGCATAAATCATCTTTTTCAGAAAATGCAATGTATTGATTAATCGCTGCTTATCATAGCTGATTGTACATATTATAACACAGAAAGATAACTCTAGCCAAAAAAATACAAAACCATTTAAAGGGACACCAGTCATCGTATGCACTTGAATGCATATGATAGCTAAGAGGTCCCTTTGTAATTTAAGTCTCCTTTACAAATGCAAATGCTGGGGGGTTTACTCAAGACCAGTCAGCCAATGCAGGGAGGGTTAACTAGTCCCGATCAGGGCCGGGCCGAAGACTTAACGCCGCCTGGGGCGAAGTTTAAAATGGCCGGCCCCCGGGGGGGGTGGGGGTTGGCGGCATTTTAACTTCGCCGAGCGGCCCCCCCCCCCCGGTATACCTTTGAAGAGTCCTGCAGCGAGTCTCCCTGCTCTGCCACGGTGCCGGCTTGTAATGCTGAGCGCCGGAAACTGATGCCACTTCCGGCGCCAGCATTACAAGCCGGCACCAAGACCTAACAGGGAGACTCGCCGCAGAGGAGAGAGAGGGGCGCTGAGCGGGTAAGCGAAAACCACTCGGCGCCCCTCTCTCTCTCTTCCGCTTCAAAAAAAAAACGCTTGGGGCGGCAAAGTGCCGCCCCTTCTAAAGTGCCGCCTGGGGCAATTGCCCCAGTTGGCCCCATTGTAGGGCCGGCCCTGGTCCCGATGTGCACATGCACAGAAAGTGCTCCCTTTCTCTTCAATGGCAGAACTTTCCTGCCACTCACAAACAGTTACACCGACAAAGGATTTGAGTCATGATAGAGACATGACTAGTATGTCCTATGATGCCCTGTAGTTGATCACAGAGACAGAATATTTAAACCTTCATTATTTTTACCACTCTTTCCTTTTTTCCTCTCTTTATATAACTGGTGAATTGTTTATTCCAATTGATAATGTTAGTTTAGCTAGTTGCACATTTCTTTCTATAACGGCCAGTGTTTTTATACAATGGACTTCTTCCTCTACTCATGAAGACGGTCACACTTTACCTCTTCTCTAGAAGGAGCTCCTTGAGTTTACTAGATCTCAGCCCTCTTCCAGTGAGAATTCCAAGTCAAGAGCTTAACCCATTGAAACCCTGTGACACCCAAATTTTCAGAAAATGTTCCATGATTTAGGCCACTGAGAAGCACTGTACAAAACCTTATTAAAGCTAAGAACAGCCACAAGATTACTTCCCAAGACGGGCCAAGTAGGTTCTTTAAACTTGAAAGTAAATACCCTAAAATAAAAAGTGCCTCTAAACTATACATGATCCAACATGTTATGTGAATAAACACACTGCAGCTTTCTGTACATAGCATCTCATTACTCTGTGACCTCTGTCAATAGCCATGCCATACACAACGTCCTTATAATCATACTTAACTTTGTTCTAGAGTTTTGTAATCATGTACAACGTCAACTTATTGTTTACAAAACCACATCTCACATATAAACCCTTAAGCAAATAAACGACTTATGGTTATGATTATTGTTACCTTTATTGTTTTTTAAGCCACAGACTAACACCTCAACAACACATTTGGGAAATAACTGTTGTAAGGATTTAAAGACTTTTTCTTAAGGACAAAATTAGCCATACAGCTTCAAAACAGTGCTCTAGTGTCTTTGGTCTCAAAAGTTATGTTGCACAAGAGTTTGTTTTATAACCTCTTTTTCTGGGGAGTCAGTTCTTGGAAACTGCGTTTAATACGAATTCAAAACAACAGAAATACACAAAGGGAAACAATGGTCAATTATAATGCTAATGGGAAACAGATGCACAGTGCTGCATGTGAAGCTTAGAACATTCATGCTGCCGGAGTTCGTAATATTCCTGCAGAGTGCCTCTCAGAGGCTCCTTCTCATCTTCAAGGGAATCGTCTGTTGTTTTGGGAAAATAGACAGAACTTTTCCTTTGATAGTGTTTGTCAATAGACTTCAGGTGAATTAGCATGTGGAGCGCGTAGGCCAATACCAGAAGTAAGATAAGAGACATGACAAGCCCCATCAGAATGGCCGGTGAAAAGTAGGTAGTGCAGTCTTTGGCATAAGCAAACTTTCCTTCTTCAATGTTAAATCCTTGTATCTGTAATAAAAAAGAATATATGACATATAACCACATGGTTAGGGCTAGACTGCGATCTATTATTTACAAAAGTAATTAGTAATGCTTTTTACGTTAACCTGTTACTGAACAACAAAAAGAATTAGACTTTCATTTACCACATTTGTCACCAACTTTGTTAAAATGTGCATATTTTATTCATTTTTTCTGCATGGTAAATGAAAGTTAAATCTACTTAAATGTACCAATGAGTGCAACAGGCAGGCCAATGGGTTATGATGCGTTAAAGCAATACGAACCTGTGTTGTCATTAATGAAAGTGGTTTATCACAGAGCCATGGAGCAAGTTGGCAGCTCGAGTATTACCATCACCTTATCTATATTTGTAGGAAAACCAGAAAAAGACTATTTGTACAATGCTATGTTACAGTTTTCATTCAAATACTTTGTTTGGTACATGTCTCCTATTGTATAATGTATCACTGTTGTCGTTAGTAGAAAAATCTGCTACATGTCAATGGTTTCTTTTATGATTTTAAATGTGCTGACAAGACCTTTATTTTTATAGCTGTCATGATTCTACAGGGAGGCGGACAGCTCAATGCGAGATGGATGGACTGTCAGTCAAAGGAGAAGGAATGTGTCCCTTCACACCAAACTAGAGTCCCTTCGCCTCTTAATTGGTTCCACCAGGCTAAACCCTGGGACAACGTCTGTAAACTCTGCTTTTAGTGAATAAGCCCCATAGTATCAGGCTTGATAGATGAAACCCAATTACCAAGGATCTGAAGGAGGTGGCAAGGCTGGGCAAATAAAGAAAGGTTAAGAAGGCTGCGTTTCTTTACAATAGAAAAAAGCCATCTTCAAAGGGATATTATAACATTGTACAAATATACACACAGACAATACCAAAAGAGGGGTTTTTTTTATAATATTCACTACCCACATTAGTTGTGCTATCAAATTCAATATATGCTTTTGTTTAGCAAAGAAGAATAAATAGCCATGTAGAGATAACTTAACTCAGACTGCCATTTTGGAGTTGGTAAGGAATTTTACCCCTTTTGGAGGCAAAATAGCTTCGACACGGGTTTTGTCCTTCTTCTAGATCAACAGCTGAGTTGACCTTTTTTGCATTTTTTAAGGGAAGAATATACATTTAAAGGTGAAACTCAACTAAATGTTTTAAAGTGCATATAATATCTGCATTGTTCCTTTAATAACAATTAACATATATACCCTTGTGTAGTATCCATAAATAAATAAATATTTATTATTAGTGTTAGTTATTATGCATATTATTTGAGTGAGCTGAAGGATAATAACACAACTTTGATAAGAACTTTGTGTTATTAAGTTCATTCTATAGGATAAATTCTTGACATCTAAAAAAAACATAATGTTCCTTTTTATTTCTTGTTTTTTTTTGCCTTTTTCTTTTTCTTTCATGCCCCAACTTCAACAAATATGTTATCTCTGTTGGAAAATATTTTTTTTACCTGGAAATCCAGGAAAGTGACGTCCCAGAGCCTTGAGCTTCCATTGGTAGAGCTGTGCATTAACAATCCATTGTATTTCTGCAGGGAGCTGACATGTTCACAATGGTAGGAATAGCTGATTGGAGCAAATATTCTGGTTGTACTAAACATTGCCTGCACGGAACCGTTGAAAAGGACCTGCACACTTTGTAATTTAAACCAGTTGTGAACAGATAGTTTGTAGTAGCTTTTTATCAATAGAAATCTAAATTAAAAAAAAAACAAAGAATTCACTAATTAACTTCAGTCTAAGTAGAATTTTAAAACACTTCAAATAGAACCGCAGATTTGATGGAAATGCAAGCCAGATATAGGCATGGACATGGTTCATAGCGGACATTTTAAAGTTACTGGATTAATTCAAAGAGATACTAAATAGTCCCCCTAGGTTCAAATGTGTTAGAATGAATCATTCCATTCTCTTTACAAATGTTCAAGCAGAAATAGTAATGTATTGACTGTCGAGATACACACATACACCTTACACATACACATGACCGAAAATATGTGGACACACGTATATGAGTTTGTTAGGCATCCCATTCCAAAACCGTGGGCATTAATAGGTAGTTAATTCCCCCCTTGCACCTATAACAGCATCTACTCTTCTAATCTACTCTTCAAGAAAGGCTTTCCACAAGATTTTGGTCTGTTTCTGTGGGAATTTGTGCTCATTCTTCCAGTAAAGCACTTGTGAGTTCAGGGACTGATGCTGGACGAGAAGACCTGGCTTGCAATTGGTGCTACAAAGTTGGGAGCATACAATTGTTTAAAATGTCTTTGTATGCTGTAGCATTAGCATTACCCTTCACTGGAACTAAGAGGTCCAAACACCCCAGACCATTTTTCTTCCTTAACCAAACTTTACAGAAGGCATTATGCATTCCAGTAGGTAGTGTTTTCCTGGCATCCACCAAACCCAGATTCATCCATTAGATAGTGAAGTGTCATTTAATACTCCACAGAAAATGTTTCAATGCTTCCGTCCCCAGTGCTTTACACCATTCCAGCAGCCACTTGGCATTGTGCATAGTGATCTTTGGCTCGTGTGAACCCATGTAAACCTATTTCATGAAGCTCCCGACACACAGTGCTTGCGCTGATGTTGCTTCTAGGGGCAATTTGGAACTCTGGGGTGTGTAATGCTACAGAGAACAGGCAATTCTTTTGCACTTCAGCAGTTGGTATACCACGCGGCTGAGCTGTTGTTTCTTCTTGATGTTTCCACTTCTAGCTAGCAGGGCAGACATTTCACAAACTAACTTGTAGGTGACAGCCTATGACAGTGGCATGTTTAAAGTCAGTGAGCTCTTCAGTATGATCCAGTCTTCTGCCGATGTTTGTCTATGGGGATGACTGTCTAGTTGGTTTTGTGTGGCTGTAACACCTAAACTCAATAATTAGGAGGGTGTTCACATACTTTTGGTCATATAGTTTAAATATATAAATGCATGCAGATTTATGCCCATGCCCACATTTAATTTATTCCAGGTACAATGGAAATAAAAAAAAGGGCAAGCAGGTATATTTTAACATAATTTGACCTCATGTTGTAATTATTCAGTAATTGTTAAGTTATGAAATTTCTCCATGCCCAGGTATTTTTCATGATTTTATTTTGTAATATTTGCTCAGGAAAGCAATGCTTCTTTTGCATTTGTTCTTCAGGACACTGTTTTTACATTTGAAATAAAACACATATACTGTATATACTATATGCATTTACTGTTTCTTGTGAAATAAAAGGAAACTACAATTGATATTGCAACCTTGTTTAACCCTTTCCGACCCACCAATGTGATTCAGTGTGACTATACACACATCATAACGGTATTACTCAAACTTGTACCTGTGTGAAAAACTTTACCACTGAGAGTGTCTAGGTAGCCAACTGTCTCCTCCACATACCTAACTCTAATCTCTCCTTTGTTGTTTCATTATAATCCCCACCAGGTGTCTCCGACAAATAACTAAACCCGTTAGTCCAGATCACCTACATAGATAAATTCCCTTTGGACTGGCAAACAGGTACTGCAGAAAGGGTTTCATGTAGGATATAGGATAGTCAGATCAGCCGAGGAGCATGCTTGAGTCTCCCACCCTGCTGCACCCTGCATGCTGACAAAGTTACCATAAGGCTCTCAGTGTCTCCGGTGCAGGAGAAGAAAGATATGTGCTGGCAGGGCCCTAGTTCCCCCCATTACACACTGGTCCACTAGAGTCTGACCTCCCAACCCCCATTGGTGGAAGGTAAATGTAGGACAAGACCCCTCACCCCCACAAAAAACCCATCGGGTTATGAAGTTTCATAGCCACTTTTACACCTAGATTTGCCTAGGACAACAAAATCAAACCAAGTTCTCAGATACTATAGTTTCTTCATCATAAATGCAGCAATACCTTAACATAAGTCCATCCATATTTCCAGCATGAACAAACTTTAAAGAAAGTCTGAAACACAAAAGAAATAACACTTATTTTTGTAAACTCTATTCAATAAATAAACCATGTATTGTGAGTTGTGAGCATTTTCTGGTGCTTTTGTCGTGTCTATGCATGAGATATCATTTGAGCTACGCATTAATATGCCCATTTCAAGCAGTGACACCCTGATCTAATTTAGGTCCTTAAGGTTTAAGTGGAAACTACTACTGACTGAAGGTTTGCCAAAAAAAATATTTCCTACTAGGTAAAATCTCACCTGCTTTGTTCTATCGCATGAAACTTATAATGAAGTCAGTTTCATTCTGAAATGAGGTGGCATTTTGTGGCAGTACGCATTATGTCTCAGTGAACCCTATTTAATATATTTTTCAATAAAAATTGATTACTTTACCATTGGCCCTTAAAACAATTTGGTACATATCCCAGTCTGGCAGAGGAATGACAGATACCCATATCACAAAAGCACTCAGTATAGAGGATGCTGGTTGAGGACTCTTTCCTGGAAACTAAGAGAGGTGCATGAATTAGCAGAGGATAACCCCGCATGATCAGGGCTCTGACTCCAAAAATCATCGTTTATAACAAAAGAGCACCAAGACATTATGAGAGTTCTGGCCAGCAAGCTAAAGAGAAAATAATTATTAGGCGTTACTTTGAAAGTTAACTTTTTTGGTTAAGGATTATATTTTGTATGCTAGCTACATGCGCTGAAAGAAAATGCAGCTTTTTGTGAAAGGTAAGAGCATTACGTTTTGCTAAGCTCAGTGTAGTGGTGAAGTATATGCTTTCCCAGGGTACCATGCTCTCCATAGTACTTGCATCCTTCTTCATATTGGAGTACAGTCTTGACAGAGCATCTTAAAGTGTAATCTCTATGACCAAGTACCACTATTCTCTCTATTGTATTCTTCATAATAGGCTGTAAGCTCTGCAGGTAGGGGATTCATTTCTCTCTGTAGGTTTTTATATTACAGTGTAAATGCAGCAACATATTTTAGAGCATGTAAGTTTATGTTTATTCTATATGTATCTGATCCTTCATATTATACAGCAGGCAAGTGTTAACCTTTGAAACACCACTTCCTGAATGGTGTGCTTCATAATAAAAGCATAAGATCAGCAAGTATATATTTTTACCTGCATATTAGATTAAAAACTCTGGAAGGGAAGGATTTTGATACTCGGAACTGTATCTTTCCTGAGTGTATGATCACTAGAGCAGTTATGTGTAATATTATCATACAGAGACCTCCTTTCCTGTTTTAATGTTAGAATTTAAGCACAACACAGTGCTCAAAGTGTGAGCTTTGCGCACCATAACAGATACATTTTCTTAATAAGGAAAATGTACAGCAATCATGCGGTGGATACAGGAACAAATTGAAATGACCAAATTCAGTAAGGATCCTCTGGATCACTCCATTACTGAAGGACAGCTATCACTAACAATATTGGTGTTTGTATTTTTTGGTACAAGCTCTCCTAAGTGCCTATGGAAAAGCTTCCGTGGTTGTGCTTCATCCAAGCACATCTCAACACCTCAGCAAATTGTATTTAATGCTGTCAGTTGTTATTTAAATACACAAAAAAGGTTTTTTTCTAAAGAAATGTTCCTGTGTTCCTCAATATAGCATGCCTATGCATCACATTGCATGGGAGAGCATTATTTATATGTGAATCCTACTCTAAAGAGCTAAATATTCATTTTCATGAGCAGACAGAGCGATGGAGGGGATAGAGATGCACATTCCTCCGTTTAGAATTCAGATGGTAGCTCATATACAGTTGCAAGTTCCTCATTGACTCTCAGTTCCTACGTTTTTAGCCCCTGTACCCGTTCCTTGTCCTTTGCCTATGGCATATCCCCTTCACCCTTCTGTCTATTGTCCTCAGGAGGTAACACCTATTTATGCAACGGAAACACTATAAACACAACTAAAGGTATATTGTGACTTAAGCCTTGCTGAACCCTTATTATTGTGAAAGCTGTTCACTTCATGCTTTTTACCCTAATTAAGGTATGCGGTATACATATTTACCATTTAAAACACAGCTGCTTACGTGGCATTTTCTTCGTTGCAGTTTGAATCCTCTGTGTCCACATTGTGATATACGCCAGTATTTGTTAGGTCCAGCTGAGTTTGGTTGTTATATGTTATTATTATCCTCTTAACTCCAAAGAGAATGCAGGTGTTGCCATTTGTTGTAACATCGATTGGGCCGTGAGTCTCATTTCCATGAATTCTTTCTGTGGCCAGAGCGTCTTTCTTTACTATGCTGTAATGCATTCCCTGTATTAAAGAAACATGATGTTATCAACCAAGATAACAATAATGAGGTCCACAGCACTGGCCCCTAGGTGTCTTTGTAGACTCCAAGGATGAAGAAATGACCCCTGCATGATTACTTCACCCTGCTCCTCCTTAAATATATTTTTTAACTTTAAATATAATTTTCTTTATTTCAAGAGGGAGAAATGTCACCCCCTCCTTGCCTTCAAATCCTAAGCTTCTCTTCTGATCACAAAGCAGGGCTACTGGAGTATCATTGTGATGGTCTTCCCAGTGAAAAGTATGGTACTACTATATAGCTAAGAACGATCACATGCATGGAAAATGTATTTGCTGCTGGCATGACCAGTGTAAACATCACTCAAAATGAAGCATCTGCATTCTGTGATGTATATACACATCACTCAGCGCAAAGGGTTTAAAACAGTGGAGCTGAGTATATACAAAGTACTTGCATCTATATATCCCGAGTAAACGTTGCATTGCCATCTTACACGTTATTCTCCACTTCTTCAATTTCAACACATTTGCCGCTCACAGTCAAAAGATGATGTTGGGTAATTTGCATGTGTCGTGCGCTATTTTTGCCAACAGACTTTGCATTTCAATAAATAAATAAAAAGTATTTGAAATTTAACGTTTTTCCAATAAATTAAGTACAAGGTATATATTTTAACACTAAGCTGTCCGATTCTAATATTTTTGTGGAAAGATAGTGTGCCCATGTTTGCTAAAATGTAAAGAACTAAAAACTTATGTAATGTTATCTTCTTCTATGTGGGCCCAAACAAAGTATTACATTCAACTAAGCACTCTGCTTTCTCCAGAGTTAATACCACAATCTAAATGTGTCATATGAAATAGAACACTTAATGTCCACGTCCATCTCACCTTCCTCATCCCTGCTTGAATTATTTCATGGTGTTGCCTTATTCTGTGCTCACCAGGGTGATCTGCAAAGGCAATAAAGTGTAAATCAGCTCAATAAAAACATGAACTTGAAGTATTAAACATTACTAATAATATTATAATTTATTATGAAAAATCGTGTTCACATTTGGGACAAAATGGGTAATGATAATAATGAATTAACAAACATTAAAGTCTTACCATAGAGCAATGGCAATTTTCCACCCAAAACACTGTATGAATTATACCTGCAAAGAACAAAAAACACAAACCAGTTGTGAAGCACATTAAAAAGAACAAAAAGGACTTTTTACATTGATTAAAGGAGAACGCCTACCATACTTTTTGGTGTTGTCCTATGGTTGTAAGGAATACGCATGTAATACTTGGCATATAAATAGTTCTCACAACCTGGAAGCATCTTGGGTATCAGGAACACAGCAGCAATTGCTTGGGACATAATCACGTAAATATTTATGCCGCAATTAAAGACTCCCTGACTAAGTGAAAGCACTCAGAATTCTGCATTGGGTAAGCGGAAGACTAAACTAGTAGTTTATACGTGGCCCAAAAATCTTGATATTGTAATCCATATTGTAAAACATTCTGTAAAATAGAATGTTGCTGCTTTTGCAGAAATAACACAAAGTATTTGTCTGGAATTATAAATATACAATAACGATTTATCAGGATTCTGGAGAAGCATGACTGCAGGAAGATAGTCATGTGAACAGGAAAGTACACCCTCTTTGAATTCTATGGTTTCACATATCAGGTTGTAATAATAGTTTAGCAGGTCTAAACATTTGATCACTAAAACTGCTTCCTAACTTTTCAGCCATTCTGTTGTAGATTTGTTGATGTGCTTGGGATCATTGTCCTGTTGCATTACCCGATGTCGGCCAAGCTTTAGCTGTCAGACAGATTTCTGTCAGACAGTCTCACATTTGCCTATGGTATACAGATGAGTCCTGTGGCTTTCTCCTGGCAACCTTTCATAACAAACCATACTTGTTCAGTCTTTTTCTAATTGTACTGTCATGAACTTTAACATTTAACATGCTAAAGGAGGCCTTTATGGCCTGAGATGTAACTTTTTTTTGCAATTTCTCTGTGCATTCCAGAGTCTGGGACATCCACTCCTGTGAAGATTGTCAATTGTCTTGAATGTTTTCCACTTTTGAATAATCTTTTTCGCTGTGGAAGGATGGACGTTATATTGTTTGGAAATGACTTTAGAACCCCTCTCAGATCATTACGGATGTCTTTCTTCCTTGGTATTGTGTTTACACTCTCCTGAATGCTTTATATGGGTGGTCAAACTTGCTGATTATGAATTAATCAAGGGCATTTCATTAGCAACACCTGTCTGCTACTTAGCATCTTACTTCCTGTGACATTGTTGAATAAATCATGACTTGTAGTAATAAATCATGTGTTCACCTGAGGTTGTATTTACCTAATCTTTAGACCTGCTTAGGAGCAGATCATTGTTATTATATCCTGATATGTTAAACCACAGAATTCAAAGAGGGCCGTACTTTCTTTTTCAAACAACTATACATATATGTTTCAACTTTGAAACATCCCTTTTCATGGTGAAAGAGGTTTGGCCACCTTGTTTTGTGACAGAAAGCACATGGACTGTTATATATCGAACCACTGCCTATGATAAAAGGGTATTTTATTTTCTCACTAAAGGCGATCAATGCAAATATAAATTGTATTAGCTGAAAAAAGCATAAAAAGGGGCTTAGTCGAGCCACCCAAACCCTAATCACTAAGCAAAATCTGTTTAGGAAGGCTTATGAGGGCTATTATGTGTCAAGTCCTACTTATCACGCTGTATTATCCATTAAGAAGGTAGAAGGTCTTGTTGTGTGGGTCATATAATGTCCACACATTGAGCACTAGGATAAACTGATTTACAAATAATTTTAAACAAGAATAAACATTTGCGATCGTTCGTATCACAAACACATAATATAACATGATGCTTTCATTAACTATTTTGTCCAAGCATACTCCTGTAATAAAATACCACCGCACCTCTGCAATAAATTGGTTGGGATATGTTATAACCGTGATAAACAAAGGGCATGTGTGTGCAGTTTTACAGACAGTAGCCAAAATGAAAAGGTGAGATAACTGCTCTAAGTGGTTTATGGAGAGAGAGGTCCAGCTCAAGCTAAAGTGTGTTTATTTTTTTAACAACAAAATAAACCATTGCTTTTCTGAGCACTAAGTAACCTTCAGCTTTGTTCTCTGAAGCTGCGATGGCATTTCCACCTCCCAACAAAAACACATGTTGTAGCCAAACAGAAATCAGTCCAGCAGTTTGCGATCACCCAGCTCACTTGGCTGAGATAAGTGAGAGACTGAATTACACTAACCTGGTCCTTATTAAACATTACTAATCACGCCAGATGAGCTGCAATTTGCTTCTCCTCTGTAAATCCCGGCCTGGATTTGCCAAGTTGGTGGAGGACCAGCCCACCCTGCTCACTAGATACGCCATTACATTGATCACCAACACAAATAGCAAGTCTCACTAACTGTTAACCGGACCTTAGCAGGTTTGTTATTTAATGGCTACTCTGAATGGTTAATAACAAAACAGGACAAACAGGACAGCATTACCATACTCAGCGCAGTGTTGTGTTTGAGCAGAGAAAAGCATCCAGAATCTCACATGACTGACAATAATGGCAGCCTCCAGGTCTGCAGATGGAGGGTGTTTATTGGAACAAAATATAAAATAAAACCAAGTGTATATCATTAATAGAATACATTACTGTATACAGCCCAATATTTTTACCGTTCAAAGAATTATTTCTTGGAAGGACTGATGAAGGAAGGTATGATGCACCATGGGTGGCAAACCAAAAAAAATCAATTAAAGAGGAAACAGTATGGCTGAGGTAAAGGTTATTAAATATCAGTGATGACAACTATACAGGATTGTATTCACAACTATTCTAACGTTAACGTTAAGCATGACTGAACAGTGCTATAAGTGATGGTGGAGCTAGCTAACCTTCAAGTGGTTTACATGTCAAGGAAGTAAACGGAAGAATTTCTATAAATGTCAGCTCCTTTGGGCAACTCCTATTCCATTCTACACTGGGCTTCTCACAGCACAAAAAGACAAGAAACTCAACCAAATTCAGTTTCTAGGCAACTTTAATGACACTGAAACTTTTGCAAACAAAACAAAGAACTTATCTCGCTTCTTGTCACTGTACTTGGCGGATAAGTCTCACCAGCCTGAGAAGCCTCTCCTATTGCTAATACATCCCTGATGCTTGCTGATGAGAACTAACAAACCTCTAGCTGGGTTACAGAAGAGGACACTGATATTTGTCAACTGCATCCCAGAGTTATCAAACTGGAGTGGCCTTCTTGTACCTTAAGACCTGGTGCTTGGTTAAAAAAACTGTTGGTTAATTGTCACTTGTAACCACTAAAAAAAATGTTGTAAATTGGATGTGGTGAACTGAAGCGGAATAATTCAGACAGTTTTTTTGTAGCAACCATGGCCGAGAATAGCAAACAGGAAACGTTTGCGCGGTGCTGTAACTAGTGCTCTGGGGCAGGGTTGAAGGTCCTGACATCACATCGACTTCTGGCAGCGGAAGAGGATGCAGAGATATTGCTGCCGAGCTCCTCATGTGCACCCCTCACCTCGCAGCACCTGCCCCTCTTGTCCTAATGAAGTTTCGGCCCTGTGACTGAATATTCACTGACTGCCCTACTGGTTAAACGTCCAGTGAAAAATGAGTGACTCCAGTTTTACAATGGTAATTATTACTTAAAAAGTGTTAATTGCAGAGAATTTAATTCTAAATAAATTCAAACGGCATGTATAAAAAATCTTTTTAATTATACATCTCCCCAAGGTTTCTAGTTTTTGGTTCAATGTATTTTGAATAAAAAAAAGTGTGTTTCATCTACAACAGCAAACATATTGCGCCTTTCAGCTGTTACCGACCCAAAGTCGTCTTAATAGAAGATTAGACAAATCTCCACATGCTATCATTGCCCTATATCCAGCGCTTTCATTCCCACTGCGTCTGCAGTAATCAGGATATCGTCTTCTAATTAGTATTTAAATGCAAATTCCTTAAAGAAAAAAAGTAATTGTATTTATTTTCTGGAAGTGGAACCAATTATACAGCTTCACTTGTTATATAACAACAAAGAAAATGATAACATTTCCAGCATAAGTTGATTCTGGATTGTAGAAACAGCTCGTGCTTCTGTCCAAGGGGAGCAATGAAACAACAACCACCTTATATTACTGGGAAAACACAGCATTCTGATTGACAGCTAAAGCATCTGAAAAAAATGTCATGATAAAGAAATGATCAGGAAAACAGATGAATTTCCAACTATGATGTAATATAAAGAAAATGGGTAGTTCCAAATACACATGAGTGAATTCTATCAATTCTTAACAATCTGGAAATATAAGAATGTATCGGAAACTCTAGTGCATAAAAGATACAAGCTGTTATAATCAAATAATATTATAAAACATGTGCGCTTACTCACCTGTTATCTAATCCTGCAAAAGCCCATTTCTTGGAGCTGAGAAATCCCGTTCCTATAATAACTACAAGAAGATAAATGTTATTCTTTTCCATTGAGGAGTCTCGGATCTCTTCAGATCAAGAACATTTGTTAATCTGTGGAAGCAGAAGAAAGAGCTGCCCTTCCAATCACACTTGACATGTGACAGAATTTAAACCAATGGGAAGCAATCAATCTCAAGGCTTACAGGTAGAATTTCACAATTACAGCTTCTTCTCGGCATTGCCGCTACGTAGGCTTACAGTAACACTGCATTTATTCACATTTTCACCGACTTGCTGTGACATTTGCCTCTGTTTCTCCTTTATTCAATTTTTAAACAAAAATCACTGTTGTTACGTCATTCCTATGCCATCATTCAAATATAATTTTACATAATAATTATAATTACCATGGTAATTCTTTTTTTTTGCGGCATCTAATGCATAGCCTTAGTAAATACCTTAGGTTATCTTCTGTATGACTTTATATATTTACTCAGCATATTGGGATATTATAGCTTTGAACAACAGTAGATACAAAAGATACAAATACACATAACAGCAATAACTACAAAAGATCTAGATTAAGATGATCGTTTTGCAAATACTTTCATTATGAACAAAGATAAAAGTATTTCCCTTTATATAATATAAAAAAATATATTTTTGTAATGGCCCCTTCCTTTGTAAATTTTTCAAACATATGGTATTAACACAGACATAGCACAACATAGGCACAAATAAGAAGGGGTTAAATTCCATAATTGTGTTTAAGAAGAAGTATTTAATACACAATAAGTATGGCAACCTTCTTGCACACTTTAGACGGTTACTAGCATCACCCTTTTTATTACCTTTTACATTTTTATGGGGAGGGGGATTTACAGTGGAGGCAGCAGCACCTGTGATGTTAAAAGTAACAGTTCCTGCATGTTAGCAGGCGTCAGGCATCATTTCCTGCATGCTGACAAGCTGATTTCGCAATAAATGGGCTAGCAGCATGCTGCCACTTTTTTGATGTGCAGATAATGTGTTACTAGCAAAGAGCTCAGAATATTCGTTGGAAAGTCCTGCAGCTCTGTTTCTTCTCTTGACATTTCTAAGTCAACCTGGCTTTTCAATGAACTTCAGCAAGAGGCACATCCTCTAACCCAATTGGAGGAACAGAGAAGAAGATGTCCCGCGACTCTGCCCTTTTGCGGTGGTGCACAGACAGGCCGGAATAATGCAGATAGATTATTGGAAAAAAAACGCTTCTTTTTCTTAGCGAAGTCTTTGTGGAAGATCACCTGGTGGCCAGGTTCAAACAGATGAAACGAAAGAAGACATGCGGGGCAGCGGTTGAAGACAAAAGAAAGAAGACGATCAACAACAAGAGTCAAGAGAGAAGTGGGGCAAGGAGACAGGGACACAGAAGCAACTGGCAGAGAAGGTAGGAATCCATCCATTCCAGTGACTGAGAGAGCATGAGTGAGGCAGAATGTGAAAGAGCACAAGAGAGTGAATCAGACTGAGTGGGGAATTATATTTCCAAATGTAAAAAGCCTTTGTCCAAGGGGTTTTATATTTCATAATCTTTTTTGAAGTTATTTTCTTCATTTCACTTCACCAATTTGTAGCGAGAGAGAAAAGATGCATGCAAAATTGTAATATACTTGCTCATGATTCTTTGGATTTCACGCGGTTCAACAGCTCCTTTCCTCCAATTTACATTTCATTTCACTTTTTCACCTTTACTATCGTGATGGTACTATTCTTACTCAAGTATGTCCTTAAGAATAGATTGTTTTCAACCCATGCCATGTTGCCGCCGTAGCACAGGCCACACCATTATGGGCTTCTTTGGGTATTGTTCTCACATGCACACTTTAAATACTGTTGGGCATTGCATTCATTAATTGACCCTTCGCTTGGCCCAAAGAAGCTTGTGATACTATTTAGTGGATTTAGAGTCCAGTCGATGGAATGCTATTTATATGCAGCATTCAATGTATTGCATATTTTCTCTTAGAAAGGCATGTTATGTGATAGCCAGGTGGAAGTCCAATTCTGTAAGGAGGTGATATAGGTCATTGTGAAATAAAATGTGAAATAATTACCTTAATTGGTTGTTAAATATTATATACAAACCAATGCCCAGAAAGTGAGTTTGATGCTCACTAAACATTTCTCTCTCATTTCTATTGGTATGTTTTGCGTGACCGTATTTAGCCATTATGGCTCACATTACAAAGCAGGAAGTCTGGTGGATGTTTTCTGCATTCAAATCTCGTTTTCAATTAATACATTTAATAAATGTCTAAGTGCTGTTTTTGTAAGGTAATACTTTCAGAACATAACGAGATTCTGAATTAAGCCACTTATATCAAAGGAGAGAGTTCAGCTGCAGTATTCCAATGAGAAGAACTCAAATTGGATCCCCAGTGCAATTATAAACACCATGCCTTTCATTTGTAGGCACACTCATGTGTATTCAGTGTGAGTGCATCTTCACATACCTTCCATGCTTTCTCCCTTAGCAGAAGTGAACATGGCGCTCAAAAAACATTAAAGCGTTTGAACCTTTTTGTAATGTGGAACCATGAGTAAGTAAAGCAAAGTGACCTAATAAGTTGTATTGGAGATGTCCAGAGATGTATGGCACAGATGCATATACCTCGTTCCTACAGCTAACATTGTTTGTTGCGCAACACTGGTTTTACAAAGATTTCTGCAAACAAAATTTCTGTATCAGTATGAAGGACGACGAGTCTCATGATTAAGACTAAATGAGAGGTTGGGGTCTAGCCTCATCCCAATATATTTAACTGTGGCCAAGTTATAATATGACATTATTATCCAGCTTCGAGTTTATCAAGTAATTTTGTCTTACTCTAAAAACCACTGAGACCATTCTCAATATTCGGGAATAATTTGGTTTTAAGCAACCTCGGCTACTGGTCATGTAATACAGCCTTCATTTTCTCCCCTTGATTATGGCAGGATATTTTTTTAATTGGATTTTTTTTCTAAATAAACCGTATTACGTTATATCATAAAATACAATACGGACTGCGAAGCAGCACAGAAGCAAAACGGAATAATCAGTACCAACATTCATAAAAGCCGACGGAAAGCGCAGAAATCCAGTAAAAGCAGAGTACGATTACGATTACAGTTTCAGACGTGGCATGTATGGTTTAGCACATTGGGGATCAGCCTGGGGAAACGGGGTGGTGTCACTGGGGTGGGTGAGGATAGCCACCAGTCATCCACCTCTAAACTGGAGGCATAGCAGGCCTGGGGTGGAAAAAGAGCACAGCTGGAAAAACAACAGAGCATGGAGGGGTTCACAAGGAACTCGGAGTGGGGAGAAGAAACCACTGCGGCCAAAAGACAGACATTGGGGTATTTTTAATAAGCAGAGAACAAAACCAGTTAAACGACCAACTATTTACTACATTTAGTTACATAGCGCCAGAGCAGATTCCGTAGCGCTGCTCAGTGAAAGGGTCAGTGAAATCTGCCTCTATTTTGTGGTTGAGGGGCAGTCAGAGAGTAGGGGAGGACTGCTTGGACCAGACGATTCCAGTGAGGATCATATGGGGAAATCTATGTTGATCTCGCAGGGAGCTGGATTGATGTCTTCTATAGGATGTTGGCTGAGGGTGTTAGGAGCGTGCATGGAATGGGTCTCTGAATAAATGTATGACAATTTGTAACAAAATACCAGAGTGAACTGCTCCAGAGGCCCTTGTCATACAACAGCACTCTCTCAAACGTGAGACGGTTCTAAATTCAGTAATCCTTAAAACTCATTGACACCGAAAAAAATGACACACCACGAAAGCGCTCTCTGACGTAGTAAAACGCAAGTACTATCAGCCCACCGCCTACCCAACCGCGCAAGCTCCAAAAGGAGGCGGTCCCTTACTTGAAGCCCCTGTGAAGCAAAGCACGACGGGAATTGTAGTTCAAGGGCTGATCTACTGCCGCTACATATTACTCATAATCTAGTCATAAATACAATTTCAACTGGAAAAATTCATGGATAAGCCTTAAATTTAAATTAATTGAATCTGAATCACCTATTTTACACAGACGTCGTTTTCCTGCAACATATTTCGCACCATTAGTTTACGGGCATTACGACGGGCAGCCTAAGTAGGGTCCTTCTGGCTTCTCTTTCTCTCGGTGGCTTCTGGGAATCGCTCTTTCCGTAGTCAGCCCTGGGACAGGCAACATGGGTGAGTGCGTCTCCGCTGTGTATACCACTTACCGGGGCCCGCTCGGATGCCTAACGTCGTGCTTGGCGTGCCTAAGAAACGCCTGCGGGGCAGCACAGGCTGGGCATACTGGCGCTGATACACTCTGCTGCGCCTGACTCGCGCCACGAGGCGCTGTTGGAAATGTGGAATGAGGCGCCATGACAGGGCCCGTGTGTGCTGCGTACACGGCGGATGCAGTGCTGTGTATGCGGCCGGCTGCCCCCTGAACGGGGATATGTACTGATGATACCGCCCAGTGCAGCGATAGCTCTATTAATCGGCCTTGTTGGAGAATAATATACGGGTCCCGTGCAGTGTTTGTACCCGCAGTCTGTAGGATTCCGCGGTGTTCACGCAGATTACATATGTGTAATCGCGGTTCATGGGTTGCTATAGAGGGACGTATTTAAGCACTTTATTTAAACTTGCTACGAAGCACGCAGTGATGAGGCGATGAGATGTGTGGCGCTTTGAAGCGCTCTTCCCTTAGTGTTGATTAATGGTGGTGGTGATGCTTCCAGGTGGCTCTTTATTAAGATGATATACAGGGGATCTTATGAGATGGCCCGGTGTTCTGTATCTCAAGCACTCGAATGGAATGATTATGTGTTTGTTATTAATGGGTTCCCTTGTTTTTGTTTGGTTCAGGCAAGTGCCGTGGTCTTCGTACAGCAAGAAAGCTCCGTGATCACCGCCGTGAGCAGAAATGGCATGACAAGCAGTACAAGAAGGCCCATTTGGGGACGGCCCTGAAGGCTAACCCATTTGGGGGTGCTTCCCACGCCAAAGGAATCGTCCTGGAAAAAGTGTAAGTATTCCTGTTGGATTGTGCGCTGCTGCCCCTGACTCTGGTCCGGTCCCCTGGTGCGATTTCAATGGATGTAGGGACTGGAATGTTTTCTGGATGTATATATACTATGTAAATATAACTACAAACGCAGTGTCCTCCTTGGGATCTGTTACTGCAGATGTGGTCGTCGCATCAGTGTAAGCCTTAAAGCTACAGCAAGATGGCAGCTCACAGGCCAAACGTGCAAATAATTATGTATCTGGTAATAAGAATAGGTTTCATAATTACTAATAACTGCTTTCAGGTAACTGGTTTAATTTCCTTTTGTCAGGATGTAAATTTGCGATTGTTCGATTTCCTGCTACACATGGATTCATTACTACAGTGTTACTGATTTGCTCCATGTTGTATTTATTTTTATAAGATTTAATGTTAATAGATGTGGCGGCTAATGTGCATAATTGTTAAAAAGAGAAATCGTGTCATTTTTCATGAGCTGGAAGACATCGGAAATGGAAGCTTATTTTCTTTTTTTTTTTCTTTAGCGGCGTAGAGGCTAAGCAGCCTAACTCTGCTATCAGGAAATGTGTCAGGGTTCAGTTGATCAAAAACGGCAAGAAGATCACAGCTTTCGTACCAAATGACGGTTGCCTGAACTTCATTGAGGTGAGTGTTCTGTTTATTATATTTGTATCCGGTGCTGCTGCAGCCCTCGCTACAGGACTGCACCTGTCATGAACATTTGACATGAAGTAACAATTCAGTGTCTCCTTGTTGCAGCCGTAAGGATATAAAGTTTCAAAAACCATTTGCAGCCTAATGCGTATGAGACGCTCTGTCACAGCATGTTGGGATGCGGAGCATGGGGATGCTATTTAGTAATGCTTTGTACTTTACATCTTGTATGATGGTGACCTTAATGTAATGGTCCTGCTTACCATCCAGAGGGCATGGGATGTAGAAAGACAAAAGCTATAGATGGATGAAGAGTGCCATATATAAACGTGGCAGTTATGTTCTCTGAAGTAGGATTTCTTTAAATTAATATTATGGAGGATAAAAGCTGGAGATTCGGCAGCAGCGAGAAACATTGACTTGTTTTGGGTCACTTCCAGCATTTGTGTAATGCCTCATGTGAGCTTCAGCTGATTAAAGTAGAATTTAAGGGATAATTAACTTAAGAAATGAATTTTAAAAAATATATACTAATTATACCGGGCGGTGTACATTTATTTTTTTGACATGGCACAGGTGTTGCGTTCCTATAAACCGGGAGGTATTGTTGACAGCTGAGACCCACTAGTGATCAGAACTGCACCTTTTATTAAACAAGTTGAATAAACTTTGGTACACTAACTTCTTTTT
This sequence comes from Spea multiplicata, assembly GCA_009364415.1. Classification (NCBI taxonomy): domain Eukaryota; kingdom Metazoa; phylum Chordata; class Amphibia; order Anura; family Pelobatidae; genus Spea; species Spea multiplicata. Next base: position 52,138,914 of record VKOC01000001.1, on the reverse strand, counting down.
TTATATATATATATGCAGGAAAACGACGAGGTTCTGGTGGCTGGATTTGGTCGTGCTGGTCATGCCGTTGGTGACATTCCTGGTGTCAGGTTCAAGGTTGTTAAAGTAGCCAATGTTTCCCTGTTAGCCTTATACAAAGGCAAGAAGGAGAGACCAAGATCTTAGACATGTTCTGTCAAAATGTTTAATAAACATTCTTTCACATCTACCACGTGTTTGTGAATCACTGGTGTTTAACAGGGCCAATGATATTTTAGTTGATTGATATTTTGGGGCTGGTTTGTAGAATATGGTGTTTAAACGGGTATTATGGGTGGGGTAGTAGAAGTGTTCTTGGTGCATCTGTAAATCGAAATAAATGCATTAAGGGAATGGTCAGCATGGATAGGCTAACTGGTTCTTACCTCTAATCTACTGATGCCACGCATTGATTATTTTCATCAAATTGTATCTCAAGCGATTACATGCCTTACATTTTAAATAATTGTTTTCATGGTGTGTGTGTGGGTCGGTGCAGTGATTAAAAACCACTGTAGGCACTTTTATAGCGGATACTTATACTATATATTTTCTAACGGCGTTAGACGATGCCATACTCTTAAACACACCAGCCAAATGAATGGGAAGGTTTAAGGAGATTCTGTTCCAAATAGCATGGTTTACATGTATAGATAAGCAAATAAACAGCAGATGTACCCTTAGGTTTGCTAGGGGCCTCAAACATGGGCCTTGAGGGCATAACCCAGCCATGATAACCCAGCCATGATACCCCACCCTGAACATGAGAATTTAGTTAAAATTGTAACCAACTTAATTCGTGTTCAAAGCAAGGAATCAACGATTTTGTCTGACCATCAAAGCTTGATATGCCTGGTTTAACACCTAGGCACCCCTTCCCAGTGCCGGAGAGGAGTATATCGTGTGCATGGAGATGGTTGTGGGGAAAGGGTCAAATGCATACGAGATGACCATCTTGTAAATGCATGACTTCATCATGAAAAATGTAAGTGATTAGGCAGCAATCCTGCATTAGTGCGTATGATGCCTGGAGTGCCCTCTTGTCATTTTAAACAAGCTAAGTAAGATGTTCAAAAGATTCATGAATGAGAACCATAAGAATAGCACAAATCAAATTATGGGACTTATCAAGCCTAGAGTAAAAAAAGCCAATGTCTACGTTACATAAACTGGAGTGGGATTTCTACACTCGTGTGCCCTTGGTTTTGGTTGCAAAAAGCCAATGATATCTAACTTTGCACTGGATAAAGCAAGTGAAGAGATGCTCTGGTAGGTAGCTTCTTCAGGATTGAAATCATTTGTTCAGGGAAACTGTTCAGGTCATTGAAACATACATTGGGTGCAGCTAGTCTGTTACTTTCCAATAGCAAGCACTCTAGTGGTCTTATGTATCATGAAGATAATTACATAATCCCCACCCTCTACACATTTTATATAGCACCATCATATTCCATAGCACTGTATAATGGGTAAACAGGACATAAGAAGTATACTGACAGAAACCGGTGAGGCGGGCCCTGCTAAAACAAGCTTATTGGACATTTGTTTAGGAACAGTTTCTGTTATTGGCCACGTATCACTAATGTGACTGCAGTGCTATTACACAGCATATTATTTTAAAAGAAAAATCACTAGAACCTCAGGTTTACCAAGCAAAGAGAATGTTGTCCCCTGTGAGTCTTGCTTAAATTTCTAACGTTTCTTTTTCAGAGTTTTCTCCCAAATAAAATCTACACCATTCTTTATATTTCAACTTTGCAAAACCTTTTCTTTGTAAATTTACAAATTCAGAATCTGATATTTGGATCGATAAAACCATCCGCAAGTTTTCCTGCTTTCCTATAGATATTTAATATATATATATATTTTTAATCTGTACATATAACCACGTGCTGTAGGTTAACTTTTTTCTTCTCTATCTACATCCATTTGGTGCCTCATTTTAATTCTGGAAAACTATCAATTCATCTGCTAAATTAGTCTGTATAAACGCAATATTGATTTTTACCTAAACTAGCAAAATTAAGAAATTTCATTTGTGGCATATAAAGTTTTATCAGCTTGGCAATGCAGCCATTATATAAAAATCCATTCACGAGTAAAGTTCCTTTGGCCCATTTAGTATCTGCCGTAGACGGTCTGTCACTACGCTATCACATCTGAAATGTGCCATGGGCTTTAAGAGACATTATCCACGAAGGTGCCAACAGTTGGATTCAAATTTGTTGTCCAGTTCATGGGTCATCTTGGTCGGAGAATGCAGAATAAAGTTTTCTTAGAACCTGTAGAAAAACAAAGCAGTAAAAGTAAATGGCTGTATACGATGCACACAAGTAATATAATAAAATATATAATAGAATGTTGAAGATGCCTGTAAATCAGAAGGGTAAACAATATTCAAAAGGAAATTGTAATATTTATTCCAAATGTCCTGGCTAAGTAGGAAGATTATATTGCCAGCAGGACTTGGGAGCTGCTGTCAGTAGGAACAACGCTAACGCCATTCATTCTCTTTTTTGTTTACGATGCGCATCCGAAAAAAGCCATGAATTAGAATTGAAATCATTTTTTCCAGATGAAGATTTTGGAACAAAGATCAATAACATCCATAAGATGAGTAAGAATCTCCTCCAGTGTGTGGGAAGACTTTGCTTTGTACCCAGTAATGTATCTGAAGAAAAACACGTAAGCCCATCTGCAGATCGGCAACTGTACAGTCACATAGCGTGAAAGAACAATGGAAGCACAAGTGCTAAGTGGGATGCACCGAGCAACAAAGGCAAACACTAACCAACGCCAGGTCTGTTTGCTATTAATATTCCTCATAACTGCTAGTAAACAACTGCCACCACAATTCACTTCTAGGCAAAAGCATTGCAAAATAATAATATAAAAAATAAACTTATATATGTGTTACAGTAAACCCTTAGCATATACCTGCAGACATAAAGCCCAAAATCGATGAACCTGGGAGGCCATGGTGACTAGAAATGACTCCCTGACCTGTTGGGGATCACCTCCTTGCAATATACAGAGCTGTTTTTCCTTAAATCAGAACTTGTCTAAATTGCACTTCCTTACTTCTAAGCAAATGAGTCTGTATGTCTGTCCATTCCATACTATTATTTACACGGTAAGATGCATAGGGCAGGGATCTCCTTTCCTAATGTATTCATACCGATGGCTTAATCAAAATGTCTGTATGAATAATGCACTTATTCTACCTCGCTGTTATATTGTAGATTGCAGAGGGCCAGGTAAATCTGTTAAAAATATACATAAATACACAATGTGCCACCAGGAGGCAGGTGCTCAATGGGGTCCGGTGACACTGAACTGGTAGCATGGGAGCTGGCACCCTGTGCAAGAGGAGCCAGGAGCCGGACTGTGCCAACTGGGGTAGAAGTGGGTCAGTGGTGATAGTAACCAGTGTGATGTTCCTGCAGATCATATAACCATCAATAAGATTTTCTTTACTGGTGGAGAGTTCTGGGAGTATATTAGATCCATCACCTAGAAATCTAATGTAATATTGTGGTCTAGCAACTTATTTTCAATCGCACTTATTATGGTGATTATTTCTTTTGGAATATTCAGCTAATGAAAATTATATTTTAACAGAAACATATTTTATAGTCGTATAAAGGAAGGGTATGTGTGTTTTCTGTGACCATCAGAACATGATAGACTGAATACACCCCCGTGGTGATGCAGTTCACAGCCAATAAAGTGATCTGTTTGCTGTTACTTTATTCTCAAAAGCTCTCATACCAGCAGTCCCGGACACCAGTAAATAAATTAAACCCCAGCTGTTCCCCTAGGTACCACCGCCGAGCCACAGTTTAAATTGCAGCTGCTTGTTTCCCCTGTCCATGCACAGCATCCAAGCCCACAAACAGCTGACCATAAATATCTCCTATATAAGATTTGAATGTTAACAAGGTTTGCTTTTTGGCCAAAGACAGTAAATCCTATGATCCAGAATCCTACAAAATCGAAATGGCCTATTATGTCACAATTCACGGTTCAGCGAATGTGATTTTTATCAAATGTTTGTTTTAAATCTTTCTAATGTATTTAAGTGTTGTTATAACAGATATAAAGGCTGGTCTATAAGATCTCAGGCAATAAATAATTTAAAATGTTGTAATGCAGCTCCAAACTTAGATGCCAAAACATCTGCGTAGTGATTGGCCACATTCGCTGTATCCAATATGAAATGTCTTAACTGGATTAATATTGGATTATAAAACATAATAATGGACAGTACATTAAAGTTTTAACCCCTTCAAGACCGGGACGTACCTGGTACTTCCGGGTCAAAGGTTACCGGCAGACCGGGAAGTACCAGGTACGTCATCGCTGATACGCGATCCAGCGTCGCTTTGAACGCTGGGATCGCGAGGGGCGGCTGCTACTGACTGCTGGGTGTCCCCAGCAATCAGTAGCAGCCACCCCCCCTCAATTCCGTGCACATGATCGCTTTGCAGCGAATCACAAACACGGAATTTAAATATTTAAAAAAAAACTGCTGTCTTCAAGGGAAGACGCAGTTTGCAAATGCCGGTCCGGAAGGGGTTAAAGGGCACAAACATTTGTGGTCATTTTGTACCCTCAATGCTTGATCAAAGAAGAAATACCAAAAGTAAAAGTTTATAATGTACCTTTACATGGCTTTTCCATAACTTAGTGGCAGAGTTAGCCCAACCACAGGGCCCACTGTGCTTAACCAGGATGTAACGTAATTTCCATTTCTGAAAATGAAAAGGTGCATTTTATTACATATTAAACATTCCGTCATCTCAAAGAGCTCTTTGCTTTCAGCAGTAGTAGCCAAACCCAGTTCCCGCCGACTCTTGGCACAAGTGACTCTTACTAATTTATGGCACAGTAATTCATAAGAAAAAATAGAAAGATATAAAATATTTTCAGTAACGGATTCTTTCCTAGAAAGTCTTAAAGGCCCCCTTGCTATGTTTCTGCTGTTACTCTGCTTAGCTTCCCTACTCCCAGCCTGCCACATCCTACAGTGTCTGGAGAGCTATGTCTCATGCCTGCTCCAGGGTGCCTGCAGGATTTCACTTTGTCTTGTTCTGGACAACATCCGCTGCTATGCCAGGGCCCTGGTATGTGGCTGCATTACCCTAGGTGCTCAACACCCTGGAGAGTGCAGTCGCCCTGCACCAGGCCCTGATGAACTCCGCTACTGTGCAATACCTCCTGAACACCATCTTTGGGCGCTCTGGGTCATTACAGTCCTCTGTATGGACCCCGTTCATGATATATATATATCTATATATATATTATATTATATACACACTGATGAATTTTAATACACAAGAGGTCTCTCTCATTCCGTTTCAAAGGAGTAAATCCTATTCTATTATATATTTTTTATTTAGATTTTTCTGCACTTCAGCTTATTTTAGTATTTTTTTGGCATATCACATTTGTTTGTATGAACATTGGTGCTGGGTGTACAGTGGGGCACTGAGACAAACACTTTTTCCTGATTTAACTATACATTATGCAGGGAGACTGTGATATGTATCTAGTAGCAGAAGGGACATGATTTACTCATGATATATATTGTCATGATCCCATGAGTAAGTAAGGGGGTGTGAGAAGTAAGTGGGGAATACAAGGAGGTATCATTTTTTTTTGTGCTGAAAAAGTATTACTATGCCTGGTTCTTACCTGATTGATGACATGAATTCATTGGTCCGACATGGATGAAGCACAAAAAATGGTTGCCCCAGAATTGGATGCTCCTTTAACGTGTAAAAAAAGGAAAAAAGAGACATTAATTACATTTAATTAGCAAATTGCTATTATAACAATAACTATAGTTGATGAAAATAAAGAATAATAATGCTTCTATGAATACATTTAGTTATATATATATATAACTAAATGTATTCATATATATATATATATATATATCTCTTACTACAGAAATGTATTGTCACATATATAAAATTATTTAAAAAAAACAGGAGTACACAAAATAGTAATGAAACATTTTGGATGAACTGTATAAATCTTAACAGGGCATTAATTCGTAAAATGCATAATACATATGGATTTTAGATAAATAGCACAGTAAGTGATATTCAAAAATACTGCAAACTATTTAAAGTGAGGAGATGATAATTATTTTAGGGGCACAATAAGCAGTAGAAGCCTATTCTGATTTTCAAAAGACAGATATTAACAATATAGATGGTATCCGACAAGATCTTTTAAGTCATATTTTTAAGGCAAATGTATTTCATAGGTCTTTCCTAGGAAAGCACTTTTCTAGCAGTGCAAAGTTTTATCAAGCATGTTCTTTTAGCCAAAGGCAACGGAACCATATGATAATGCTACCATCTGCTGTTCTTATGCCTGTATGTCTCTTAGTAGAAGCTTCTTGTTACTTTATTAATGCAAATGTAATGTTTTTTTAAGTTTATAAAACGAATGGTTGGACGCCTGGAAAGAATATTGTGAACTTCAAACGATCTTAAAAATCTGTACACCCTAACATGTTTTTTAATTAAGTTAAAACCACACACACACTGTAATATTAGAAGCTTCAATCAGGCAGGGTTTGTGTTTTGAGTTACATACACGACCTTCAGCTCCTGTCCTACACAGAAGACGCATTCAACCAAGTGCATCTCCTGCTCGGGTGCAAGTGCTTAGTTTTCACCTCCATCCCGCCAGCTTTTCAGGTTTTCCATGTGTATTTGGTGCTTCCATTCATTTCAATGAGAGTGCTTCCAAGCACAGCTCTATCCGGCCAAGTCTGACGTGAAATATAGCATGTTCCTATGCAGTTCTTTTTTTTTGTGGACAAAGTAGAAATAATGCACATGTAGGTACTTAGTCGTTTAACAAGAATTCATGTTTGTTGAGGCTGGTAATTTCAAAGTATTCAGACCCAACTGGATTGTTCTGGTGGGCACCACATGATACATGCTCTTTAGTAAGAGAGTAAAACACTATGACACATAAAAACACTATGTCTATGTACCCAGTCACCCATCCCAAAAAGAGTCAAGTGGCACCCCCAGGCCTTGTCCTACTATCCTACAAATTGTATGTATTAATACTAGAAAGATACTTTACATAGAATAAACTTCATTCTTACATTTAATCTCTCATTAGCCAAATATTAGTTTATAAATTTCAAATGAGAATTTGATCAGAGGAAGAGCCTGCTGAATCCTGAAAGCTTATGTGACTCTGCATCTTCTTCTATGATGATCATATAAAAGCCATCACCCTCAACCCATCCAACGAGTTATTTTGGTGTAAAGAGTACCGTTTTCCAACAGTTAATTGCAATAGTCCTGTATTCTGGTTAATTCTGGCAAAACTCACAGAGGACAGTGGAATATTGTAGTCGGTCTTGGCCTTGGGCACCTGGGTCCAGGGGTAGCAGGCGCTCTTCCGCGTGCGTTCTGTGCGTACACATTAAAAAGGTTACAGTAATGCTGTGACTAGCATCTCACTTTAGCCCACACTGTTTTATTAAATGCTTCACAGCTGCTTCTCTCTCTCTGTTTCTTGTATTGTCCCTCTACACAGCAGATCAGATTTGAAAACAGTATTTCCCTAAGTGTACATGCTGACAGAAAAACTGAAATGGTTAAAAGCATGGGGTTTTTTTTCACCCTGTAGAAAATACTGGAGCTTGGGTACTGATGCATAGATTTAATTACCAGGTGGGAGTTAATGTCAGATTACAAGAGAACAAAGGATTTGCTAAAAGCGACAACTGTGCGCTGTATTTTAATTAATTGCAGGGTATTATATGGCATTTCTGAAAGAATAGTGATTATATTATATATATGCAACCTAAATTGGTAAAGTAAGCACACTAGTGAAACATTGTCCCGACCACTCAGCTGAGTTACTGCTGGGTTCAGTGTCTAAAGGATGGGTGTACCAGGAACAAATGGAAATGTTACACGTTACCTGAGCTCAAATCAAACCTCCAAATGTATACACTGCAGCCCTCATACAATAATAATGCATTTTGCAAATCCAAATGCACAGATGGATTCATCAGATACCCCTCTATACATCTGGCATGTTTCCTCTGCAGTGTGCATGCACAAGTTCCCATCATGATGGCTCGTGATGGCACCTTCAGCTGCTCAAACTGGTGCCAACAGTGGACACCGAAGGAGTCGTTACGCTGCAGCGTCATCAGGAGCTATGAGGATTTTATTTAAAACAAAGTCAGGAATTCATATTAAAGTACCCAGAGAGTGTGCCTTGACGTGCAGATAAGCATATGTGCTTTGGCCAAAATACATGTAAGATGGTTTTCTCAAGAAGCTTCCATAGAGTACTGTGTTGCCATATGAGGCATGATATGATATCATCGACTATATTGCCTGATGACAGAAATCCTGGTACAGAACGGCAAAATATAGATCATGAGCTGTTCCCTGTATCCTCTCAGATTGCAGGATGAATATTGGGTGGGTAGAATAATTACTCAGGTACCATCCACCACAGATTGTCTGCTAAGGATCGCAGAATGAAACATCTATTGAGAGACTGTGGTAGTTTGCATAATTCGGAAAGGAGAAAATACTTTCTGCATAATAAAGAAGCAAAATAGCCTTGAAATTTGCCACTTTTCTGTGCCCCGGGTACTACTCCTGTGACAAGACCAGCTCAGACTCCCACGAGCAAAGACTCATCATAGGTCAACCTATTTAAGCAGAGTCAAGGTACTGTATGTTGTTTTACATAGATAGTTGGCAGAAAAAGGTAGTAAAACCTCATAGCTGTCACTGGATGTCGGTGATATATCTCACCTGTTTTCTAACATTTAGGACGGAGCGTCCATAGAGCCCAAACAGGTGCCTTTCCATATGTTTTATAGATGTCTACACTAGTGAAGAAGGCCATCAAATGAATGCATGTGTCAGAATGACAACACCCCAATTACAGAGGATAAGATGTATTGTAGGGGAGAAGACAAGCAAAAAATACCAGCCAATATTTACATTTTTACACTGTTAAAACAGATGAATAATATTCCAGGGTACAGCACCTTACATCCAACTCACCGTTTATTGAAAAGAACAGTGAACGAACCATTCTTATGTGGAATATTTGGTATGTTCTACATATAATAAAACAGCTATTCAAGAGTTATTTACAGGCACGCGTTTCAAAGGCACTTTATTTTTCAGACTATAGTCCATTGTCTTCGAATTCTGTGAAAACCAATCTAGATCTCAAAATGTCAAATCGCTTTGCATAAGAATATACCTTTTTATGACATTCAAATGACAGATTGAGTGAAGCTTTAAATCGGTCAATAATTTAGCAAAAATTGTAAAGTTTCAGGTATAATAGTGAAATTTATTGTAAAGATTTATTATGTCCATAAACTTGAAAACCAGACGATTACAGTGCATGAAAGTGCCACATCCAGAGCTCTCTGTACCGTACAACGGATCATGGTTGATTTACAGTATTTGGGAAATTGACGCTGAAAGGCAAATTCCCAAGTTGGGCTTTTATTTGAGCAGTTCACTAAAACACAATGGACCCTACAAATCGCATGTGATTTTTGATGCTGTCGGTTTAATATTTCTATGGCCCTTAACAGTTTAAGCGTCACAGTAAAATAGATCTCTACAGCAAAGCACAGACAAAGCTATCCTCACTTTATACCCATGTACCCTTGCGGGAAATTAATATCTTCATCAATTTCCAAATGGAGCTTGATTGCTTAGAGCAACTATCCAACTGGGGGTGTCTTGAAAGCTCTAAGATATACCTAGCAGGAATTTTAATTAATAGTTCTTTTTTGTTACATCATTGATTCAAGCCTGTATTTTGAACTATGCACCGTCCTATGGATTAAAAAAACCCAGCACCAACTGCTATATGATTTGGGGCTCAAAGGCTTTTTAGTGTGATTAATGGTGTGTAAAAAAAGAAAGAAAAGTAAGGGTTGGCCGTATGGGTAAATGCTGTAGCCTAATCATAATCATTAAAGCTAAAGGATGCTGAAGTGCCTGGTCCTTTTAACTCAATTATGTCATATAGGATGAGATTTATATTTATAAACTGAAGATTTATATTGACAGACTGGAGGTTACAACCTGGACGTACCCATCTTTCTGGCCCTTTGTTAACCTGTAAGCACTGTATTTAGCTTTTGTTATAGACCTGTCCCATGTGTTTACAATGAGGTTATTTAGTCCAACGTAGTACTTAACATGTCCCCATAAATAGATTTAAAAGGCATATATTTCCTCCTATATATATGTTAATATACCTATTGCTATACAAAGATGATGGCTGTGAAAGACTAAAAAAAAGTCCATGCAGCTACCTTCTTTAGTGATATAATCCTAATAAAATAGGTTTATTTAAACCACTTAAGATAAGATACCGAACAGAAAATCTGAGATTATTGGAAAAGCTGATAAGAGGTTTATTCACAGAACGAAGGCTACAGTTTAAGATTCTCTCCATAGCCAAGTGTAGATTGTTTATCAAATAGCTTTCCAAATGGTTTAATAGCGAGAGAAAACACAAAATAACTAAAAGCACCATTTCCATCATTTTGTCTCACTTCCACAAAACTTCGTTAATGTACATTGTGACGGTATGCATGAACTATGTCAGCCGTGAAGGGTGAGGATTCAGTTACTGGAAGTAGATATCACCTTCATTGAGAGATGGCTGCTTCCCACCAGTAATATAATCTACAGTGCCGGCCTTAACCTGCATGAATAAAAAGCTTGGGAAGGAGTTTTTCTTTTTCTTCATAACTGACATTTTCTATCCTGCTCTTAAAAATATTCTTACATATGCATTGCTAAGTATCTCTTCCCCAATGTGCCCATTTCATTATTTTAGTTATTTATGGCTGCAAGTTTTGATAAATAAAAAAGGAATATTCTATAGATTAGAAGCGCCCTTTAATCTTGTTTCGAAAAAATTGGTAATGACGATAAAGGAAAGAAAAAAAATACAAAATCGGCATGCAGTGCACATTTAAATGTAGTGCAGATTTAAAGAGAAACTTTGAGGCTGATGTGCAGCCTGCTAAACAATGGAGAAACAAGGGAGCTTATAACAACTAACTAGGATAAATGAAATATATAAAAACTTGCATTGAAGAATTTGCATTACAGGTACGCTTGTTAACCCCTTAATGACAACGCCCGTACATGTACGGGCTCAAAATGCATTGTTTTCAATGGGTTTAGGCAGGGCCGGGACCCGACAATGGAGCCAAGTGGGGCAACCGCTCCAGGCAGCACTTTTGAAGGCCCCTAGCCCTTTTTTTTTTTTTAAAGCCGAGAAGAGAGAGAGAGAGGGGCTCCAAGTGGTTTTATCTTACCAAAGTTGTCAGTACCCGCTCGGCGCCCCTCACTCTCTCCTCTGCGAGCCCTCTAGCTTGGTCTCGGGGCCGGCTTGTAATATTGAGCGCCAGAAGATGACGTCATTTCCGGCGCTCAGCATTACAAGCCGGCACCGAGACCGAGCAGGGAGATTCACCGCAGGACTGCTGAAAGGTAAGTACGGGGGGGGAAGGGGATATGGCCGGGGGCGCAGCGGTAGATAATGAGGGGGCGGCAGGGAGAGGAAGGGTAGATAATGGGGGGGGTGGCTTTTTAAACTTCGCCCCAGGCGACATTTTGTCTTGGGCCGGCCCTGGGTTTAGGGACCACCCATTGTGCTTAAGGGGTTAAAACTTCATACCTAAACTAATTTCAGTTTGCTTTTTTGAAGGAAAATTCACTATATGACCATCACACTCGTGTATACATTAATTGCATTAATATGTAGATGGTCTCCCCTTTGCAGCTATAATCACTTCCACTCTCCTGGGAAGGCTTTCCACAAGATTTTGGACTGTTTCTCTGGGAGTTTATGCCCATTCATCCAGTAGAGAATTTGTGAGGCCAAGGACTGATGTTGGATGAGAAGGCCTGGCTCGTAATCTCCCCAGTTCATCCCAAATGTGTTTGATGGGGTTGAGGTCCGAGATGTGTTCAGCCAGTCAAGTTCTTCCACACCAAATTCATCTGACCAGGTCTTGCTTTGCACACTGGGACACAGTCATGCTGGAATAGAATTGTGCCTTCTCCAAACTGTTCCCACAAAACTTGGAAGCATAGCATTGTCCATACCATGTCTTGGTATGCTGTAGCTTTAATGTTACTATTCACTTGAACTGGCTACAGTTAAGGTTTATATGAACTGTGACAGCAAAGCAGTTAGCTACAGTATTCAGTAAATCATCCAAAGACTCAGTGATGCCCAGAAACATGTTCTCGAGGGGAAAATATATATAATACTCTTCAGCTATTACAATCAGAACTGAATAAGTGAACACTCATTTATTTCAGTTTCTGGAGACATGCATCACTGTTTTAATCAACGCTAAAAAATCTAAATTAGATATTTTAACAATTAACATAAACTAAGAGTGGTTCCCTGCAATCATTTTTAAATATCATGGTCACTGGAGACCGGTGGTATTCCTGACAGTCCACTTCTTGCTTACTTAGAATATTATATATATCCAGACCGATCTGTAACTAATATCTGGCTTAACGTTAAGATCTCTGCAACACCCCAGCTCCAAACAATGCTTACTTTCACAGTTTACTTTTTTATAGTTTTCTGTATTGTTAAAGATGAAGGTTTGACATTGTTCCAGTTGGAAATAAGTGGCTATTGAACACTATATATGATAGTTAACATGAAGACAAAATCTTTGAAAACCCCAACTAAGTAACAAAATGCATCATTTTCTTCATGTGTTTATGGGCAGTAGCTACGGTATATTGCAAGCAATAATAACTGACGGTAATGATTAGGCAGTAGAGGCTCGTTGGCCATAGTTATAACTTTCAGTCAGGATTATATCCTGACTGCAGGATCTTTCAAGTTTAACCCCTTGTTTGTTATGATTTACCTATTTAGACCACCAGGGGTCACTCTACCTGGCAATTGTCTGGTCTGACTTTAACCTGGACTTACCTGATTACCAGGCCTAGATCTGGCCCGTCCCCTGTTTGTTCGGTGCCTTTACATTAAGACTGTGATGACTTTACAGGCAGTGTAATCTGGCTCCTGATATCCTGTGATTTAACCTGCATTTACCTGACTAAAGAACCTGGCTCCATTGGAATTAAGATTACCAGACTCGAGTTCCTCAACTACAGAAGCCTGTGTATCTTTATAAGAAGTCTTATTGGAACATCAACTCTGCTTTGTTGATTCTGCTTGTCACAGGTACACCTGCTACAGATTCCAATACTCCTTATAGATCCAATATCTCACTTGAACTTCAGCTATTAACTCTGGGCTTAGAGAACTGTAATCACCGGTGTATATCTGCCTACCTGCTTTCATAATCTGTTGTTACTATAACAGCTCCAATTGGATTTTCATGTTCTTTATTTTATGCTTTGCTTTATGAATTGTCTTCAACAAAAGATATATCATTTATCTGTCTTGGATTAACTAATCTGTCTCTGGACAATTGTGTGCCTTATTTTCCTTTTGTACTTGGTTCTCATTATGAATAAAGACCAGCAATCTGAATTAACCGTTAACCCCGAGCTGAGACTCTTTCCTGACCTGGTAAGGTTCATGACACTTTCTGTATCTAATAGTATAAATTTCATACCTCGTTGACAAATTAGCACCCACTAAGTTTCACAAAGTTGCAATTTTTCATCATATTGTGACCTGTACTAAGTAGTCAAACCATTGTCCAACCCTGATCTGTATAAACTGATATGGTGTCACTCGATAGGTCCCCATTCTGTATATTAGACACCTCCTGACACAAATCTGAAAACATGTGGGTTGGAGAGGGGTGTGGTCAGCACAAGAAATGGGTGGGACTGGCCCCATAAATGGGCAGGGTTAGAGGTGTGGCTATGAACCCATCTTACCCAAAGTGCCACCTTGGAATGTTGCAAGTTAGCCATGTGAGTCCTGCAATCGCGGTCTGTGCTGCAACATTAATTAATTTTACATCTCCCTGGGCTGGTCACAGGAGGTTGGATGATCTCTCCAACAGCCCATAATCCCCAAAATTGGGACTATGATGCAAAAAAACCACTGTTGGGTGGTATGTTTATATAATTAAACATAGAACTTGTTTTTTTTATAAACAATCAACAGTGTAACATCAACCTTACCACGTCTCTCTGAATTAACACACAATTCATCTTTAAAACAGGAGCCATGGTTTACACTGACATTACAATTCTAAGTCAGCAATAACTACTATTTAATTTCCTTGTCAATTCAGATTTAAGCACGCCTCGCACACACATTTATACAGGTGCAGAAAATTGATGTTATTACAAGCCATCAGGAAATACCCACAGAGACTTACAGAATCGTTTGAAGGTTTTGTTAAGCAGCTGTGCCTTGTAATTGATTTTGTTCAATTTAAAACAGATGCAGATTTGGGGTGCTGAATGTTAACGCACAGCCGCATGAATGGGAAGAAAAGACAACTGCCGCCGAAGAGGATTTCAATCACTACAACACATTGTTCATTTTAAGTAATGCCTGCAAACACACCGGTGAAATCATTCATGCCTTAGGTGGTACTCCAGTTCTTCACTTCCAGGCAGATCCTTGGAGAGCATTCCAATATTGTTATTAGACATGGATTAAAAATAGCATATGTCACACACTTTGAGAAAATGACCTGCATATTGTAACAATTAGTTGTCTTTTTGATTCCGCCTAGTTAATTGTCTCCAGTTGATTAATGTTCTTACAACTTTTAAGACTACTGGCAGCACTTGCTTCATATTCACAGCCCAAAGAGTTACATTTTTTTCAGCCCAGATAAAAAATAATAATAATAAAAAAAAGCTCTGGATAGCTGTATGTGGGACAAAGAGCTGTAATCTCCCATCACACATTTGATATCCCAAAGGCCCTAGTTACATGTAAAACAGAGAGAAAACAAAAGGCTAGACAGACAGATTAGATTCTTTAAGCGCTTAGTTTACAGATGCTTAGATATGGCTAAACTACACAACACAGACAGGACTACAAGCAAAGTATGAATGTCTAAAGCGAGCTGTTGGTTACAAACTAAATGACCAACATTAATAAAGATATCACTGTAGTCTTAAATATATATATAAAGTGTATTCACAAACACACAAGACAAATACAGTGATGTCCACATTACTGAGCCATTTCATAGATGGTGCATATGACGTTTTAGGCTCACCCTCAGGTTCCGTTACTTCTCCCCAACTGAAACTGGCCGCTCATCGTATTACGTGATGCAGTCAGTTGGATACATTACTAGTGGCTACAACTGGTAGTAATAAGACTGTGGTTTTATAGTAGGCTCAGATTGCTGTTCCCAAAAGTTGCAGGTTTTACTCAATCTTCCTCTTAGTTTCTAGTAAGGCTGTGTGAGGTTACTATCAGCAAATGACCCCGGAGTACAGTTATCTTTGAAGCAGGATTTTACTATTTTAGGATGCCCCAAAGATTGGGCTGGGGTTCATGTTAGTTTTGAGTTTCCATCCTTTATGTCTACAAGTCTGGGCTATGGAAATACAGTAGGCACAACCTCGGTTCTTGTTATTTGCAATCTTGCAATCTTCAACTAATTTTGACTTGACTTTAATGAATAAAAGTGTTGATGTTAGAATTAGAATAGGTCAGTGGTTTTGACTCAAGCCAGCCAAAATATCTCTAAACGCCAAATGATTACTTGAACCAGAGTAAACAGAACCAAATGTCACAACTACTGATACAAAAAGGGTTAATGATCAATCTTTCAATTTTTATTTATACCCACAGGAAGAAAAGAGTTACCACTAGACTGAAGCAACACGAGTCATGGAGCAACTTTCATCGCATAGGAAAGCTGAAACCATAAACCACAACCCCATAAAAATGAGTAACTTAATATCATGTACATTATCGAGCAATATCATAACCATTATCACTGCATATAGTGTAACAATATGGTACTCTTGTATTAAGCTACACTTGTGGGTCCCTAAAAACCTGGCATGCGTAAAGCCATTTATGTTTGGTATCACAAAAAACAGAAAGAAGAACATCATGCAAATGCCTGTTTTCTTTTCAGACGCACTTTTAGCCTAAAAAAGTAATAAATGAAATTAAAATTGGTAATTACTTGTATTACAATTTATCTTACTTGCTGTGTGATTGTTTCCCATGGCCCATGTAATAATCGAGGTCTATAGCAGTTATGAACGCTTTGCCATACCTCCTCCAGAGTTAGAGGTCTTCCATCTGTACACATCAAACAAAGAAAAAAGAAAAACATATATAAAAATACAAGGATAAAACTTTGGACCCACCCTCACAGAATATAAAGGAAACTTTTTTGACACACGCTGGAGTCTATTTTGCATGGACTCCATTCACTGCATGCATTATTTGTTGGTGGAGTCCTGACTCCTTTATCTCCTTCTCAGCAGCCAATCACGTGTACACTAGCAAAAGATCAGTGTTCCGACAGAATACATGTGATTGGATACTGTGACTCCCATCAAATAGGACTTCTACTGGGCATGTGCAAGAAGCATACAGAGGTATGCCCCTGATTTCAATTGAGGCAGCAGGGGAAGTCTCATTAACTAAATAATGCCTGTACATATATGCGTGCAATAAAATCCATTGGACTCCATGTAAACTGAATTACAAATTACAATACACATTTGACGAAATAAAAATACGACTGTAGTGTTTCTGGCAGATTAGATAATAATCTAAAGCATCAGCGTTGCATCAGACATACAAATAAAAGCAATGATCTGGAAAAGGTCTTATTTACGTGCATTTGTGCCGATCATCACTAAGTGTTATACTTGACTGTTAGGATGGGACTAAAATGTGACTTTGCATCTACTTACACAATGTTAGAGTAGAGTAGGTGGATATTCTAGTTAAGAATAATTCATTCTGAACTGCTGACATGCAGGTTGCGTTCAGATAAATGGTGGGACATCAGCAGATGTGATAAAAATCAATATCAATTATAAAGTAATCCGAGCCCCTTTGCCATCCTTTTACAAAATAAACACTTAGTGGTGGTTTTAGAAAGAACATAAAAAATGTATACAAAATTCAGAGAAACGGAAGGAATAGTTGTAAGCCCAGTGACTTAAAATAAGGAATAATCCTTAAAGGGCACATATTATCCATACAATATATGTTTACATAAAAGTATATGCTATGCTTAATGATTTTTTATACACAGCTTGATTTTATAAACTGACCTATACATTCTGTGACATCATTTTATATTTTCTGATGTGTTTTTATGGGCTACACGTGTAGAACCCTTCGTTATTAAATTAAGGTACCCCGAGACAGTCTAACGGGATGTAATGTTGTCAAAAGGTGAAGCTGGCAGTTTTTACAAGAGGGGATCGGATGGAAACATTTAAAAACATAAAGGGATTCAACATAGAGCAAGAGGGACATATTGCATATTTCAAAAAAGAAATAAGACGAGAGGCAGTCTAAAACTATGCGGTCTGAGGGTTATATGTAATGTAAAGACATATTACTTTACGGAGGGTAGATAAGTGGAAGAGCCTCCCATCAGAAGTGGTACAGGGAATTTAAACATGCATGGGGTAGGCATTAGGCTATCATGAATATAAGACAAGACCAAGGACCCGATAAGGT
>VKOC01000001.1:52108340-52121096 GCA_009364415.1 Spea multiplicata | reverse complement strand
CTGGCTCGTCTGACTTACTACTCCGTGTACCGAATCCTGGCTCGTCTGACTAACTCCTCTGTGTACCGAATCCTGGCTTGATTTTGCTACCTTCACTGTCCACGCTACAGCCATCTTCTCCTCAGAGACTGCCTTTATTATTTTGCCTATACCCTGTCCTCTGGCTGCTCAATATATCTTCGGCCCTTGGTGTTCCCTTTGGGCCTTCCCATTCGGTATCACCCAGGGTGAAGTTGCGGTTCTTCAAGTTCCGGGGTATAGGTGCGTGACACTTGTGTTATGATAGATGCCGCTCTAAAACAATCTATTCCCTGACCCCCCTACCCAGTTAAATAATCTGGACAATAACATATTGTTAAATTAATTATTTCACTTAATAAATATTATAACAAAATTGTTGCCAGCTCAGTTGTGTATTGAACACAAATTTAAGTGCCATATATGTTGGAATAGAATTTTAAAAAAATCTTCCCTGTTTAATACACAAGTGTAATAACAATTACTATGTTAAGTTATCATGTATTACAAATATAATGCAGTTACTTCCAGTACAGCCAATCCAAGTATAACCTGCAGGTAGTTTCTGATGATGTGAATGAATGTCTCCAGTGGTTTAATAACAGTTTGGTATAGCTCGAGAACACATTCTCTCAGTTCACTCATACAGCTGTATGCCAAGTGACTTTTCATCAGAAAGCTTAAAGAACTCTGCGCTATATAAAGTCTCACGATCTGCATTGTTAAAGTTGTTTCACTCAATCTTCTTTTCGCCAAGAGTGCAAATAATAACTTAAAGGTGTTTTATAGACACTGTCTTTAAAATAAATCTGATAATTTACAAATGTGTTTTATTTTAGTTAGAGCGGTAATTGTGTCATTTAAATATTTGATAGCATGATGTTTTTGTTATATTCATAACATAAATGCCATTAGTGAAATGCTAATATTGTGTTACTTGTGTGCCCTGTGTACATTTGCTGTAAGTGCCTCTTTACCTTATAATAAAACAGCCAGAGACCTGCATTACCCAATCCGTATCTTGAGAAATGTAACAAGTGGAGTTCTGATGGATCATGGCGTATTCCGATGAACTAAATTAGAGCCATACTCTTAAAATGTTACTATGGTAAACAAAGGAGCAGATCCTGATTCATATACAGTACTTGCATCACATTTATCCAAAATATGTTAGTGTGTATATACCGTTCAAAAGTTTGGGTTCACTGAGCCGTTTTTAAGGAAAAAAATGTTTCACTATACCAAAACCTAAACTTTAGTGCAGAATTAGTTGTCTCAGGCCATGCACTCGCAGCGACCAATACTAAAAATTGTATTGCATTGCTGTGCATTTTTCTTCCCAAAATGATCCCCTTAAGAAAATAATAATGGTTGAGGAAAAAATTCCAATTACTAAAATGCCTTTTGAAAAATAGATGTTATCTATTGTGCCTCTCTCATTCTGATACAAAGAAATTTCAAAATGCAGAAAAAATTTAAAAATGAACATTTTACAATATTTACTGTATTACAAACAATACATTATTGATCCATCTGGAATTTTAGTGATTAACTGGTATCGCTCACGTAGAAATTACATTTAGTTTTCTACGTTTTAGTGCTTGTCACATTATATTATAATTATTTTTAACTGCATTATTAGTCTGGTGTCCCATATACTTAGTTAATGTTGCCTTCTTGAAAAATCCCTAAGTTTTCCAACAATTGGCTATTCTCTGGAGCTAATTATCTTTTATTGATATAGCACCAGCGATTAATGCAGCACTTCCTACGGTAAATACATTCATAAGATATGACAAAACTAGAATTGACAAACTAAGACTAACTGATACATATAAATTCGTGTTGTGTTTCTCCTACGACAGAATGTTAAGTAATTAAAATTCATATTTCTTGCCAACAAATACAGAAATCTTAACAATAATATTAATTAAAAGGAACTTATCAAAAGAATCCTATCCGCCATTTTTTTGCATGAAAATGTTATGGACCGTACTACAGTCTGGAAATTGACAGCTTTGCACATGATTCCTCAAGTTTTAAACATAAATTACTAAGACTTTATTTGGAACTTAATGTTTTATGGACCTTTAATCTGAAATCCTGTTTTCTGTCATTGCTCTCTGTCGCTACTGATGATAGATAAATCAACACAATTGACTTGAAGGCAGTGCCACATAGAAGAAATATGAGCTGACTATTATTCTACTCTGTCCTCTTTACAAGGTGACTTCTGGCAATCCCCGTGGTGATACCACTCATTAAATCATAGCATATGCAATGACATCAGCACATAAGAAACAACTTTACAATCGCATCAGAATTTCCTATTTAGCTGAATGAATGTGATCACTCCTTATGGTAAATCACAATTCAATATTACTTTTAATGTCATGTGTTTTCTTCTTCTTGATTACAAGTTTAATTGAATTGCATTACTTGCTCTCTACTTTTGTATCTTACATGCCATTTGTTGTAGTATGTCCTCTGGTTCTCTATATCTGACCTTGGTATATCTCAATGACAGAAGATGTGAATCTGTTATTATACATATTATACATATTATAATATGTATCTATTATTGTACTCTTCTAAATTAGAAGTTTGATGTTAATCCATGACATGCTAAAGATTCTGTAGGGCTTAAACTTAACCTAGTAGATGGAAAACACTAGGATATTTTGTCACAGACATTTATACATTACTTATTTTTCTATAATGCTACAGACATCTCAGATTTTTTTTTTCTTTCTTCCGAATCCTTTCCCATTCTGTGAACCTGTATGCTTTATTTCTTCTAACAATGAGTCATAAACAGTGTTCTGACGCCATGGTCGCTGAATGTGAATATTAGCTCTGACTCATGTTTCTTCATCACTGCCTGGATATAATGTCGCCTCCAAAATGTTATTTATACTAAATGATATTTTGCGTGGCAGCAGTGATATATCTTGGAGGATGAATACATGATGGATATGTCAGAAAAATGCACACATCAATGTGTTCAGGATGGAGCCTGTCTTAGAGGGTGCATACCCAAAACTACTAACATGCCATTAAGAAAAGATCAATTCAGTTAATGTTTCCGTATTTTAAATATTTTGGGAGCACTGATTAACAGTTTCTGTTTTTGGAATGATGAGCATGAAGAATATGGGGAAAGCAAGATGCATTTGCTTGTTAGCTTTGATGTAGAAATCCTTGTAAAACAAAAGTCATTGAATAGGACCATTGTCCAGATGTGACATAAAGTTGGGACACAAACTTATTTCAGGAGGTGCAAGTTATAATATCATTATGAAATGAATTTGCAACCATATTGACTGAAGGTAACTAAATAATGTTGCCTTTAAGCAGGTAAAGGAAAAGCTTGAAGAAAGTTGTTTTAACTTTTTTGTGTAATACCCCATTTGGTTCTGCAGCAGCTGGAGAACTACAATTTTGCCACCACTGAATCACAGAACATGATGGCACTTGCTGTCCAACTAAAATGAGAAGATAACCACATATGTAGTATTCCATGGACAAGATTATTGTAGCGGACATTAATCCGGCCCATGGGAAATCAGTTCATTTACTTTCATGTCCTTCTTCACACATTGACCCATGTTGTGACTCCAACACAGATTTTGAAATGTTTTGGTATATATGATCAATACTACATGTATGCATTTAATATATATACAAATATGAATTTGTTTTGTTGATTTTAGTTTAAGTAGTGATTCTTTGGGGTTTACAGAATATATCAGATTCTATCAGAATTTTATATATAAATATTAAAACCATTGTTTTCTTTTCCTTAATTTTTAGGACATCTGCAAAAGCATGCCGATAGTTTAAATGTGTGTCCATTCTTATAGACATAATAAATGTAGTTAATTGAACCGGTTGAGAAAATGGCTTATCAGAGTGTTACCACAGAAATTCTGCAGTTTTTTTTTAATTGGCCAAATCCTTTGTGGTAATTGTCACATCATTAGCAGACACGTAATGAAAGCCATAGGCACTAGTGTCGACATAAAGGAAATAATGTCACATTGTATCTCTTCGCTAAAACTGATATGAACAACTTTTGTAGTTCTTTTAAGTTGCTTTTGGTGCAATGCAGTTTTTTTTCCTACAACTTTTTTGGAAAGGTTAAATCATTATTGGGCTGTGCCGGCCTCAACCAGTCATAAGTCTAAATGTTTCATGAGTGTGTCCATCGTTAAGGTGGACCTCATAAAACTCATCTTTATATGGTATGGTCCATGCTACTCTTTAAGCCATGGGCTTGTTTATCTTATCTTCCTGTGGATTTATGTTTTTGTATCTTTAGCATGGAAGAGGTAATTTGGATGATGCCCACCTTTATTTCCAAGTGTCCTTTAGACATACAGTAAGTGTTGAGACAATAAGAGATGCCCTTATCTCCATTCCACACTGGAACACTGAAGCCATTTTCTGTACCTCAGTTTTCTTGCTAAGGATGAGATCATAAATGATTTGGATGTGAACCACCATGAATGTGTTCCAGGCAGGGTTCTATGAAATAGGATCCCCATGATAACCCCCCCACACACAAAAAAACAATACGGTATATTTCACATGAAACATGTGCACATCAATCCTAACTCCTATCTAGATAAACAGAAAACTTATCTAAACAAAAGGTTCTCCAAACTGTAGCTGTGTTACATGTTTTAAATTGAGCACTGGCCTTGGATGGCATCCAGATGTCCAATATTCCTTTTTTCCTAATGCTCAGTTCCAGTAAAGCAAAAACAAACAAAAAATGCCAGGAATGTGGTCCTACTGACTATAATGTTGGAGAATCATTAGAATCATTCCTTAACGACAATTATCCAACAATACACATATGAAAAAAATGACATAAAGCCATTATTAAGAGCTGTAAGGTAAACATTACCAAAAGTATGTATGGAAACCATAGGGTGAACCTTGGTTCAGAGATATGCAAGCAGAGTAAAATACGTATGACTATTTATATATTAAAGCTTTTAAACCTGCTGGTTGACTCATTGTATGCCGTAGGATACAAAATGTTTCTATTGTCAAAAATTGAAATTCCTCATTTGTTAATAATGGTGAATGTATTCTAAAAGATTTTAGCAGAAGCAATTGTTCTTGGACAGTGTAGGGAATAGTACTTTTTTGTTAAATGGTAACCAGATTGAAGATTATCTAAAGGAAGGACTGTGTTAGATATATGTATAGAAACTGCCTATGGATATTGGAGCTGGGGAATAACAGAGATCCAACAGTAGCTGGAGAGGAGCTACAGGTTTGGCTTTAACTTACTAGTTTGTATCTAATTTTAGAAGAGAACGTCTTAAAAAATTGAACATGCAAGTAGAAAGATCATTTGTGTGTTGCCTGGTTTTGTAATGCTTTTTACATTTTTGTAATTGCTGGGACTGTTGTAAGTGAAAATTTAACCCAAGTCTGCATGGGTGGAAAAGAATGTAAGTAGACAGTGATCAGATTCATACTGACTTTAGTACCAACAAGTTATCGAAAAACTTTTCTTTAATGAAAAAACAGGGAATTACTCTGGTTTGGATGTCTATGGTTAGACAAAGGACCAGGTACATTTTTTAGATGGCATAATAGCTACCATATTATTTTTTTAGTTATTTATTTATCAAGGCAAGGAGACTAGTTAGATGGTAAAGGGCCTTCAGAAGTCAAGTAGTATAATGGGAAAAGACGCACGGGAAGTGGTTGTCATATCGGTATCAGAGAAAAATGGAATTTGTGCAAAAATCTGAGTTTCATGAAATGGCCAATAGTTGTCCAATTCGTGATAAACCAGAATGCTTTTTCAGCAAACCTAGTCTATGGTAGTACAAATTCATTAGTATAGCCCTAGGAGGAAAAACATTATCATACCACTATTTCCTTAAATAGTGAATAGACCACCAAACAGCACTAGCACACGGGGAAGGGATTAATGTCAGTTGTGGTGCTAGGCATTTAATTGTCTGCTGCATTTTATTATGTATGCTAGCACTATGTTCTAATTGCAATTGTCTGAATTTTCTTCTCATTAAGGGGTCGGTACAGCTTGTTACTCTGTATTTCTAACAGTGAAGTGGAATTATTGCTTTACTAAGTAAGCTTTTTCTTTATGGTAACTCATATGTTTTCTAATGTCTTCTATTTAACTCCTAACATCACTGTTGTAAAAGGCAATCATAATGGTCTGGGTTTTCCATTCAGTCTCTTTTTTTTTAATCCTCTTGCACATTTCATTTTCTGGAGACAGTACATTGTTCTCCACCTCCTGAGTCACCCTCCGTTCCTCCAATTGAGGGAGAGGCTTTGCCCAAAAGCTTTTGCAGAAGTGCATTTTTCACAGCAGCATGGACATCTCCTTGCTGCTCCATGGGAGATCGGGACTACCACCTTTCAGCAGAAGCCAGCATCTCTGGTTTACTGACGCCCGATCATGTGTAACGGCGCTCAGTGCAAGCGCTGGTACACTATTACATAAGGCATTCCCTTCCGGTAGGTATCAGCACCCTGCTGACGCCCACTGGAAGCTCTTTTCACGGATTGCTCCTCATGCTTGGTGATCGCACGCATTGCAATCAGCAATGCTACAGAACCCTGCTTGCTGATCACAGTGTGATCAGTGCAAGGGAAATCAGAAGGATTAAATGAAAACTCTATTTTTTCTGAGAAAGAGTGTATAAATTGTGTGGGTACGTCAATTACGGAGAGAGAAATCTCAATTTAAACCAACATGGGAAGAATGTCAAAAACCATAAGGTGCTAAAAAAAACCTTGCTATAGAAAGAGTTAAAGGTTGTAGGCAACAAATGCATATTTCAAGATGTTTAGACGTAAAGAGGCTTTAACCAAAGTTACGCTTTGATTTATGAATTGTTAAAATGGTTAAGTGCTTTGTTATTAAAGTATTATTATTATTATTTATCGTTTTATATAGCGCCATCAAATTCCGTATCGCTGTACAATGGGTGGACAGGACAAAACAAGTAGTATGTAACGTAGCAATTTGACTTAGAGACAACCATCCTATGTTATTAGCCTGAATTCACTTGATATTTTTACCAGAGCTGAGTGCATGAGTGTCTGCATTCTAATAAATAGGGTATAAGAGTAGTATAATCTACAGCATTTTGTTTTATCTGAATATAATAAAAAAATCTTGAAGCCACTGCAAGAGCTTTTAGAAGAGCACTTGACGTTCTAAAGGAAATCATGGAATTTGAAGCGTGGTGGAATTTGAAGTGAGGTCATTGCCTCTCTGAATGATCATTAGTGGTGACCTTGGAACATTCTTATATGTAGATGCTTGAGAAATAAACAGAAGCTGCATAACCCATTTGCCGCGCTGAGCAATACTGAGATAAACCCATTTTCTCCATTACTTTGCAGTATTAGCATAATTAAACTTTGATTTATACTGACAACATTGATGCAATTAGCAGTCCCATGTAATCTACAAAACCCGAGAAACACATTCAAAAATAAAAAAATATATTAAAAATACTCAAAGTTTAATAACAAATGGTATGATTTTGAAAATATTTACAAAAATGCAAAAACATTAATTTTAGTGTGCGATATGATTTGTATTGTGAATACATTTTAGTAAGGTCATTGAAGCAGTGCCCATGCTGTTTCTTATACCCCTTGGAGAAGCCTATTAACTGATTTTTCCTTTTCCTTTTCCCTTTTGGTTGTGAAACGTATATTAAAGTCAATTTTGCATTCTCTTCAATGTATTTTACCAAATGACAATGGATGCATGCATTCTCTTTAGAAAGGTTAGGAAATGCATCTTTTCAACTTGCATGTATGTGAAATGAATCCCTTATGGGGTAGCCACTCCACATATATGTTGTTTCAAAAGAAATCAGGTGATTTTCTGCTTAGTGGGTTTTTTTATATTTTCAATACACGGGTGAAATTAACCCTTAAAACAACTGTTCCCTCATCCAGTGTTGAAAGGGAAAGTACCTTACAGAATTTATTTATACTCTACTCAAATGTGTTGTGTATGTACTGGCATCATACTTATGTTTGCAACCTCTGACGCAGGCAGGAGGCAAAAACAAACAAACACAATTTTAAAAAGGCTCTTAATGGAATGCATACATCAGTTGTCATGAGTTCAATATGGACTCCAGTGTGTGCTGAAAAAATATAGAACATCCAGATCTTAAGAGACAATAAACCGAGAAGTAACGTTCTTGGCCAATATATCCTGCTAGCCTATATTTTTGTTTCCCCGGCTTCATTAGGTACAGTTAAACCCACATCACACTGCCCAATCACACTTAATGATTACTTAAAAACTTTGACCTGCTGGTACATATGAGTCGTGCTGCCCGAGGAAAGAGCCTTACCCAAACTGGAGCTACAAAGTTGCCTAAAATGTCTTTATATGCTGTATCATCAACATTACCCTTCACTGGAACTATGAGGCCCAACCCCTGAAAAACAGCCATTATCCCTTCTTCTCCAAACTACACAGTAGGCACTATGCATTCCATCATTCATCAGTGTCCATGGTCGTCTACCACTTCACGGCTGAGCTGTTGTTATTCATAGACTCTTCCACTTCACGATAATAGTAGTTACTGCGGACCCAGGGAGATCTAGCAGGGCAGAAATTTCATGAACTGGATCGTGGCAAAGTAGACATCCTGTGAAATTTCCACGCTTCACTGAGCTCTTCGGTATGACCCATTATACTGCCGATGTTACTCTATGGAGATGGCTGCCCATGTTAGCAATGGAGATGGCTCAAACACCCAAACTCAATAATTAGGAAGGGTGTCCACATATTCTTAGTCATATACTGTGCACCAAATGCAAGGATTCTGCACAAGTGGCTAATTTAAAAGGCAAATACTTAACTGTGACATTGAGTAATGTTTTATGATTTACTTTGTATATATCTTTTTTTCTTTCATTGAGTATGTTTGTGTTTGCATAATTTTCAGGAGGGTGATGCGATTGACTCTTCTGCAGTCCATGTTGTTCAAGATTCGGAAGTGATCCGTTATGAATACCACGTGCTTTACTCCATTAGCTACCAAGCTCCCGTGCTCTATTTTAGAGCAAGCTTTCTCGGTAAGCCAGGACTGTACCACAACCTTATTTTTTTATTACTATTCTGACACCAGTTGTTCCTTGGGACAAAACTGTTGTGCCCCATACTATAGACTGATTTATTTTACTTATTTCAATGCATAACGTTTAATGGCAGCATAAGCTTTTGTAGTGTAATATTAATAAAAGTGTATATTTTCTTTTTACCATAACCCAATTATTGACATCATCTTCCCCTTTGTATAGCATGCACATGTTACTGTATAGAATACTATTACATTTGGGGTACATGCACTAAACCGAAAGCTTACAGGAGAGGTGAACATTTCAGCTCCTTGACATCACAAAACATGTTGTGAAGGTTCAACCTCAGTAAGCCCTACAGAAAAGAAGCTGGGTTTGCTCTGAAAAATCCATAGTATAAGGGACAGTCGAGAGTTGCAGTCAGCCTAACCAACAAACGTAATTATTTGCATATACATTATTTAACCTGTGGGGAAAAAATTAAAATGGCTTAGCTTTAGAAGAAGCTGCAGCTCTGTGGTCCAATTTTGGCTGCTTATAGCTGGAAAGTGTATGCGCATTGGGATCTTGTTAGACCTCCCCCTGGGGACCCTCACTGTGCCAACCCTGGAGTAAGTATATTAAGTATATTAAGTATAGTTATCATATGCACTAACGACCATGTGGCTGGAGTGTTCGGAAAACTCAATATTTTTTTAAGTATATTAAACGTAAGTTTGTTATCCTCCACATGTACCAGAATGACACAAATACTAGTATGCTGAAAAAAGGTGATACAAAAGGTGATATACAATCACAAATAGAATATTTTCTTTTACTTCCGCAGCTTCAGGCAATGTATAGCATGCCAGGGCATTGTATGGATTCTATAGTTTTGACATCATTTTCAGGCTTGGAATTGAACTGTCACAGCTTGCCTGTAACATATGGATGTAAAGATTTTTATCAGTATTTATTTTTTACATTTTCTAATGTTTTAAGTTTTTTAGCAGCACTAGCCCAGAGCGTAATATAATAGTTTAATATATAAACACAGTAGTAGGAGATGATATACTTAATAGCTTTTTAAAATGCAATCACGTTTAAGTGCTCAAATAAAATCATTTGGGTTGTGTTTCAGTGCAGGCCACGGCTGGCATAAGATAATGTGGTTAACTACCACAAGATCAGTGTGCAGTTTATTAAATGTATACTTCCACTTTTAAGCTAATAAAAAGATCACGACTCGGTCAGATGCTGCATGAAGGTCATTGCTTAATCTTAACCCAAACTGAATATTGTTGCTTCTGGTAACTGCTTATCATTGCCAGTTTCCTGGCTGCCCTGCTTCCATCAATGGAGTTGATTTATTAATGGGGGGTATATGAATTCCATGTTTTAGCTACTATCTCAGGTTAAGTCTGGATCTCTGATTTCACCCTAAAAAGTAGGGTGGAGGGGAGAAGCTTTGAGTGGTAAATTTTGATTGAAGAGAAGATTTGGAAGGTTAAGGCTAGTAGCCAGCGGGTAAGAAGTTATTAAAGTGGGAGAAGGTAAATAAAGCAGAGTTTGTGAGATAGGATCCCGGGTGCATTATGATTGTGAGAAGGGGGCCAGCAGTGATACTAGTGAACAGAAGTGTTTGTCTCAGAATGGAAGCAACAGTACAGAACGTAAACATGACCTGGAAAAGAATTTGCTGGTCCCCTTCTCGCAATCATAATGCACTCGGGATCATCATACGTTGACGTCATAGCTCATCTCTGGTGTATTTAACCACAGACACACCTGTGGCAAATAGGAGAAGATAAAATCTGTACTGACCTCAGCCAGGGAGAAACACCAAACACCCCCATAATATGCAGCCTAAAAAATAAATATGAACTAGAAATTTTCACTAGTGGGAATGTAGTATGCGTGTGTGTTTAGGTGTATGTGTGTATATATATATAACATTATGATCACTGACAGTGGAACAACAGTGATAATCTTGTTATCATGGCACGTGTCAATAGGTGAGATATATAAGGCAGCAAGTGAACATTTCATCCTCAAAGTTGATGTGTTAGAAGCAGGAAAAATAGGCAAGCGTAAGAATCTGAACGAGTTTGACAAGGGCCAAATTCTAATGGCTAGACGACCATCAGAGCATCTCCCAA
The DNA here is from genome assembly GCA_009364415.1 of Spea multiplicata. Taxonomy (NCBI): domain Eukaryota; kingdom Metazoa; phylum Chordata; class Amphibia; order Anura; family Pelobatidae; genus Spea; species Spea multiplicata. Next base: position 52,109,826 of record VKOC01000001.1, on the reverse strand, counting down.
ACTGCAGCTGTTGTGGGGTCTTCCCAGTCTGCAGTGGTCAGTAACTATCAAAAGTGGCCCAAGGAAGGAAAAGCAGTGTCCTGGCATTCAGGGTCATGGGCGGTCAAGGCTCATTGATGCACGTGGGGGGCAAAGACTGACCCATGTGGTGAAATCCAAGCGATGAGCTATTGTAGGCCAAATTTCTGAAAAAGTCAATGCTGGTTCTGATAGAAATGTGTCAGAACACACAGTGCATCACAGTTGGTTGCGTATGACCAGGTATGTCAGGGTGCCCATGCTGACCCCCGTCCACTGCCTAAAGCACCTACAATGGGCACGTGAGCATAAGAACTGGACCACGGATGCCCCACCTCGTAACTTACAGGACTTAAATGATCTGCTGCTAACATCTTGGTGCCGGATCCCACAACACACCTTCAGAGGTCTAGTGGAGCCCATGTCTCGACGGGTCAGGGCTGTTTTGGTGGCAAAAGGGGAACCTACACAATATTAGGCAGGTGGTCATAATGTTATGACTGATTGGGTTGTGTGTATATATGTATGTATGTGTGTGTGTGTGTGTATATATATATATATATATATATAGACACATCTCAAACTACCCGTCAGGGGAAAAATCCTGGCAGAGAGAGTCTGAGTAGTGATAAAATCCATTGTTTCTCTAGTCTGTAGGCTCACACATGTAATGTCACCGATTATACAGCATTGCAAACATGTTGGGGTTTACAAATAACAGCACAGGCATACATAGAGTCACCCTAGTGATTATTTCTGCATATCTGTTCTCAAGAGAAACGCAACAAAACAAGCTGCATAAATGGCTAAAATCCCCATAAAAATGTAAACGATAAATGCTATAAAGCAGTCTTTGCTATAATTAGCATTCACCATAAGCAGTTAATCACCACAGAAAAGCTCTGAGAGACAAAACAAGTTGTTTAGCTTGTCAGCATCTGGGAGTCGGAGGTGTTGAAACATGACTGCTTGTATCTGGGTGTTTAGGTGCGAGCTCGAGCTTCTGTGCCACTGCCGTATTGTGTATCAAGAGCTCCACTTACAGTTCGCTTCCAGTAACTGTTCCCTGAAGCCTGATTTCTGCTCATTAACGCTTCCCTCCTGTAGCTAAAGAACCTTGGCTCTTCCCCGTCTACACCTTTACAGTATGCATGTGAGACTCCCAGAGGAAGGCTGGGGACATTAATGTTTACACGTATGTTTAATTATACACATCTGGAGGCCGATGAATCCAGCAACAAAGGCGCAGCCAAACAGAGCAGCGCAACGCTCTTTTTCACAGCCTGTTATTGCAGGTGTGCGCTACAGAGATTACAACACGCTGCAAAACATGTGGAAACGTAACATTTCACAGCAGAAAAGAACCATTTGGCCCATCTAGTCTTAACGTTTCCCTGCTGCAGGATACCTTATCGGGTCCTTGGTCTTGTCTTATATTCATGATAGCCTAATGCCTACCCCATGCATG
>VKOC01000001.1:52082980-52096658 GCA_009364415.1 Spea multiplicata | reverse complement strand
AGGGCTTTCTTCAGACACCAAAATTTTTTTCATATGATGTAATTTCCTATAATAAAAATATTAAAATATGACGAAAAATTGAAAAAAAAACACATTTTCTCACTTTTATTTGAAAAATCTTTTATTCATCATAAAAAACTACTGAAAAAACCTGCTAAATAGATTCTACTATTTGTCCCGAGTTTAGAAATACCCAATGTTTTGATGTTTTTTTGCTTTCTTCTACACGTTATGGGGCAATAAGTACAAGTAGCGTTTTGCTAATTCAAAACCATTTTTCTCTGAATCTGGTAATTCTGTCTCTATGTGGTATTTGGGGCATCTTTGAAGCCAGCAAACTCAATTTACCCCACCAAACCATATATTTTTGAAAACTAGACACCCCAGGGTATTTTAGATGCTGATAGTTTAACCCTTTCCATGCACTAATCCTACCACCAACCCTTGTCAAAGTTTGTGATAGTAATTGTTTTTGGTGTTTTTTTCACATACTTTGTACTTCAGGTGTGAAATTACAGCTCCTGGTAAATGTTGCTGTCACACAACACCCCGATATGTGTCCAGCAACATCTCCTGAGTACATTGATACCCCACATGCATGGGTTTGTCAGATTGTTTGGGGGCAAAAGGCCACATTTGGAACATGCCTCCTCAGCCGTATACCGCTGCATGGTAACAATTGCAGCAAAAATAGTGGGGAAGGAAAGGGTTAATGGTTCTAATAAAAAAGTAAAAAAACCTAAAAAAAGTAAAAAAAAAATGTTAAAAAAAAAAAAACCCCAAAAACAATTGCCACTATGCAAGATCACTGTTTATGCAGTGATCAATGGCAATGAAGGGGTTAATATTAAATGGTTGGCTCTTATAAGAGCCTTTGGATCAATATATATATATATTTTATCAGAGAATACCTGTCACACACAGATCTGTCTCCCTCCCTCACTAGAAGCAAGTGAAGGAGGGAGGCAGATCCAATACTGATCAAAGGCAATGTTTAGAAAACATTGCCTTTGATTTAGCAAATAATGATCACTCTTATGAGTGATCTGACCACTAGGGGTGCTATTCACTGGATGTCCATGACATCCAGCAACACCCCCCCCCGATGATGTCAGCAGGCTCCGCCCCCCGGCTTGATGGGCGCCGCCATCTTGAAACACCGCGTGTGTTTCGAAGACACCGGCACCTGGAAGGTAAGTTAAGCGTTTAGGAAGCGATCGCGAGTCGCTTCCTTTGCTAAACAGGTGTTGCAAAGATGCCTCGATACTGAGGCATCTTAGCAACACCAGCTAAGCAAAGGAAGCGACTCGCGATCGCTTCCTAAACCCGTTTTTCGGCGGCGGGCGCCGCCATGTTTGAAAGACGTGCAGTCTTTCAAACATGTTTTTTTTTTTGCTCCTAGGAGCGATCGGGGGGGGGCGGGAATGGTTTTTTTGGTGTTGCTCAATGCCTCGATGTCGAGGCATTAGAGCAACACCGTTTGAGTGAAAAAATCGATCACGGATCGATTTTTTCACCCGTTTAATGACGTGCCGGTCCTGGCACGTCAATTGTCATAATCGTCACGATTTTGAGTGACGTGTCCGGACCGGCAATTGTCATCAAGGGGTTAAAGAGTATATATTTCCCATGGCTGTGTGTACATAAGCACAGATACCCGGCACTGTTGCCCCAGATTGCAGCCACTGGGTCAGTCACTCAATGAGGCCTCCTTCTTCTGTGCTTTTCAGACGCTCATATACTGCTTTCATGCCCTGCTACAGCTTTTCTTAATACACATTAAAGGGACACTCCAGCCATCATGTGCACATAAATGTATATGGCAGGTATGTTGTCCGATCACGGAATTTTGCAGCATGGCTAGCATTTTAATTTTTTTCCCCGTTTTGGAAGAATGCATATTAAAATACTCACACAGGATTTCTCAGAGTACTTTTATATGCAGTAGACTGCCCCTTTAAGGCATTATTGACCTGTTCATTTTTTCAAGCTATTTGTTGTGATTTCTATATTTCTACATCTGATATTCTTTGTACCCTGTATACATTATTTATTCTGTATATGAGTTTATTTATTTATGTCATATTTACTAAAATATTGTTTTTTGTGCTATTCTGTTTTATCACTAGTACTCTACATGCTGCCACGAAAGGCAAAAGTGCCTACCCATGGTTGGGCAGCTATATGTTAGTTGGGATGTTTTACCAACACAATATGCTTAGAAATACTGACAGGTCAGGATTTGAAACCAGTAATGCTGCTACAGTCAGCAATGTAATTTACCTGGAAAATACCCCTCTTTCGCTACCTGTATTCTTTGTAGTCTTTGTATCATCATAACTTTGAGTTACTAAGAGAACTACAATACATTACAATCCATGACCACAAACAAATGTCTCTAGTGCATAAAGAAAAAATACAAAAATAATATACATTAATTGCAGCAGTATAGTGTTAAAAATATCTGCAATTTGACTTTCACCCAGAAGAACTACTCCCCTAATGCACCAAAAGGTATATTTACTGTGTTGAGTCTCTTATCTTCAGACATTCCTTAAGATCTGTAAAACAATGAATATTCCATGCCTTCTGAAAAGCTTTCATCTGCTTCCTGAAGATAACAGACAAAAGAAAAATCCAGGACAAGAAAACATTATTCAACAAAATTAAGAATACACAGTCTATATATTCTTATTCTGCTTCGATTTTTCTATTTAAATGTTTTTAGCAAAATTAATATTTGTTATGACCCAAATATATTCCAGTAAGATGGTAGTTGTGTCTAATGTACAGAAACAAGATGGCTTTCTGCTCCCATTCTACACAATCAGAATTGTCCGCAGAACACAGGATCTAGCAAAAGGTCCCTAAATATCGGGACTACTGCATTTAGTTCCTAATTCTGCGTATGCTTGAGGAGCTTTTATGATAAAATGAATTTACAAATAAGGCAATCGCTATATATCCTCACCTTTTAGTATCTACTAGTTCCTCAAGCTCTTTGGATTTACATGCTGCTTTCTTTAACACTTCCTCTGGGATATCTGCCAGTTTAGCAACATTTAATCCATAGCTCCTTGCAGCTATCCCTCTAGTTATCTGGTACAAAAATGTAATATATTCCGGGTGCTGGGAAACATCGGATCCTACAAAAGAATGAAGATCACTGTGAAAAATCAACAGGGAAGGACAGAACGAAACTGACTTCCAGGCAAACAAATACAGTTATGGATGACATATAAGGTTCCATGGTGCTTGTAGTGCAAATTCAAGATTAAAAATACTCCACAATTGTCTCTATTTTTCTTATTCTTTACAAAGCAATTTACAAAGTTGGAATTTTGAAACAGTTTGAAATGCCAATTTCTATGGAGCAAGCCGCTTTGCACAGTTATATAACATATATAAAATAACATATCTTTTGCCCTGTGTCTGAATACCAGATTCAGTTTTAAATTTCTTGAGCCCAACAGGCTTAAAGACTCCCAACTGGCAACTGTAGGACCGAAACACTTTTTAAACCGTAGGTTTCGAAAGGGGCCACAAGCCAGTAAAGGATTGACGAGAAGCAACAAAGACTATTTAAACCTTGGATTAAATATATATATCTTATTTATTGTAGAATGGGTGGCATATAGGGCAGAAGAGGTGCTGTGTGACCACTGGCTAAAAATCAGCACATGCCAGTTGTGCCTCACGGAGAATCTGACCCTTCTGACTTTGCAGCATATACTTTACTTAGCACCACTATACGACACAACTGCAGCAGATCTTCCAGTCAGAGAACATGTTTTATATTAACTACATTGAGTCCCTTGTCCCAGGGCTTGACAAATTTGTTGTGAATCTAGGAGCCAGCTAAAAAAGTTGGTCAGGAGTGATCTGATCATCATCAGCCCACTTACTAAACTCATAGCATTTGACCTGGAAGCATCGTGGACTTTCAGGTCAGTGCTGGGTTTTTTTGTTAATTTTTATTTAACTCTTTCAAAGCTGATGTTCCATTGGAGCACATCATTGACTGATATTTAGTCCCCACAAGCTTGTTAACAAATGTTAACCCCTGCAATGCGACGAATGTGTCACACAATTGTGGCATTGAAGGGGTTAACACTGGACTGTCGCCCTCATGGAGCCATCAGGCAGCAGGGGGATGTTATGTCAGGTCCCCACACTTGTGTGGAGACCCAATCAACACTCAACCCCCTTTCCTGAAGCTGCCTGTGGCAGCTGAAAATACGATTGCTGGTTTTCCTGCTATCGCGTTTTCAGCCTACAGAATCACTCCGTGGGAGTGATCTCAGGCTCGGCGTGGCTGTGGACGTGGGGGTATTTCTTTGGGGATGTAGCAGGCTGACAAACACCTAGGATTTGTCGAGCCCTGCCTTATAGATCTAGGCACAAAAATCCCTGTTTCCTTGAATCACATTCTGTACAATTCTGATGGGAAATGTAATATAATGTAGTTGTATTTTATACAGTCAATGCAACCTTCCGCAGAATGTTTTATGCAATAACTATACCGCTTTCTGTGTTCTCCTCTTCGTCAACGAAAAAAGCCATGTGATAGTTTCCAACATGGTCAGGGTAGGCCTTTTCCAGTTCACACAATGGAGGGTAATGTGTCACAAACAGTGTTAATGATGCCATCTAGGTACAAGGAGGACAAAGTTAACAAAAACAATCAAAAAGAAAAACCAAAACATCATCACACTAAATAGTCAAGAATGGACTAAGCTGCTGTTCCATTTGTGATGATGCAATTATGTTGTAGTTAAAAACAGCATTATAACCAACAATCCTAGAACATTGGATGTTCTTCCCATGTCAAATTTTGCCTGATTCATCATTTTTGCAGGGAACACTTGTCACGCGACACAAAAGCAGAAACTGACAAAGCTTCTTAAAAACCTGCTGAGATTTTGTTTATAATAGTGCGTATAGTTAATGTTTGGAACTGTACCCTTAAAGCAAAAAAAAGAAGCTTTCTTGTCTACTTTTATTTATTATATTTATAAAGATTTCAGCATGCAAAAGACTTTCCGACAAGCTGCCCATTTAACACGTTACCATGTTATAGACTGGTTATATCTTTCGAAATCCTTCTGAATCAAAGAGCTTTGAGATCCCAAAAGCTTAAGTAACTTTATGTCTTTTTTTTGTGTTGGCCCAATAAAAAGTATCACCTTTGAAGAAGATTCTGTTTTTTTCTTGGGCTAATACTGCAATCTTATAGGAAATAATTAGGAAATAATTAGTTTTTAACTAATGACAGTTTTGGAAAATCATGGACATAACATTCCAAGTTACATTACTTTTTTGTTTCTTTAACACAAAATAAAAGTTGCTCCTGCTTTTAAAAAATGTTATGAGCCAAGAACACCGCTCAAGTGACACAAATACTTACATCTCTTATAAAGAATTCAAGCGTTGCATAAGCAATGGCTATACCGTCATGCGTACTCGTGCCTCTTCCCAACTCGTCCAGGATAACCAGGGACTGTGACGTTGCAGATTTGATTATGTCTGCCGTCTCTGACAGCTCTTCCATGAACGTGCTTCGACCTTTATATATATTGTCTGCTGCTCCCATTCTAAATAAAATGCAATGCATAATGAACTAGTATTCAGCAAATTGTATATTATTACTCTATGTTTGTGTATATATATATATATATACACACACACACATCCATCCACATATACACACACATACACATACGTACACACAAAATCAACAGTGGTAATGTTGCGTGGCTAACAAGTTAAATTATTAATTCCGAGTAAAACATATTGTATGGACTGTGTATATAATATTACCTTTCAAATTACTAAAGACATGAAAGTTGAATAGGCAATTAATAAACACTGTATACTGAGAACAAATAATCGCTCTCTTCTTTATATGTAATTAAAACATAGCTTCAGATATTTTGACACGCGTGTGCAGAGCCTTTCATCGGTAACTGGAAGAAATACATTAGAACTAATGGAACTGCGCGGGTATTTATGGCTGTAGAGTTTAGCGAGAATTCCCACGACTGCACTGAAATAACAGCTGCAGGATCTGTCCCGGTAGTCACTGAGAACTTCTGTGGAGCAGGAGCGCAGAATCAGGCTAAATAGTTTAATAAACCTTATTTACTCAACTCGATACTTTTGATGGAAAAGATCATCATTAGGATTTCAACTCTAAAAAACCAACTGAAAAAAGCACGGCACACGCAAGAATTAATCTTTACAATTTGAAGAAAGATTTACTGAACAAGTCTATAGTATAACGAGAGATGGTATCAACATTAATGACTTTTATTGCCTTTTGGACAGTGCGAGACAGTAAATCTGTACATTAACCACACAAGCCTAGTCTGGATTAGGCAGGGATTTCAGCATGTTCATGCAAATATGGTAACCTGTAAGTAAACCAGCATTCTAATCACAATTCTGTAATATAAACTAGTAGTATGCATGACACTAGGGTTTACTGAACAATGGCTAAGGGATATCGCTAACACCCCCTATACAAAACAAAACAAAATAAAAAACATTCTGGTACTAATGCCAGCAAAAAGCTAGGCTTCACAATTTTCGACATGCTTTTTTTGTACACTGTATACGTCACACAATAAAATTCTTTGCAGTGGGAAGATTGTGTACATTGTGAAAAAAGAGTGGAGACAAAAGCAAGAGCGAAGAGGAAAGAAAATACAGAGGGGCTCTGAGGATTCCACAGATTAATTATTAGAAACTAAATCCAAATTTTTTGAAAGCTCACTGGTGTCTGATGAACCAGAACCAATAACTTGTCAATGATCATACTGAACATAAGTTTCTGTCGTACCCAACTCGGGCCGGGTATATCTGCCAGCAGTCGGAACAATCCATGCTACGAGTTAATTCCCAGGAAGGGCTCTAGTCACAAGAATCCATATGGAGGACACAATTCAAAAAAACATGGGAATGAGGGCACAACCACATGTGAAGACAGTATCCTTAGTGCTTGCGACACCGCCAGCCTAATCCCATAGCAAATTGGACAATTGGGTATTTGAGAGCTGGTGTAGTGTACCATCAGGGATATATTTTTACATGCCTGCTTCTTAAGTGAGACACAAATTGAAAGTTCATCAGTAGCCTCCTTTAAGTCTTCTCACTCTGAGGCCTCCCTTAAAACCACCATCCATTTGCCAATGTCGGAGGACAAGTCCGGAAGGTTGAAAAGAAGGAGGAGGACCGGTATAATAGGAAATACTTTAGGGCTAACCTCATTGTAGTATTCTAGATTTTCTGCCTCCGGACTTGCAACCAAATACATGAAGGTGACAAAGGAGTCAACCAGGTAGATATCACAGAATCAGTTTATCCCATTATGTTGAAAGTGTTTAAAAGCACACATATTATTGTTCAGACTCTAAATCATGCATTGCACAGAAATAAAAATAAAAATAATAAAAAGAAAAAAAATAAATAAACTGGTTGAATGAAAAATATATAAAGGGGCAAAATAATAGTAAAAACTAATCCAGTCATTCAAAATTGATTTATAAAAGGATTACAAGCACTAGAGGTTGAATCCAGCAAATAATAATTTGTTGAATACATAAAGGATTAGGCATTTCATATGAAGCATTGGCAGATTATGCCATAGGCAGCCTCGGCTACTGGCCAGGCCACGTGTTAAAGCTGGGCCCCGACAGCAGTCCTAGTATTATAGAACTGTGCAGGCTGAACAGGCTCCTTGGATTGTGAATAACGTCCAAGAAATGTATTCAGCAGATCAGTAGCTATGAGGATAAGAATCACTTTTTAAAATGTAACCAAAGGAGGATCTGCGTCGTCTTTACGTTTGCTCATTCTGTTTTAAAATACTACACATTCAGCGTTTGTTTAATTACATTAAGCAATAAAACGCTGATAGACAACATTCTATAGGGCGCTAAGATGACTGCATCAGTTGGCAACAGAATATCGTCTTCTTATGGCAAGCGAGTGTGTGGATTATTTTTTATTTTAATGTTATATTTGAAGATTTTCACTTATTCATTTTAAATCTACCAGCACCACTGCTGACTGCTGAAACAGCTGATGTTTTGTAATGCATCAAGCACTTATAAAACCAGGACTTCCACATAGCAAATCCTTTTTAGCAACTTAAAATATACAACTTTGTTCATACTGGATACGCAGTCTGATGACGTCATTTAACAGTGCAGCTGCATCACGCTCATTTACATGACATCATGTAGCAGGTCTGATGAGCTACAGATGCCATTGGTTATGTTGTCATAAAACAATTGGGTTTACATCATTTTTTTGATATTTTGATGACCTAAAGTTAAATTAAACGAAATACTCTGCTATGAAGTGTTTAGTATCAAGCGTTGGCTGTCAATGCCATGTCTGTGTCAAAATGTATTTACAGCCGATTATTTTGCATACGTGTGCAAAATATTTGCATGTTTAGTTGAATATGTCATATGACTCGGTCTATTGCTAAACAATTAACATTACAGCTACATACTCTCCATGTATTAGATATGTGAATACCAGTACTGACCGGAGCAATGTGACGGATTGCCGAGGCGTCTGTTCACAGGCGGTAAAGGATGATTTTATGTTGTATATGAAACTGAAACGCATCAAGCGTTTTACACAGCAGTTCCTTTTTAGCCAGACTGCAGGGTGCAGACATCCTACAGTTACTATCATTATCATTTCTATATACATATTTGCCAATGCTTTATTATCAAAGTTAAACATAATATTTAAAACAGTGCCATAAGGAGCCCCTGCTCACAAGAGCTTACATTCTAATGCATGTCAGTAAATAATACTAACGGTAGCAGGCATTAGGACTGACAGCATTGTTTTTTTAAGGCATTGTCCAGCTAGTATATACTGGACGGGGGATACAAGTAATCAAAAGGTAGGAGAGCATTGATATAGTAAAAAAAAAAGTATATACCAAATACAAGACATGTTTGGGAGTTACACCGTGCTGTTGTCTGCATTGCTTACATATAGGACAGGGGTGTCCAACCTGCGGCCCTCTAGCTGCTGGAGGACTACATTTCCCTTAATGCCCTTTCATCTTAGTGGCTGGCAGAGGAGTATGGACGATGCAGTCCTGCAGCCGCTGGAGGGCCGCAGGTTGGACACCCTTGTTAAAGGACAATAATGGTACAAATTGACAGCTGGCGTCTGTGAAAGGGTTGGATGGAGTGGGATAAAGCATCCTACAAGGTAGGAGCTATATGATGATTTAAGGAGAATACTAAAAGAGTTACCAGAGGTGAGATTATGGGGTCTATTCATTAAAGGGACAATTGTCAGGAGAGTTCTGATTGAGCTCCTTGACATCACTACACACTATGGAGGTCCAACCCCAGTGAGCTTCTACTGCAGAAAAAACTCAGCTGACCCTATATAATGTATAATTAAATTAGTGAACTTACTTCACTATTTTACTTATACACGGTACAGGGTCCACTCAGCCCTTCCGCCTGGTGAAACTTACCAGTGTTAGCCCTTTGCAAGGTATAGTGAATGAGAGAATTAAAACCACAACGTCCCAGCAAATGGTCCCCTTAGTGATTAAACCTCAAAGTATAAAATTAGCAATTAAACTAAAATAATCCAGTAGGACTGCACTGATACCCTAAAGTAATTCAAAAAGGGCAGACTAGAAGGGTCAATTGGTTTTTCCCCGCTGTCCCAAACAATGTAGCAGTAAAGTAGAGGGGACATTAAAACTTAAAAAATAATAATAATAAAAAAGAAAGTAAAACAGAAAGAAATTTTCAGATTGCAGAAGAGATTCATGCAGGAGTAATACTGCCTTATAAGCATGAAAATTTCAAACTTAAGCCGGCAGCGAGGACAGGTACTAGATGAGAAAGGAGTAAATAACTAAAATAATAAATAATTTCGCAGTTTCTGTCTGACCGTATCTGGAATATACACTTACACATAAAACACAGGAAAAATATTATTGACCACCTCCAAACTGGATTATTTTGCTGTATACAAAAAGCCCTTCAATTTGAAGAATTTAATTAAGCGAAGCATTTCGTACAGGCCTAAGGACATGTCACGTACATGTCTTGTGAAATACTGCACTTCACATGAGGCACGGCTGCGAAATAACATTTTACCATAAAGGTCTGAAGGAATATGTTTTCCAGTTCCCAGAAAGCTTCAGGCAAAGAACATTCGGCAGACATAGTAGAGCTTTCCTTCTTAACTCAAAATCAAATTTCGCTCTGAACACTTAGTAAAGTATTATAGGATATTCACCGGATCAATATCATTATCGGTTCTAGAATGTACCTGTCTGGTGACAGAGTGCACTCAGAAAGCCGTTCATTTATATGTTTCTGGCCTGGATTTATAATTCACTGCGGATGCGACTTCTATCTCAACAGTCATTGTTTATTCTTTGATTTATATAGCACCATCATATTCGCTGTACAATGGCTAAACAGGCACAGTTATGACCTCTGCTTTTCTAATATGCAATTGGTTTATAATTCAATTGCTTTAATTCTTGAAAACCAAAACTAATCATAATAAGCATTGTTTTAAAGTCTTATATTGTCTTTATTTCATCTTTAGACAGTTGCTAAACTGAATATTTTATGGATGATAAACATTTGCTTTTGACATTTTGCTTTTTGTTTATATTTTGATCTGAGCGCAAATAATAGCATGACAAAAATAGTACGTTATGGGTTTAGAATGGACCCATGTAGCCACAATTGGCGGTGATCGCAGGGTCACCACTGTAGCCGGTCAGCATGAATGGAGTGATCAGTCTGCAGTCTGCGCATGTAATTGCTTCTAGGGCCAATCAGTCAGACGCCCTTCTCACTGAGATTGTGAGCTGAAAAGAAATGGAGAACAGTAAGAAAAAAGTGATTCCCTGGGTCCCAAGACCAAAGTTTATTGCCCTAAGGGGTTGACTTTTAATATGTCATTTTCAATGTATATTTGGTTAGTTAGTGGTAAGTTACATGGTTAATGTTAGGTTTAGGTAAGGGTTAAAAAAATTAAAAAAAAAAAACATTAGAAAAGTGAATATAAAAATTATATAGGCTAATAGAGTGGTTTTTAACTCATGGCAATTTAATAAATATACTTTTGGTATTTTTTCCCCATTTTTATCTATTTAAAAACAAAACATAATGGCTTCCATATATGAATATAGTTTAAAAAAGTTCTACTTGTCCCCAAAAAATAGATAATTTTGTGAACTCACTAAATGAGAAAGGGGGAAATAACTTTAAAAAAAATGGCAAAAACACTACTGGGGTCCTGTAAGGTAAAATAGGGGTTTATGTGGAGGCTTACATTCTGTCTGTCATTAGTCACAATCTTGCAATTCAAATCTTAGGTATTTGGTGCATTTCTATAAAAAAGGATACATTTAGGTTCAGCTGTGAATCAGTTATTTTACATTAAGACTATAACACTGGGATGCAAAGTAACAAGTACAACTTTAAAAGCACAGACAATACGGTGATATCCGCTGTCCCAGTCAAGAGCCAGAAAGTAAAAAACATCCATGCAGAGATAGATGAGGATATGGATGCTAAACAGGGAGAACAAACGTGAACATAAGACTAAATGGCATTAAATGTCAGACACCATATGATATAGGTGACTGGGTCCCAAGGCAGCACACACTTTTGAATGCATGCATGGTGCTTAGACTAAATACACCTTCTTTATGGGGATGTAATTAAAGTAGGGCTGCAACTAACGATTATTTTCATAATCGATTAGTTGGCTGATTATTTTTTCGATTAATTGGATGAAAAAATGTAAATTTTTCATTTATTTAAAATAATTTAATAAAGTAACGTAGGATGTAAAAAAACAAACAGCAGAATAAAAAAAATGATAAAAATGCATTTCTTGTTTTTATTTCCCAACCTGCCCTCCCCAGTTATGCACATTTCAGCCCAGGCTTGCCACACTGCCTCCCAGATATGCCTTATATACCCCAGTATGCCTTATATACCCCCATGATTATGCCATAAGTGCCCCTGCATACGCCCGCTCTTGCCAGACTCGATACAGTTTATAAATAACTACAGGCGTTTAAATCCGATCCACTGCCCCCAAGCTTTTACATTTCCCCAATCAGTCTTGTCCCCCTTTGACCTACTAACTGCACCTTAAGCTTAAACTTCTTTCATTTAATTAACATTAACCCACGGTCCCTCGCATTAATTAACCCCTGAAGAAGAAGACCCATCTAACCATAACTGCCCCTTAAATTAATCCTGAAGACACCCATCAACCCACAACTGACCCCTAAATTACAACCTAAGACCCCATCAACCACAACTGTCCCCTAAATTACCTAAAGACCCCATCAACCGACACATTGCCCGTAAGATTACCCTGAACACTCCACCAACCACAAACTCAGCCCCCAAAATTAAGACCTAAAAGCACCCCATAAACTATAACCGCCCTAATTTAACCTTCAAACAATGACCATCAACCACAACTGCCCCTAATTACCCTACAAGACCCGACAATCAACACACAACTGCCCCTAATCTAACTCATCCTACTTGCCGATATTGGCCCCGCCCCTTTCTCCCTCCTTGCAGCCCATCTGGCAGTGACTGCCAGGAGGGACTCAAAAAAGGACAGTGCGCAGGCACTGCAGTGACTGCAGCAAAGGAACCAGTTAGGTAGGTTAGCTGCTGCTGTGAGTCACTATTGAAACTGATTATAAACGCAGGAGGTATCTTTTTCAGAGCATTTATAATCGATAAACAACGATTTCAACTAATCGATAATGACACTTCATTGGCATGATTTATCCATTATTCGATTATATCCGATTTTATGATTAGATTGTTGCAGGCCCTAAATTAAAGAAAATTACCTTATAAGACAGTACCAACACAAAAGAGATATATGCTTAGAAATACGAATGCATGTGACGCGATCCACTGCAAAAGTTAGAAATTAAAACCTGGGCGGCGGGGTAAATGTGGGAAAATGCAATATAATGTGAAGGTTTATTTAGTAATGCTGCAGTCCATTACAGAATCGGTGTGGCAAATGTGATAGAGATTCACAACATATGTCAAGCCTGACAGTATTCATATTCATTTCCCTGAAAAAGTGCTACTTTTAGACACAGAACGAAGAACAATAGTAGGAGTGGAAATAATGGCCCCATTGCAACCTGACTGTTTCTCGTAGTCTCCTATATGTGAATTCCCCTGAATATTATGTAAAACTATTTCTAACACACATAAAGGGGTATATTAAATAACATTTTCAAGAAATCGCATAGCAATTTAATGCTGAATTATTATAGCAAACATAGATTAAATGGAAATCTACAATCTCCTGTGGTCGGGATACAGGCTGCTGCTGGTTAGTATGGAGAAAAAAAGGGTATCTAGGACACTGGACAACTGACAACTTTTCTAGATGCTCCATTGTGTCCATCATTGGTAGCAAACCACCAAAGCCCCTTAGGGAAATATGCATGCCTGGATTCAAAGACGGGGAACAAAGCCGTGGAGAAAACAAATGTATAAAAACATGATTAACAAGCTTTAAAGAAATGACTTTAAACAATAAAATTCATATATTAATTTTAGTTGTTTTAAAGCATGTAATTAGAGCTCTGTAACATTAAGGAAAA
>VKOC01000001.1:52058566-52082055 GCA_009364415.1 Spea multiplicata | reverse complement strand
GGATATGCACTGTGATATTACATATTACTGGATATGCACTGTGATATTACATATTACTGGATATGTACTGTGATATTACATATTATTGGATATGCACTGTGATACTACATATTACTGGATATGTGCTGTGATTTTACATATTACTGTGTATATGTACTGTGATATTACATATTATTGGATATGCACTGTGATATTACATATTACTGGATATGTACTGTGTCATATTCTAGACTAATTGTTCCGTGGTGCTTGCTCTTGTACAAAGTATATAACGACATTTTAAAATAAGCCATTTTAAAATGAGGCAACCCATGAGAACCATATTCTGTGATTATAACCAACGGATGTTATATGATCAGGAAGTATTATGGAGGTTTTAAAAGGAAAGTATGTTAGTTTTTTGCCATTTCAGCCACTGATTGCTTCAATAGCTGCTTTGTTCATTGAAATGCAGTTTGCAGACATAAGAAATACTGTTGCATAGAAACTAATCTTTAAAAAGCAATTATCCGTAGGCTTTAAAAATCCCTGATCAGCTGCCTCTTTCCCAAAATTCTTTATGTTGTTTGGAAAGATTAGTCTCTGTACTTACTGCTCATTTATCCTGCTTGATATTATCTCAGCACCTGCAGAACAAAGCGCTGAAATCCGTGTCTGATTGTTTGGGCTCCATGAAGAACCCCCAGTGAATATCCAGTAGACGGGCATATTACCGGCAGCGGAGTCACCTGCACCATTCTATTTGTATTAAAAAAAAACCTCCAGCCTTCTCATTAAATATATTCAATAAATATGTATTTTTCTTGTTTTTAAATCTAATGTTCTTATATTGTATGTAACCCATCTGTCTGTAACTATATGGTTTAGTGTGTATATATATACATATATATATATATATGTGTGTGTTTCTATATACCATACTAATATAGGACATAAAACGTTTATTTTATTTCACTTGTGCGCACCAGCAAGAAAAAAACCCCAATATTAAGTAGTGTTTTATTTCTGAGAGTTCTCTGTCATCTCTGTTCTCTAATATTTTCTAAGTATCTAATAATGTACCACGTTTTTTTGTGCAAATATGTTGCCATGGTTACTAAATGACACATCAGTAGTCAAATTATCCTAATCCTCACAGTTTACAGGGCCAACTTTATCCAGTCTTTGAGATATATCCACAGGTAATAGGTAGAACATGTTTTTGTGCACAAACACTGACCTTCAACTTCAAAAGTTTCCCACAGATCATTAAAGGGAGATTTCAACCATTAGTTACTTTTACACTAAATATCTCACAATTACTCTGATAGGAAAGGCAAAAGTACAAGATATATCACATTTAGAAAGCAAAAAACCTCCCTCAAGACCACAGCATAGCTATAGCTACATCAGTCACTAATTTAGTAATAAGATGTGATTTATCTAATTCATGCCTGCTCTCGGTTAAGATGTAGAAGGGGTAGTACAGACATGGACCGCTTGAATGTTATATCTAGAGATACATCAGAGGAACCCGGCCCGCGTTCTGGACTGCCCAAATATAGATCTGTTTTTAACACCTGTTTAGATTTGTCATCCAAGTCACAAAATGAAAAGTATGCCATTTTCAATAAACTTTGCATAAAATAGTTAATCTGCATTTAATTTTAATGGTTCAAAGAATGTCAGGCAAAATGGTCGGCCCTCGCACATGTTCACTTCATCAAATCTGGCACTCTTTGAAAATTTTGGACATGCCCGGTTTAGAGGAATGATTTCCGAGACACTGCCTATTGGGCCTTACTATAGACCAGGGGTAGGCAATCTTCGGCTCTCCAGATGTTGTGAACTACATTTCCCTTGATGCTTTACCAGCATTAGGACTGTAAGAGCATTATGGGAGATGTAGTCCACAACACCAGGAAAGACGAAGATTGCCAACCCTTGCTATAGACTATCATTTATAATCTACAGTTATTTCCAAGTCTTCACTTAATGATCTTCCCAACACAACCCAACTTGCTGTCTTTTGAACATTTAGTTTTTCCCCCAAAGTGTATAACTTTGCATTTCTGTGCGTATTATACTTTATTTGTAACTTGCCTGCCCAGTCTCTCAATTTGTAATGTCTAGTTCCGAGATATTCAGTAGAATGGCTATTAAAATAGTTTGTAAGTGCCTTGACATACATTCTTTAAACCCAGAAAAATAAGAACTTACCTTAAAGAGAAGTTGCACCCCCTCTGTGGTCTTCTTGAAATCGATGGGGCGGCTTTCCGTAGATGGGGTGTCATCAGACTCCAAAAGTGTTAACTAAGCCAGCACTGCAGCTGACTGGCGGTAAGTAAATTATGTGTCGGGAGCTGTGTCCACCCCACACATCCCCTTCGCAACACGGAAATTAAAAGGGACCTTCACCTGTCATGTCCATTCAAGTGCATAAGATGGCTTGAGTGTCCCTTAAAGGAAAAATGATGTTTGCTGTTTTATTATGTTTTAATTACAATAAAAACATGGTTTATCGCAAGTGTTAGGAAAATACGAGTTTGGGTGCTGCTATGGAATTTCAACTTTTTTTCCCCACCAAATTAACTATGTAAATTATATTCTGATATTCCAACAATCACAAAATTCACAGACAATGTTATTTTTTGTGGTTTATTTCTACATTTAGCATGTTACAGTAGCTTTTTTCCAAGAATGTCCAAATATATTCTTTATTCTATTAAATGCTATCCACACATAATAATTTTCTTCCACTATTTCAACAAACAATATCTTACTAAATGTGTATATGTTGAGCTAATTCTCCCCCCACAAAAAATATATTAAGAAGGCCGATAGTGAACTTATTTTATCTAATAAAAGGCTTGAAATGTCAATAATTCTTCTTCAAATTTTTTCATGTAAGAAAAAATAAAAAAAGCACTGTAAATAACAAACACACAGCTTGTTAAATATGGGCAAGTTTATTCTGAGTTAAATATCAGAAGCCTGCTTTAACACATATAAACATAGGGGAACATACAGAAAAGTATACAATTTCTCACCAGTGATACCATCCAAAAAGTATCTCTGCAAAATAATCATGCCACGGTTTCTTAAAGTTTGAAATGTTGCTTTAGCAAAACAAAACTCACAATTCTTTACAAACAATATCCCATCAAAGCATTTTCATGGCAGACTGTAGTAGTGCAAACGCAGACCCTGGTAGCATCTGGTCATTCTGGTGTTCTATAACCAGAATCGGTGATGTCCCAAGTCCTCAAGGCTCACAAACCGAGCAGCCATTTTAGATTTTGTCTACCTGTATTGTAATCTCTCTAAATGTTATCTATCTAAAGAGAACTTGGCCCGCCATGCTGCAGAAGGACTGCCCGGGAGGCTACGACTTCTGCTGCCATACTTCAAACCTTCATACCTCAAAGCCAAATCCAGAGATGATGATCCAGATGCCAAAGAGCAACACCAAGATTTAGTGCTTTACCTGCATTCCCTAACAAATGTGTTGGGTAATTGCACAGTTGATAAACTATAATGGGAACAAGAAACAAAACAAAGACAAAATAAGTTGGTTAATATTAGGTAGAGAGGTAACATTATGATATAAGAAAATAATATAAAGTTCCAAAATTATTATTAATCTTAGGCCTGTTTATCCAATTCTGCTTGCCTGGAATTGGCTTCTGTTTATAGTACCGTATATCAATTTAGTAATAACACAATTACCTATTGATTTTTTGTTTGATTTGGTCTCACTTGTCCTATAGGTCCTCATTGTTGAGTGCCTCTTAGAGTGAAATCTTCATTTGAGCATTACTAAAGCTTACCTACCGTGTCTAAAAATGTAATGCTACTTCTGCACAAGATTTCTTATATCTATTACTGTCTTGCACTCATTCTAACAATCAGACAAGAGGCTAGAAAAGGACTTTGCCAGAAACTATCTACCTGGCTCTCTAAAGCACTCAACTGCTGTCCAGCAACATCATCACCATATATACAGCATTGTTTGTTGATTTGCTGGAGGGTAAAGTAATTGCAATGAGAGCAGTTGTTCCTTTACCTGGGAATGTCCCAGGCTATCGTACATTGAGCTCTTCTCTTCTAGGTGAGTGGCTTTGTGAGGGTTAAGATCCAGCCCTGTTGGAGTGGAGCTATAAATGCTTTGTATGCAGGGCTAGTCTGCTTAGAGGTAGGACTAGTCCCTGACAGTCTTGAGTAGGAGGAGAGTAGGTGGCAAGTGGGCACAACAGAACACAGCTCTTCTGCCCAGAGAATGAGTAAAGTGACCTGGAGACCCAAGGAAATAATGCTTTGCCTGGAGACTCTGGGTCAAACTTTGTATGGTTTTTCCTTACTTGCTTTGTCTACAAAACTCTCAGGTGTACAATATGTAGCCAAAATATGCATTTAAACAAGCTTAATGGTTTCATGCATATTTTTCGGTGGATGGTTCCCTTTAGAATATTTTATATTTTTTAATCATGACTGTCAGTGCCGTGTTTTATTGCTAATGAGGCCCAAAGGCAGCATCTGCTGGACGTTACGTCCTCCTTACAGTTTAGAAAAGTGTAGATCTGGGAGATATGTAAATGAGCTGATCTTGATTAATCCTTTAGTAGCTAATCAAAAAGATTATTTTGCAGTGACTCACTAAGGTTGTTAAAGGGATCCATTATATGTTATGAGGCAAAGATATTTTGAATGCATCTGAATTGAAAAAGGGATTGCAGCTGTGACATATCCCTGAGAAGAGCACCATAAGGGATGATATAATTAAATCAAAATCGAATATGAAAGAGTCAGCTCCAGGCCGTAGCTCTGCCTCTTCTATTGCCTCTTCTGTCTACTTTCTTTGTCCACTTCTCTACTAGCTCCATTCATTAGGTCGGAGTTCTTCTGCAAGAGCCGCGGTGCACACCACGTGGACAGCCTCTCTCCTTTTGAGGCTTGATCAACAGAGTTGATACCCAGGAGTAGCAGACAAAGAAGACAGAAGGAAAAGAGGCAAGAGAAGAAATGGACACTCGCGCTCTCACTCACTTACTCTCTATGACACTCTCTCCTAATGTCTCTCTACCTACTCCATCGACCACTTCCGTGTCCCTGTCGCCTCCCACACAGTGTTTAAAAATGATTTGTGTACAAGGTTTAGTGTTGTTGTGCATGTGAACCTTCAATTGTCCTTGATCAGCTATAATGCACTTTCAATCGGTGTAAATGCATGAAATATGTTTTGTTTTTGTTTTTCATGCATTTACACCGATTACATGATTAACAGCTGAAAATAAACCATTAAGGGATTAGCTAAATTCTACACTGAATCCCCACATAAACAACCTTTATTTGCATCATGCTATAAAATATGTTTTTTGTCTTTACATTAATAAAACATAACAGCGACACTGTTTTAGGTGACCCTTTGCAGGCCTGAATTTAAATCACTGATGCTGTGCCTAAAGGATTTTTAAAGGTGTCCTGGTTAAAGGACCATATACACATTCTGATATCACAGCTACCTTTCATTCTGATTTCTCATAAAAATAAAACGAAATCCAAAAACACTGGCAAGAGGACTGTGAATTAAACAGCATTGTAATACATGATTGATTTCCCCTGTCCAAATCCTAAAGGGTTAATCATGCTGCTGGTGAATATGTGACCATTTTATACAACCGCTGGCTGCACCACAAAAATATGCTGGTTTCTGGTAAATATGTGTTATCGCTCTCTATATATTATGTATAATAATTCTGTATATTAATCATGTTTTAGAGCATATTCAGAACAGAGACTGCATGTTCTCAGAAACTGATATAAAGTTCCTTGTTCATGTGGTTCTTGTGTTCACTTCTCCAGAAGTTAAGATCTGGTTAAAATAAAACAAACTCAATAAGAACACACGCTTCTTTATAATTGATGAATCCTCATCTACGAAAGAACCCAGCAATGTTGCTAATGAAGCTTGGACAGATCTGTCTCCCATTTTGAACTATCTGGGCTATTATAAAAGACAAAGAGTGTATATGTATATATATATATATATATATATATATATATATATATATGTGTGTATATATATTAGAATAATGCATTGTAAACCATTGTAATAAAGTGTGAAAGTCACAGTGAAAGTAATCAATAAGTACATACAGGTAACCAGCACAGTTCAAAGATGAGGATCTACGACAGGTTAGGCTGACCAGCACCTCTCTGGCTAATGCTGTACTACAACTCCCATCTAGTACATCCAGCCGACCACCACGGGAGTTTTTTCAGTTCACATAATTGTCGCCAGATTTTCTGAGAACTGTATTGCGCTGGAGAGATATGTGGTGCCTGCACCTGATTTAGGAGATTTAAATCACATGAAATCACTGAAGCATTTTCACTCTATTCGGATCTAATATTTACAGTAATGCTAATTCATCAATGTGAATAAATGGCACCTATATCCATACCTTAAGTAAAATGATCTGTTCTATAGAAACAAACCAAAACGTATCATTTTCAGAATGTACCACTTTGTGCTTTTCTGATACATCTCCTTCAGAACCTCTTCTATTTTCTCATTATTAACTGCCATGTAACCGTGCTTTGGAACACAGTGGCTTGTATTACGCACAAGTAATCCAGTGGCACTAAGGCTTAAAATGCCTTAACAGCTAATTAAAATGATAATATTCATTTGTAAAAGTTTCACGTGGATATAAAGTGCTTGGAATAAGCAATAATTCACCATAGGATTCTACATTTAACTGAAAGCACTGACCATTCAGTAGCATAGACATTGTTGCTATTAAGATATGGCATATCGTGTCCAGGAGGGTAGATAAGACAACACAATGAAAACAGCACCCCCTAGTGGCACACAAAAGTTCATCTGGTACCAACTCTCCTATCCAAACGTATTCCATATGTACATAAATAGAATTTTACATAAAAATATAGAACATCACGATACGTACCAGATTTAGAATAAGTAACATATCCTAGTTAAATATATTTTTGTCTTTACAAAAGCATCACAATTTACTGGTCCTATTTGGTTGTACTGCTGTCACAGATCAGTAGCACATTCGCTCACATTCCTAGAGATTATTAAATAAATAAATATTGGGGGGGAAACCCCATTTTCTCTTTCATTCTATCACTGTTCAAGTTGCGGTAATCAAGCTTGTTCTTAACGGAAGCCATAAAGCATGCCTTCCCTAATCTCTTTTCTTAATAGAGCAGGCTTTCTTTTGCTACTTGTTTCTGTTTGTCTTTTCATGGTTCAAACATTCACAAACCATATAATAAATACATTGTAATTGTCTACAATAGATCGGCATATATACCATTATCTCAATACGTATAATATTTTGTGATCAAAAGAAAACAGCTTTTCGGTTTGTGCAAAGTCATCTATACCAGAGATACATGGAGAAAAAGCAAACTTTAGCATTGCCACTGTAAGAAACCCGTATCCGAAATATAACATCTTTCCCATCTTAAGATAATACATTTCTTTCTCCATAAAATTCACACTCTGGACCAACTAAAATCATCTCACAAACCCTAAACACTGTTTCTAAAAGAGAAAAACACCACATTATGCTTAAAATCAAGAATTCTTGAACAAACTGTGCTGTGATTGTTACTACATGTCCTGCTGTACCATTCCTTTCGGCTACGACCGGCATTTTTATTTATTTAATATTTGCTATGCTAAAAAAACAATCCTCTAACCAGCTGTATACTCTTTGGTTTCACTCGCATTGAGACATGTAAAGCACACTTGAGTTTATATACATATATAATGTCATAGTATGACATTAACGTTACTGCAAATCCTTCATATACCGTACCAAAAAAAGGAGCACTTTCAATGTTACTTGGCGTCATTCTTGACTCTGCTGGGTTTTCTAATTTCTTTTTAATAAAGATATCCCAGGGCTGTCCTGCCCAATACTGACCAATGGTCATAGAGCAAGACGCCGTCATTAAAATCAAAACTCCTTCATTAAAATCAAGGCACGGCTGCACCTTAGACATTGTTCAACGCCACAAGCTTGGCAGCTAAAAGTCTTCAGGATCCATTTCAAGAGAAAAAAAAAAAGATGCTATAGCTTTAAACAATGATCAATAGTCCAGTGGGCTATTTGCCCATAAATTAAGCCTCTTGTAAAAAAGTAAACCCCTCCAAAATGTAAGAGGGTTGTGTGTGTATTACAACATCCACAAATGAATCAATACAGTGTAAATGTATATACACAACTTTCAGGTTTGTATTATAGGGTGCCCATCAATAAATGTGTATTAAAGCACTTTATGTCCCATATAACTGATCTAAACATTATTATTTAAATGTATATGTAATATATATATGCTGGAACACAGTAGCAGATCCCAGTGTTACGGAGTGCTAATGTTATGGATTATGTCTCATTCTTTTATAAAGTGCATGTATTCTATAAAAACACATCTTGTGCATATTATGTGCACTCAAACAACCCGATTAGGATTGAAACATAAAGATCTTGACAGGCATCTCAAAAAAGTAGCATCCCTATATGTAATAAGAAACACAGGAATTATTTGTATTGAAAGAAAGACAGATAGGTAAGTAATTGAGTGACGTTCATGATGAAATGTGGTCGTTCAACACCTGTCCCACTCATTAGCAGGACTGCCTCAGTCAGCTGCAGCTTCATTCTTCCCAGTATGTATTTGGGGGTTTGTTAAGTTAATGAAAACTGCAAAAGGCAAGGCAGTAATTTATTTATATTGTGGAGAAACTGTAATTACTGCTAAATAACAAGCGCTTGGTTGCTTGAATAATTTATCCAGCATAAGCTGAACGGATGCATTTTCTTTACAGAAAAGATCTGAAGCAACTGTGCATCAGGTACAATTTGAAAATAGACCTTTTTAGCTGATTCCGGAAATCAAATCTTGATTGACAACACTAGCCAATGATCTGTTCAAAGTTCACGAGCTGCTTAATTTGTTCTGTGTGCATGGAATGCCTCCGAAGCAGCATCTTCTTGCTTTTTGATTCCTTTGGGTAGAGAGGAGCCGACGGAATTAGGGGTTTTGCCCCAGTAGCAATGAGACTGGTAAGTTTGTTGTGGCCACTAATATCTGGGATGGGTGGGTGAGGGTTCACATTAAGAGGTGGTAGGAACCCAGGTCTAGTCTGAGCAATATGATCTAGAAGCAAGGCTCCAGAGCCTCTTCTTTCTAAAATGGCATGGTTCCGTCTGCTTAGGGTGGTTACAGAGACACTCTCCAAAGACTCCCTGGAGCCAGACAGCATGGACGGTGGACAGAACATTTTCTTCTTTTCCAGGAGAGATTTGCTGTCCTCTGTTGCAATGGGTCCCGGACATTTGGTGAGCTGAGAATCAGAACTGTAGTGGTTTGCTCCTAAATTTCTCCTTTGAACTATGCTTCTTAAACTTGAAACAGACATTGAGTGCATTGCTTCTGGATCCTGATCTACAGGTACTTCTGACTTGTTAGGTGCTCCTTCTGTATATAGTGAGTGTGAATGAATTTCATCGTATGACATTTTTCGTGGTCCTGAACTGTCAAATGTTTTTAAGAGGTGGACAGCATCTTTCACATCAATGCTCTGGTGTCTAGTGAAGTAACGTTTTGATAAGATGGAGCTATTTATCTTAAGTGATAGTTCTTCTTCTGGGGTGATGTCTTGAAGTTCCTCTTGCAGAGAGGATACTTTGTGTTGATGCAGCAAAGAAGGTGGAATCTTCAACCACGGCTCAGAGTGTAACCTCTGGAGAAGTGGTAGCTTTGCCCCACCATGCACCAAATGAGGTTTCTTTGTGGGAGATCCTGGCTCGGAAGAACCCTTGAAACCACCCAAAGTGTCAGCTTCTTTAAAGCTAAATAGCTCCTTTTCTGCCTCAAGAGCATTGGACATTGGAGTGGGAGAGGTTTTCAGCTCAATTTCCGATGGTGATGTACAAGGGCTCAGACAATTGGATGAATCCAGCCCTGGTGACGGTGGGACATTTAGATACTGTCTTGTAGTCTGGCGTCCAGAAGCAGACTTATCTGTTGTGATGATTATAACCTCTTTGCCCTTTGCTTTGCAAGCATTGAGTAGAATCTTGAGTGTCTCCCTGTCCTCGGAATTCACAGCATACACCAGGGCAGAGAATCCAGTGTGATCCTGTAGGCTGGGGTCAGCTCCACTTTCCAGAAGCAAAGAAACCACTCCTGCACCAGCATTTTCCAGGCACGCATGCATCAAGGCAGTTTTTCCAAACTTATCCTGGATATTAGGATCCGCATTGTTCTCCAGTAGGTATTTAATCATTTTCACTTTGCTTACACTTTGGTTGTCTACATGTTTGGTCTTACAAGCAATCATTAACGGGGTTTCTCCACGATCGTTACTTTCGTTTATGTACGCGCCTCCTTCTAGCAACAATCTTGTAAGACGGAGTCTACATTGATACACAGCTTTAATAAGAGAGTTGCCTTCGGTCGTCACATCTACTGTTTCATCCATAGTTACCTGTAGCTTCTCACTTTGGTAAGCAAATACCTGTTAAAGATAAAGAAAGACACAATTAATTAACCACCTAAGTGTAAGTGTATGTTTCATCAATCACATTTAAAATGACTCATAGTTTTTAAATATAACATTCAGAAGAACATGCAATCATCCTTTCAATCCCAAAAGGTAACCAGTGACTTTTAATTAGAAGTTAAAAAATAGCTATCTTCCGGATAATAAGTCCTCCCCAGAGAGTCCTGGAAATGTCATAATGAGAATGTGTTCTGAATGATAAAATAATATACAATGTACTGCTAACACATCATGTTTCAGGGGGAAAATAGATTGATGGTCACATCATCAGTCCCATAAAAGCCAAGGGGGCACTTTTTTAAGGCCACTACGCTGGAGCACTCCGTTTCTGTGACTGCCCCATGCATGTTTAAATTCCCTCACTGTGTCACTCTCTGCTACGTCTGATGGGGGGCTGCAATATCAACTGGTGAGCAGGTTGTGACAGAGCGTTGTCGGCAAGGTCTCTGCCGGGAGGCTGAACAGATCTCCACCACCATTACAGTCCCGGCAGCTGTCAAAGAGGCGCTGCTACCACAGCATCTGCATTAAAGATGGCCCTTTTTCAATGAACCTTTGCCATAACTATAACAAGGCTTGTGAAGTGAAAGATCCATCTCTAATACTAGGTTGCAAAGTGTTCCATGTACCATCACCGTATGAAAACACGCATTGTAAAATATGATTTGTTTTGATGGAGCGAACATTCATGTGGCTTGCATGCCGTTAAATAATGAACAGTTTATTCTTCCAAACTAACACAACATTTCATTCAAGAAAGTGCCTCCTAATAGCACAAAGCTTTCAATATTTACTAACCAATTCCACCCACAGATCACCAGTTCTTACATCTATTTATTTGTGCAGAAACACTTTGTGTAGGGATTTAATTCACAGTTCTTGGATGAGGATATAAGGAAATTTTAGGTATACCATCCAAATTATTTCAGAGAGAAGGATGTGATTATTTCAGAGAGAAGGATGTAAAACGAAAGAAAGAAAGCAAAAATAGAAGCTGGAACACAGAATTATTTCTAAGTGTACAAGTAATGTATACATACAGAGTACATTTAAGAAAGCAGGAGTTGTGCCTGACCACCCACACACTGTTTTGAAAGCTAACCATCTGAATCTACCACCAAAAATAAATACTGTTTTTCACTCAAGTCAATTATATCTGGTATATAAAGTCAGTTAAATCAGTTAAATAATTTCAAGAAATAGGAAGACTGTGTCTTTTTCAATCAATATATATATATATATATATATATACTGTATGTATGTATGTATGTATATTTATATTTATATACACATTCACCAAATTTGTTAAATGATAAAAATAAAGTACTAACATGTTTATTTTTTTAAAGCATTCTTACAGCACAGCATTTTTTCACTCCTGCCTAAAACTTTACATATTACAGTTTAAGAGTTTAGGATCACTTAGAAATGTCATTGTTTTTGAAAAAAGGGGATTTTTTCCCAATTAAAACACATCGCAGATGTTGTTAATGTTGCAAATGACTATTACAGAGGTTCTTTATCACTCCTGTGTTCCAAAGGCATGTTGTGTTCGCTGATCCATGTTTAAGTTTAAAAAGCTAATTGATCATTAGACACCCTATTTGCAATTATGTTATAGCTAGAAAAGTGACCCAAAACCTTTGAAGGGTAGTGTGTATATATATATATATATATATCCATCTATATATCCATCTATATAGATATCTATCTATCTATCTATCTATCTATCTATATATATATATATATATATTTATATACTATATTATATATTGCACAAAACAATGGCATATCCTGGCCAACTGGACCAGATGATGGGATGCGGGGGGTTACTTTTGTTAGCCAGTCCTGTTTTCCTGGTATGGTTAAAGACAAATATATATATATACGTCGAAAGTATATAAGTGGGGTGAAAAAAAACCAGTGCACCCAAAAGAAAATGAGGTGAAATAAATATAAAAAAAAAAATAGAAAAAAATATATGTATATACTTTCTCCTTCAGTTCTTACAGCTGCCACCCAACCACTTCAGGTACAGTTAAACGTACAGTTAATTGACGCCTTTCGTAGGGCTGCTTTGCAAGCTACAGGTAATTTAAATACATTCAATAGCCGTGACAGCAACAGCTCTCCTTTAATAACATTATAAAAAGTTTTAAAAGTTATGAATTGCTACTGCGCCCTTGTGACGTGTTAACAATCCCCGTAATAATAATAATAATAATATAACATTCAATGTTCTCTTCAGCACCCTGGAGAGCGACATATCTGAACATAATGCTGCGTCTCAGAAGTCTGTTAAACTTGCCTATGTCTGACATCGTTTTCAAACTGGCATCAGTAGCGCGTTACATTGAATTTAGTCAATTGTCTCTTGATTTTGTGAATATAGAAAAAGGTTTCTTAGGAGTAATCTTATACTGGACACATCTAGCAAGTGCCTTTTATAAAACCTACTTCAGGAATTGAGAGCACTCGTACCATTCTGTATATATATATTATATATATATATATATATATATATATTTGGGTTTCCTGTCCCACTACACAGGTTTTACATAACCCCCCACCTGCTATATGGACTGTATTTTTAAGTGCACCATGTTCATCTATATTTACCTATATATATGTCAACATGTGTAGACATACACATTCCCATCCCTATATTCATCACTGCATTCTTATTCCCTGTATGTGAGCACTAGCATTTTTTTTTTTTTTTTTTCTTTTGTCAATTTATCTTCAGCAGTGCTGAACTCAGTACTCAAAACATTTATGACCCTCTGGAGGGACGCATACTTTAACAACATCTCACCCTCCCTTATCAGATCTGGGTAGTAAGCCAGACATTCCAAAATTCTGTTAGTCCAATAAAAAAGGTATTATCACAAGATACGTATTCCATCTGTTTTTTGATATTGACACCACTGGACTAATACGGCTACAACCTTTACTCTACTATATATATATATATATATATATATATATTTACACACACACACACACAGAAACCTGCGCATTAAACCACAATAATGCTTTCTGGTTCATCTTTTGGGATCAGACCTTTATAAAGGTTTTGTGCCGTTACTCGTTTGTCGAAGCGATTCCTTTTCATAAGAGCGGAAAACATAATAGGGTTTATAAAATGCTTTTGATGATGATATAAAGATGCCCCAGGGTCACTTATGCTATTTCTGTCTAACATCAAACACCTTTTAACTGCAGACAAGGCTTATGTAAGATCGGATGCATAGCCCCCTCTGAGAATCTCACAGTTAAGCCTTTCAAATACCACCTGGGTTTATAAATACATAATTCACAAATAGAAAAATACACATTGCAGAGATACTCAGTTCTGAGTACAGTGTAGGATTAGGCAACAAAACCTGGAAGCATTTGAGGCAGTGAACTACTATTGTGTACACTTCTAATTACCTCATTATTAAAAACATAGTAACTTAAAGAAAATCTTTCAGCAATAATCACTTTTTTTTACAGAAAATCCTACTGGATATAAATTTGCTGCCATAACACAATACAGTGAGATATACAAGGATATATATCTCCCATATAACACAACATATTATCTGTTAATATACCTAAAGAAAATTATTGCCCCGTGGCCAACGTCATGGGTTGTGTGGAGCCCTCTAGTGACCATTTAGTAAATTTGCACTTTTTAATGGGATGTGAGAAACTATTTTTGTATTGAATGTCCTTATTGCTTCCCAGATAACCTTCATATGTACAGTTTTATCACCATACCACATGGATACAAAAGGCAAAGTGTTGAGTGCAGCTAGGCATACAGGGCCCCGTTGTATATATATATATAACTATAATAAATATATTTCTTATTCCACTATCTGTACTTCAGAGATGGCAGTTTTTGGTTCAGTTCAATGCAAATTCCCTAAAAGCGGCCGTTTGTTTTTTCCATTTATTGTAGCCCCTCTAATTGTAAAGCCATAAACTGTCTTTACAAAATACAATGGTTCTCTTGAGTCAATTTTTAGTTCTCTATTGGAACCCAGACGTTTTCCTCCCTGTAAAATTATCACTTCTGTAAGTGAGCAATGCATTTCCGATAGTATATAAGGAGACTCCATTGCTAAGCTTTATTCCAGTGTTTGATCATTTAAATCTAGATTTACACTGCCCACTGCAGGAAGCCCACTGGAGGGGCAGGGCACAAGGTAGGAAGCCCACTGGGCAGGGCACAAGGTAGGAAGCCCACTAAGCAGGGCACAAGGTAGGAAGCCCACTTGGCAGGGCACAAGGCAGGAAGCCCACTAAGCAGGGCACAAGGCAGGAAGCCCACTTGGAAGGACTGAAGGCAGGAAACCAGGAACCCTACAGGTGCAGGGCCAAAGCAAAATGGTCCACAAGCTTCAATGCAAAGGCCCTGACTGAAGGGCAAACTGGTTTAAACAGTCAGGCTTCAGTCCAGAAAACAAGGCTCAGCTGGATGTAATGATTAGGGCTGGGTACTGCAGAGTGAGAAGGGTTACATCCAGGTAAGTAGAGGCAGCTGGTCTGGCTGACAGCGTGGAATCCTGACACCGTTATAGGGTTGTCAACTAAACAGAGCATGGTTTTAATGACAGTTTGGCAGTTGTCCTTTTTCTAAAAAGCAACTTTTATCATCTCAACCCAACCAAAAAAGGATTGACTTCAATGCATTGGTTCCAGCGCCTGTTTCTGGTTTTTTTTTTTACATTTTCCCTTGATACCGCCACAGTGGTTTATTTATGCCTGAGGACCCCCAATTCTATCCTTTAAAGCTTCACATGGGAGCCACAAGGGGGGTATGGACAGCAAATGGAGGGTGGAATGAGTTTAAGAAAGGGGCCAACACACCAACTGCTGGGGTGGAATTAGCTTAAGGAAGGCACTGTTGGTCATTATTTTACACCTTCTGCTCCAGTTTGTAGCTTGCTGAGTAGATTTGGTTGCGTGTATATAGAGT
The DNA here is from genome assembly GCA_009364415.1 of Spea multiplicata. Lineage (NCBI taxonomy): Eukaryota > Metazoa > Chordata > Amphibia > Anura > Pelobatidae > Spea > Spea multiplicata. The sequence continues at coordinate 52,066,501 of VKOC01000001.1, read as the reverse complement.
CATCAGATTTACTTTGATGATAAACAAATTTGCTAACAAAACAACAGCTGGAAGAACCGGGAAAAAACATGACTGCCTCATTTATCAACATAATAAATATCCTTATAAACAATATTATTTATTAACCAAAGGAGTGTTTTACATTATATGCAGTGGCAAGATGTCTAGAAAACCCTCCTAAAAGGAGGAGGAAAACATTCTAATAATTATTTATTTAGCAAAACAGCATAATAAGGTAATGGGAACAAATCTGCATTTGTATGATGTCTGAATCACTTTGACTAGCTCTACGAGGCACATCTTAATTCCCGTAAACAAAAAAATCCTGAAAACGGCATGTTTCATTTTGGAAACAAAAAGGTGCAAATGTAAGTTTAGGGCTTGTGGGGCTTCATACAGCTCTGCTGCACCTCTTGGGTTGGATGAGAATGAGTAATGTATTGTCGCTGGCCCTAAAACGGTTAACAAATCTTTCTTTCCTCTATATAGAGTGCCTCGTAGAAACATAATGACATTTCATATGTAAATATTTCTGTATTAAGCAAATATTAGAAAATATACACAGGTTACTGAGAATAAGGACAATTAAACAGAGGCCAATGAACACGCAAGACATTTTTATGGTTATTATTCATATACCAGACCACTTTTTTCTGTTCTCCATTTAAAACATAAGCATATCAAATTCTGAAATCGGGAAATGCAAACCAATTCATTATTTAACTAAAATGCAAAAACTCTTGTAAAATAGTTTGTATTGTGAATTTAGAATTTATCTCACAGGAAATGCTAATGTAGAAACTGAAAAAATATCATACATTTAAGTCAAAGGATTTTCATATTTTAATGTGTTAGTTCCATCACCAAGCTATACCATATGCAAATATTGTTTCATTGTAGTAGAAAACTTGTATCTATATATTTAAGGTTCCAGGATTTTGAGTATCTCTACACAGATATAAAATGATGTTTCATAGGGACATTATATACAAATTCTCAATAGGCCAATATCTGTAATCATGTAGCAAGCATCCAACAGATAGCTGGCAACATTCAGCACAGAGGTCAAGTCCAGTCATGTGGCCCAGTAATAAAGAACCTCAAAACACATCTGATAGAAACAAGCCCCATGTACACAGTGCTGTCCAGAAAGAATATTTATATTAAAAAACAAGGTGCAGATAAATGATCCGGTCATCATGGAAATGACACAAACGTCCTTCTAATTGTAGACATCAAGGTGGCAATATGTACAATTGCTATGAAAAAGTTTTTGGTAGTGACCTCATATTACGGTATTAAATTTGCCCGTCCCCTTGTCAGCCCCCTACCCAAAACCTTTACTTACTAAACCTCCCAACATTTCAAATATTGAAATCAGGACGCCCACAAAACCCAAAGATCCACCTAGTGGAGCTCAGCTTCAGAGTGTCAAAAGGTGGCCGCAGCACAGACGTCCATTGATTTTACAAACCTCAGGGCCGGTCAGGGGGGTCAGAGGATCTACCCAATCAGCCCATGTTCATCATTGCCCACAAAAGCAGGACACTCCGGCAGCTACCCAGGACAGAGGGACAGTGCCTGAAAATTAGAACTGTTTCCAAAAAATTGAGTTTTGGGAGATATGCTTCCACAGTTTTAATTAGAAAAGCATTGAATTTCCATGGTCGCAGACTGTTGGCTCAAGGGACAAGCAGCCATTAACTTGAAGTCCAACTCACGAACTGCAAAGTTATAAAGGAACCCTCAACCTGAAGACCCCATACACAGCAGCCCTCAAGAGATGAAGGTGAACTCCTGTGGGTATAAGATGTTAGAATATTTAGTTACAGTGCCTATGATGTTAAAATACACATTCTGCCTTATTATCATTTAAATAGATTTCTATTTAATCAGGCAATGGAATGTGAAAATTAGATTTTTCTCATGTTTACAGTAAATGAATATAAAGTGTGCTATTTATTCCTACTGTACGAAAAATATCCCCTTAATTTGCGATTGCTTCATTTTATGACCGTTTTAACAATCCACTAATATTAGGCAGTCATTTCTAGCTGAATGATATAACATTCACTGTTCACTTCCAGCATGCAGAAGGTTGCTTTATTTCAGCACCATGGACAGGGGCATATTATGAACAAACTTTTTCAGGTATGAGTGTCTCAGAAGTAGGGCTGCAACAACTAATCAATAAAATCGATAACAATCGATTATAAAAAAGAGTTTTTTTCAGAGCAAATGCTCTGGAAAACTCCTCTCCTTAAATAATCCGACCTCAAACAGAGATGGGATTATAACACTAGAATCCAGATCCCCCGCAACGCTGCAGGGGACCTGGATTCCCCTCACTGTCAGCCGGTGGGTGTCTGTCCTATATATATCATTCAGGAAAATATATGGAATGCTAACAAAAGAAAATATACTTAAGGTACTACTTCAATCTTTACCTAAAACGCAAAAACTCTTGTAAATGTTTTATATTGTGAATTTAGAACTTTCTCACAGGAAATGCTAATGTAGAGCTTGAAAATACCATACATTGAAGTCAAAAAGTTTTTCGATTTTAATGTGTTAAAATCGACTTGTTACATCACCATGCTATATCGTATGCAAATATTGCTTCATTGTAGTAGGATACTTCTATCTATATATATTTAAGATTCGCACAAACGAAGGCATCTCTACACAATGATGTTTTATAGGTACATTATATACAAATTATACATAGGCAACAACCTGTTGTTATGTGACTGGCAACATTCAGTCCAGTAATAAGGATTCTCACAACACATCTTATGCCCCATGTACACTATCCAGCCCTGCGCAGAAAGATAATTTATAGAAAAAAAGAGATAAATGATCCAGTCACCATAGAAAAGCCACAAAAGGTTTCAGGTAGTGGACCCAAAGGACCACCTTGTGGATCTCAGCTTCAGGGTGTCACAAGGTGGCCACATGGGAGCTGCAATGGAGACTGTTGCAGCAGAGACCTCCATTGGTTTTGTAGCTCTCTGGGCCTAGAGGAATTACCCAATCTGCCCATTGTCACCATTGCTCGCAAAAAGCAGGGCAGTTGGGCATCTAACCAGGGCAGAGGGACAGTATCACATAAAACTGGACTCTTAGAAAAGCATTGATTTCCCATGGTTGCAAACTGTTGATTCAATGGCCAAGCCGCTATTGACTTGAAGTCAAACTCACAGGCTGCCAAGTTAGAGATGAACTTGTAGACCCTCAGCTTGAAAGCCCCAGAAAAAATGGTGTCATGGGATGTAGGCCTGAATGTGAGTTCCTGCTGATAAAAGCATGTAGTTCCAGTTCCTATAATGTTAATGTCACCTACATTTATCATGACAATTCCAGTTATATGTTCCTTTACTATATAAACAGATGAGAATTCAAGCATGTAATATAATATGAAAATTAGATTTTTCTCAAAGGGGAAAGAAAGTGTGTTAAAAATTGGCATTTTACCTAATGTACCAAATATATCCCCTTAACCAATTATCACTTCCTCAAGTCACTCTAATTGATTATGCAAAATATACATAGATAACAATAAACGCTATCGTGTGAAATTCAGTCGCTTAGGCAACCAGAGACCCTAGCACTCTTTGTTCTGTGAAATGATGGTAATGCTATTTCTCAGTAATAAACAAAAATATTGTATACAAGCTTTAAATGACATTAGAGTGCTCGAGATGCCTCTGCATACGTGTAAAAAAATCTACTATTAATTGCATGTTCTTCTCGGATAATCCAGAAAGGCAGCATGGGTAATGATTTGCTTATAAGAAAGAAAAAAACTAAACTAATAACCCAATTACTAGTAGTTAATTATTACATAATAACAGCTTGTTTATTCATATTTAACTTGTGTGTACTTAAAATGCTATAATTAGCCATAGACAGGGGGTATTACAGATGGAATCTTTTGGAAAACCAGAGGAATAACTAAAATACCTTTCAAAAATGTATCACTTACAACGTGAACTTAAAGCAGCAAATATTTTCTTTGGTGTCGCATCCCTAATACATGTTCTCAGATTTACAATGCACTGGTGCTGCTCCCACTGCTATTAAACCAGCACAGCACTGACATTGCTTTGTTCTAGAGATTATCGTGATTATGGGGGCTTTTCTTCTCCTTTTTCAATAAGGAGCTGAAGTATATTATGCTCTTCTGCTTTTTGTGATAGACCTGTTTATATATATTTCAGGAGATTACCTCTTGTATCATGGATCCATAACAGAAAGGTACAGACACTATGTGACAGAACCCCATATATAGGGGCCAGTTGCAGATGCACCCCCTGGGACCTTTGTAGTTATATCACCGATCTAGACGATTAATCATTTTAGCCAGAGAAGCATGTGCAGTTTATAAGCCAATGAATACACCATCTCCAGATATGTTAGATTTGCCCTAACATTAAGGTGTCCTTATGTCATATTTAGCAAAATCCTAATTGCACATTGATATCTTCATTATTATCCTTAGACAGCGTCACTTAATACAGAGGTCACAGGCATAGTCTATGCGTCTATGAAATAAATCAGCACATCCATGTTGAAGTTACAGTAGATGCCAACACTGCTATTAATAAAGATTACATTTTCACTTGGTCGTCCCCAATCCCAGCACCATGCCTTAAGAGTGCAAAAAAAAACATTTTTAGTTTGGAGCAAACAACACACATTTAACAATATCACATCCTAAAGTGCTGTTCTCAACTTTCCGACGATATCTAATACATCCCTGTTACAGTTTTTCAGTTGTGTTTACTGCTACTCATTTCTTCAATCTACAAAGAGTTAATGTCCCTTACCAGGAACGAACTGGTTAAAGGTCAGAAGGCTGGTCAGTCTGGACCTAATTTTCCATTGCAGACTTTTTCTATATTTAGATACCTTATGAACAGTTACCAATTGGCAGGTTAAATTAGGTAAATTAGGTTAAAGTAGGTATTACGATACCTACTTTTATCACTTCCTGTGTAAGAAATCTCTGTAATGCATAAGGGGCATAATACAGCAGTCCCTCTTGTGTAAAAAACGCGTAGATATATCCTCTAAGTCCAGCGTCTCTATAAACCAGCTCAATCCTCAACGCGTTTCATCAGCTATTACTGGCTTCCTCAGGAGGAAAATTTCCAAACTGCAATCTCTACTTGGAGTGGGGGGTATCTCTGTCAATGAAAAGCGGAGTAGCTACACACAGCAAGGCATTTCCCAAAAGTAAGGATTATTCTGTGAAAACGGGGACTGTTGGGAGGTATGGTCCTCTAAACTAAATAAACTAATTTAATAGTAATTTCAGATTTAAAAAGCAGCGTAAAGGTATCTAAAACTCAGCTAACGTGACTACAATTGGAACAGTTCTTTTAAAGTCCTGCTCTCAGGATCTACATTATCATTCTTGTTATCTTTTCCTCTGTATTTGTTAAGATCTGATTTAATAGAAGCAATAGTAGAAGGTCCAGGGAGCATTGTATCATTTTGATTTTCTACTACAACTGTACAGAAGTACGGTATATAGTAATACATTTAAATATTACAAAGTGTTATATCAAGGATATCAACTACCAATTAATTATCCTATACTAATTAATCAACAAATTATTTGAAGCAAATAACGCAAAAACACAGATGATGCTTCCTGTTGATTTGTAGCCCAGATGGGAAAATTGTTTACTTAGTATAAGTCTACTAATTAGCCTTCTAATTGTGAATGACGGAACAATGTGACTTTCAGTTTATGAACAATCATTTTTTTATTTTGGTTACACACTGCATTCTTGCATTGAAGATGGACAGATGACTCAGTGGAGCATAAGCTTGTGTTTTTGCTTTGTCTTTCTTCTCTTTCTCATTTAGTGTACAAGGGGTTTTTCTATATTTGGCACCCCCTGCCACACCACACAAAATGTAAAAACACCTACTCGCTCATTCTTACTCATGCTCTCTCGCTCACTTTTTCTCTCTCACTCTTAGTCGCTCTCTCACACTCTCTTACTCAATGTCTAACTACCTTCTCCCCTGAATGCTTCCATGTCTCCTTTGCTGCAGCTTCGCTTCCTTTCTTGCCTCCTCTTCTTCGATCTTCTTTTTTTGTCTGCTTCTCCCAATGTCTTTTTTCTTCATCCACTTCTCTATGAACCAAGCCTCCTAGAGCACTTCTGGAAAATGATGGAGCTTTCCATGCACACCCTCTTCCCTGACTGGAAGAACAGAGGAGAGCCTGTCCCCACAGCTCCATCTTTTGTGGAAGTGCTCCAATCTAATTCTTTGTCATCTGACTGTATTCGTGCATACGATTGGCTGCAGCAGCAATCACATGCACGGAATTGCAGGGAATCTGCAGTAGGTTGATTGCTCCGGTCGTTTGTCCTCTGGGAACATCTTTTCAGGACGTTCTTAGTACGTCATTGGTCACAAAGTGTTAAAGTTGATACTTAGATTGGTATTAGCTTGTCTAGTAGTTAAAATCGAGTAGTAAAACATCTAGCATGTATGAAAACACCAATGTAAATAAGAGTACATTTACAAACTAGAAAAACTAAAATATCTCCAAACTATAATGAAAATAATTTAAGCAGAAAAGAGCTGTATAATCTCAGAACAGGTTAATAAAGATAAATTAAAGGGCCCACTATAATATCTACTGTCCCAACAAATGTGCCCTTATTTAGACACCTGAAATGTCAGGGTGTATGTAGGACAGAAAAATTTAGCATTTGGCAAATACTGAGCCTGAGATTATTAACCATTTAAATGCCTATTGTAAAGATTCTATGTAAGAAGTCACCAAATGTGTAAACTAAGTGGCTCTTATACCGCTCCTCATGGAAACCTTGACCCGGAGCCTCAGGGCTTTTCCCCAAATCTCAGGATTCTTGGGGTCACACAGTCTAGAACTGTGACTCAATTATATAGAGTCACAGTTCCAGACTGTGTGACCCCAAGAATCCTGAGATTTGGGGAAAAGCCCTGAGGCTCCGGGTCAAACCCAGAGGGTTCCCAGGTATGTAGCTCTGATTTCCATGAAACAAAAATGCAGCTTTATCACATTGCTTACAATCAACCCTTGTGACCCCCTCTCAAAATTCAGATTCTGTATGAGAAAAAAGAATAGATGTATTTGTGTTCCTTCCATTGAAAAACAAGGACATTTTATTATAGCAAATACATCTTTTATTATCCCCCCCTTTTTTAATATCTTTGTAGCGATCACAGAGGCCTTCCTGTAAGTCTCAGAACACATTAAATCCCTGCAAATCGCATTTAAAATTAGTAAGAATAAATTCCTTATCTTATTGCTTCTTAGGGTGAGGATACATTTTGCTAAGATGTAAACAGAAAATAAAAGAAGGGTAATTAGGTACAAGTGATTTATGGATCATTATTCTTCCTTAGAAATGCTTCCTAAAAAATGTATAATATGTGTTTTTTCCTACCCGTGCCCATCTGATTACACAAACATAAAACGCATTCAAAATAGACACCCACATATATCTCTAAACTAGATAAAATAAGACAACAAATTAAACAGCTTTCGCCATAGCACTTATGCATGTATCAATCATCTATTATCCTCAAAATATAAAAAGACAGATCTGAGCTAATATTGTCAAGACGTGGGGATTAGCATTTTCAATTATACTGCTAAAATAATTCTTGACTACGGCCCCCATTGGGCCGTTGTCTTAGTTCATTAACAGACAGGCTAGTCACATAACTTCTGTAAAGGGAACGTTCAAAGCACTGAAAATGTTATGCTGCCACTAGCAATGAAACGCAATGCTCAGCTGGGTATCACAACCATGGGCGTAGGAACCCCTAAAAATCTGGGGGGGGACAGCATTTCCCCCCATCAGATCCCCACTTTCTCCCCATCTCTCACACCCCCTCTCCCACTCTGTACCCCCCTTTCTC
>VKOC01000001.1:52042497-52053290 GCA_009364415.1 Spea multiplicata | reverse complement strand
TCACTTGCTTGGTCAGAAATGCTTTTGACTTGATAAAGGGAGGACTCCCGAAAGCTTGTCTATTATTTTAAATACTGTTAGTCCAATAAAAAAGGTATTACAAGATTCTGCAACATTCTGTTTTTAGCATTCGTATACACTGGACTAATACGGCAACCCCAAACTACATTTATATTAATCAGCACAATAAAATGTATAGTTAAAACAAACTAAATAAGGCAACTTTTGGTGACAGTTCTGCAGCGGCTTGAAGGGTCTTTACAGAGGGCCCATTGCATGGGTTTGTTTTCGTGTATAGAAGCGTAAAGTGTAGGATCTGGGAATAGTGGCCGGCCGGCCTGCCTGCCTGCAAACAGTTTCTTGTGTGCTCCCCAGGAATGTATATCTGCCGTATAGTTAAGTTGCTAATTGCTGTTGATTTGTTGGCGGTAACTTCAGGACAAGAACTGTGTTGACTTAAATTCCTTAAGGTGAATTCTTAACCTAAATACCTCCTAAACATTACCGGGATTAACAAAAAGCACACATCATTTTTTTTAAATTGTAATAAAAAGTCTCTTGTGTACACCGTCCCTTTTCTGCGGAGAATATAACTTGAACAAAAGATATTTCACTTTTGTAAACAGAACAAAAGTTGGTTTTGTTTTTATTTATTTTTTAAAGGGCAGGACGCAAACAAATGTATCCAGAGACTGAACTAGTAATTCAACAAAGTGCGTTACAAAACAAATTAACAATTATATTTACAGATTTAATGCTTTAGCCCAAGATAAAACGGAGTCTTTAGTTTGGTTAGATAAACTTTCCGGAACTCAGGGGTCTCTTCAGTAAGGACCGGTCCTGGATCAAACGGCACCACAAGCCGGAGAACTCTGACTCTGCTCCTTTCATTTCCGTTTAAGATAACATTATGTATTTACACAATTATTGTTTGTTTATGCAGTTTAGTTTATAAACATCTTGGGCTCTGCCTCGCTGTGTCTCCCAAGGAAGAACACACCATCACCCGATGCCCCCTCGGATTCAGGCACTCCGGGCAGCTGCTTCAACTAAAGATACCTCGGTCAGATATCCCATACAGCATGAAGCCACTTCAGCCAAAGAGAGAAATTCAACTGGAAACATAGAATTTGATGGCAGAATCATTCGGTGCACCTAGTCTCACTATTTCGTCCTTCTTTAAAGACTCAAATCTTAATCAGTCCTTTGTTAAATTAATGAAAAAGAATACTTTCCATTACAGCATTTAGTCTGGGGGCAACTCCATTCCCAAGTCAAGTCCCAAACACATTCACAGAAAGGGAATGCATAGAAGGCCAAAGGAACACACTAATGATCTAGCTACGATGTAAATGCTGCCTTATGTCAGTGTTACTCAAGGCACCTTGGTGAATATATGTGGAACTGCATGTAAAACATAGGGGGGGATATTGCCACTCATTGCCATCCCTTTTCTGGTTTTCATGTTTAGAAATATGGTCATTTATACAGCTTTTGTTCATGAATAAAAGCATTTATAACAATCATTTATTTTTTAAAATGAAAATAACTTGGTTATTTAACCATTAGGATTACAAATGTATTAAAACAGCTAAAATAAAAATAAAAAAAAAATACACATGAAATGGGATGACAAAAAAAAAGAATATTACGTTCACATTCTATTGTGATATTTACAGACAAGGCACTATTTTCCAATAAAAAGACTAATTGTATCCATTGTCCCAGTTCATGACTTTGTCATATTCCTGAATCCTGCGTTTAATATGGGAAAGTTTATTCTTTAGGTATTCGCAGCGTTCCTTCTTTTCCAAAAAAGTAGGATCCTGCAAAATAATAAAAGAGAAATAAACAAAAGGCTACAAATACATTTCAAAATTTCTGTATTTCTATTTCCCAGTCTTGAACTTGTGCATGCAGCCCAGTCTAAACGTGGAACTTTTTATGCTTACGTTTCCTAGTGATTTTTCTGGCACAATATAAAAAATGTATCGCATCTAAGCGGATGACAAATGGGTGTCTATTTTGCACGGCAGATTTAACCCCTTCAAGACAAAGCCTGTACATGTACGGGCTCACAAAGCATTGCCCTTAATGGGTTTAAGGACAACCTGCCCGGTGGGAGCTGGCTGACGAAGTCCCATACTCGCCCCATCAGCTGCTCCAGCGGCAGATTGGGTGCTGCAGAGTGTGTGCTGCCCAGCCGCACGATACATGAGCAAGAAAGGTAGCATGGCCGCTGCGCATAGTGGGTAATCGCGCTGAAGCAATGATAGAAGCTAATTGTACTCACATTCTTCTTCTTCTGATATTCCTGGAGAACTTTAGAAATCCTCTCATATTCCTGTGGAGGGGGAGAAAGGTTAAAATGTTCATAAGCAAATTGTGTGTAGCTTAATACAGGTAACAATTACTGGTATCACAGATATTTCCATGTGCTTAAAATAAATAACATTGTACCACAGATTCTAAAAGACCACAGACGGCCATTCACCCCAGTCCTAAAAAATATACACGAGATTTCATTACTGCCATACAGCACTTAGGATGTTAATAGGACTACCATGAACTGCTACACACCACGTGTGAAAGGACAGCCAGCATTTATATTATACATATAATTTAGATACATTTTGAAACATTAATAGCAACTTAAACACATGTACACAATAAATGTAGACTTCCCACTCCCATCACTAAGCCAGATGAGTATATTTTGTTTGTTAAATTAAAAATACAATAAATTAATGTTTGTGTTCTTTATTTTTGTCCATTATTTTGAAGTGAGAATAGGGGGCAGGTAGGTGGACTTTTTCCCAGCACGGGTGGCCTGTTAATAATAAAACCAGACAATGTACAAAAAGGAACACGAAAGACCTGCCAGGATATAATAGAGAGTCAAACAACAGAAAAACACATACAGGCGGGAGCAATATGCAGAGAAAGGGAAATAGCGGGAACGTGCGGGTGGAATAGAGCGAACCCGGAATTATGGCTACCGAAGAGTAAAGAAAAAAGAAACAGAAATAGGCTGAGTTTTCACTACATTTTCCAAGTTGCGTTATGATTACTTTCTACGAGAGTAGACGCCTCGTCAGGAAAAGTACCAGCTATGTTAATCATACAACACAATCATTATAAGTATTAATCACTCTGAGAACTTCACTAAAAATAGGCCCCACTGGGATAATTAGCAGCATGTTTTGCATTAACTGGTTCGGCAATGTGGCTTCCTCTATACATTGCAAGGGACGTCCTCGTATAGTTAGGGGAAAGGTTTCTGTAAAAGTTACGATATATTGGTGAATAAACTATACCCAACGAAAGGACAAAGTGTTACAAGGGGTAATGGGGATTTGCACTTCCTACTTTTTGTTGGCTCACATTTTTAAAAAATGGAAAGCTAGTTTGGCTATATATACCGGACAGGTGAAAGCGGCAATATCAGTGGAATATTAAAACAACTTGTAGGAACGGGTAAGAGGATGCACGCCGCCGTGTGAAGCGTTCTCCGCGTATACGAATTCTCAGGTCAGCCCGGGAATGTAGGCAGGTCCCATGGCCTTGTGGGGACATGTCTGTATGGAATGTATAAACTATAATGAAAAGAGTAACTGGAACAAACAGGACCGACGTGCCATAAACACACTCTGTTGGGATAACCACAGAGCTTTAAACGTTTCTAATTAGAGGGGGAAACGGAAGGTTAAAGACGGAGAAGTAATGGTTAATTAGATAGTTAATAGATAGTTAATAATACTAATTTACACTGATTAATCTGCCCTTTTATGCACACGCCTGATAACATTTAATAACTCATTCCCTACTACAGGTCATAGTATAACCATTCTATAGTTTTATGACCTACTTCATTTCCAGGATGGTTGGCCCAGTTTAAATATGAATATCAATGAATACATATCTATGACTAGGAGATGATCCATCATAGCGTGAGAAGTCACCCAAGTGACCAACGGAATGGTCCAATCAGCAAGAACATTTATCCACTAGTTGTTCAGATGAGAAGACTCCTTCTCAATTGGTAGCTTTTTATACATGACCTTTAAGTTTCGCTAAGTAAATAAAAATGCATCGTCACTTGGTATTGTGTATTCAACAAAAGGGAGAGCTTGCAAAAAGAGTACTGGTTTCAACTCCTTGACCTTACAATATTTTATGAAAGTCCAACCCCAATGAGCCCTGAAAAATGTATAATCAAATCAGTGAAATATCTTTTTGGCCTCCATCCCTATAGAAGTACTGGTATATCCATAAAAGATGTGCCAAAATGTCCCTTGGACATGCCAGTGCGACCTAGCATTTTAAGCAGTGGCTGGGCCACCGAGTTTCATAGGATAATTTCCAGGTGCTCCGTACTGCGTTACCAACTCAATGCCTTTCCTCTTTCTTTGCATGAAAATATGTATGTGGGGTACTACTGTAATCGGGGGATGTTGGCAAAGATAAACCAGGCCATTGTTCAGCAACGGCACCTATTGTACAGAAGAAATTTCAAGTGAAGTTGCGAAAGTGTTTTCTCTTTTAGTGTAGGTGTTTTAATATACGGTGCTAGCACAAATTATTGTTTTGAACTACTTGAAAATAATTTGTGTAATTAAACAAACATATGGTTAAAATGAAAAAAAAAGGTATTTTGTTAATGTGGGGTTTAAATTCTACATTATGCAGGTCTAGCTAGGCTGTTTTTGCTGGATGAACATCTGTGTTGACCTTTATAATAAGTAATGAATCAAAGGAGATGAAACCAAAACTCTCCTGCAAATTCTCCCTTTATTAACCCCGTAGGAATTGAACCGAAGGATAAACAGATCAATACCAGATCAATACTCAGGTCATGAGTCCTAGCACGGAAACGGAATATAACAAACACACTACTATAGCTGTTCCGTCTCAGAAGAGGGATTTTGATCTTTGATGAAGGGACAGATGAGTGAGAAGTTTTGGGGATTTCTTCTCGTGCCAACGTGCATTAGTCTGGTGCTGCAGACAGGGGGATAGGCAGCTAAAAGCCCTGAAGATATTTTAAGTAGAAGAAAATGTCAGAACTAAACATATTTTAACTATTTTAGTTACTATCATATTTCTTCTCCCTCCATAGTTGACATGTCATCTTATAATCTAGGATAATGGGGACTGTCACGTCTGCTCCACTCACTGCAATGGAGGGGAATCGCTGGGATTTCTGCAAACCACTGAACCTTACAAGGATTTCTACTGCTTCCTGACAATGTCAGAATGTATTTGCAATTGAAGGGTGCAAAATCATTTACAAATTCATTTTGACGAATGGTTGCTGATTTTGAACAGCGCAAGACATGCAACCTAGAGGGAACCACATGATCAGATTGGGTGTTGGGTAAAATGATATACATACTGTAAAAATCTGCACATCAGAGGCATTAAGGGGAGACACTTACGTGTTGGTTCTCTGGATTTCGAGGGAGTTTGCACATTATCGCATCCAGGTCACTGAATTTTTTTAGGACAGCTTGAACCTCAGCCGAGAGCTCTTTGTACTCAGCGAATTGATCGTTGAACACGGCTTTATACCGATCCCGCTCATCATCAGATTTAATTACCCGGTATTTCCTTTAAAAAAAAACAAAAAAAACCCCATAATACATAGAAAGGTTATTACAGAAAAGAATAATCTCTATTTTGGCAGATGTTATTACCATTGTAATCCAGAATCCCAATGACAATTGATATTTGTACAACAAAAAAGTCTAAATATTTTTAAAAGACTACATAGCTCACAAATGAAGGTAAAATAGGTAGAACTAAGTTACTATATAGAAAAAATATACCAGAATATGAAAAAAGAAAAACAAAATGACATAGTGCCTGATGTGCATTTTATAAAGTGCTGGTGTATGATGTCATAAGGACTGCAGGACAACATGAGCTGCAGATATTACATAATACCAGCTTGCTCTTCGAATGAAACCGCATCTTATATATAAATTAGATCCAACTTACGCCACGTAGTCAGGCATCACGATAGGCTTTGGGATATGGCCTGCCGGAATATATCCGCTGAGAAGCTCAGGTTTCATCTCAAGCATCTTTATGTTTCTTTGCTGATTTAAAACATCTTGAACGTGCCCACTCCCCATGGCCACGTCACGCTGAAACAACAAACTTTAATTAAGAATTACATTAATTTACATAGCACCAGCAACACCTTACCAATATAAATTAAGACATATTGGTACAGAATAGAATGTCCAATCTATTGTACAGTATTTAGGTTTTGAAAATGGGGGGGGAATGAATTATGTGGATTTTAGTAAACTTATTTACTAAATTAGATACATTCTCCTTAAAATCTATGGTGAAGATTAAAAAGGAATATGTGTTATCTACCACCATGTCATAAAAATATTTTCACCTAAAAAAAGTATACAATATTAAACTCTTACTGATTACAGCAATTCTTTCTGCTGCCGGTTTGCTAGTCAAAGAATGTTTTCTTAGGACCCGAGGGGGAGGAAACACCCAGATTTATATGATAAAAAACATGCAGCTGTGAAAATGCAACCTGGTACAATCTGACTCTCTTTGAAAACAACTTCTGTTTATGCCGCAAATTCCAAAAATGTTATGACGTTTTCTTTATATCTCTCTAGTTTGCTATTTGTTTGGAAACGTCAAACAACTCACAAATTAAATGTATTAACTTTAATACATATAATAAACGGTTAAATTCTGCATATTATGTTATTGGGTTTCAGAATATTTAAGCCTACTGCTTGGCTAAACTGTCAAACTATATTAAAACAAAGAGCCGTCTTTGCCCTAAATAGCTTGTGAGTGCCACCTTTGCCCCAAGCGGCTTATCAGTGCCATCCTAACCCCCAAACAGTCTGCCTGTGCCATTTATGCTCACATGCACTTATGGACATTCACGCTCACGTGCCAACATACATACATAGCCCTTCCCACCTGCAGCTATCTGTGCGGCTGCTTGCACACTGTGTGGGCAGCCTCGTTGTTGAAGAAGGGACACGTGACGTAATATCATGTGACCCTGATCCGTTCCTGTCTCCCCGTGCCGGTTCAAAATAGTTTGGAAAGGGCTCTTCCGACTTGGGCCAAGCCGGACAGGTCAGAAGGGCACTCTCTAATTTACTTTGAACCAGCACAGAGACAGGAACAAGTGGTAGTTACACCACTGCCTAACAGCATAAAATCCATCCTCTGATTTTACTTAAAAAAACAAAAAACATGGTTATCTAGATGAGTCTGACTGTGGCATGAAAAAACTCCAAAACACTTGAACCCCCCTGACATCGATTTACAAGGCCCATTATACATCCCAACAAGGTCAGTTTGTGAGTTAGATGTTACATGAACGTGATGTACTGTTGGTACCCGCTCACAAAGTGTGGTATATGGAACTGCTGTAGTTGATTTGTAACCTATAATAAAAGTGTAATCACTGGGATCCTGTTGCCTTTACATGTTTGAACATGCGTGTTGGAGCGTTTGTCTGCACACGCACACTGCCCGACAGCTGTGCGAAGCCTGGATTTGTTGATATTTGGAGCTCCAGTGATGCAATGTCACAGCACTACTGAGCAGCGAGCGTAGATCACGCCATGACAGCTTCATCCAAGCTCTGATCACCCCAGTTTTTTCTCCCAACAGTGAAAAGCAGAACTTGAGCAAATTGCCAAGGAGCAAGGGATGACTGAGTTTTAAAAATCATCTCTCTTATGCTTTTGTGGTCTGCCACACAAGCAGCAATACAGGCATGTGGGAGGCATGGGCACCCAGGCTGAGGATGCCTAGTGGCTAGTCAGAACCCGCAATACTTCTTGTCCATACAAATGAACCACACGCATCCACCTCGCTAACAGAAAGAAAGCGGTAAAGGTTTGGGGAGTAGATTCATAAAAACACCAGGTTCCCCAAGAAGCTAATTTTAATGCATTTCTCTTTGTATCCTGTCCTACGTACATCTATACCTCAGCAAAGGTTTCTCACATTGCGGGTACACATCCAATGCATCCAATGCATATTTAAATTCCTTCATTGTATTAAACTAGACTACTTCTGCAGAACGGCTATTCCACCTATCTACCACCCTGTTATGAGAACAAACACATAAAAAAACAAAGCAAAAAAAACCCAGAAAATGATGAAACATAAGAGAAGCAAAATAGAAATTATGACACAACAAAAACCTAGCCGTAAACTCATTATATAAAACAAGTAGGTTCTTCTGATTAAGCCAAAAGATAAGCAGGCTAACTAACTAAGATTACTGCTTTAATCATCTGAAATGAACCCAGATGCCCATAACGTTTTCATGAGTGAATATTAAAGTACTTATCAGGCGCTTTAATAAAGATTTTTAACTTTGGCAGCAGGAAAGTAGCTGCATTGATATGAAACAAGCATGCGTGTGGGGGGGCTCGTTAGACTTCCTAGTAACCTTGCGTGAGCCATTGCTGGAGCCGCTGGAAGAAGCTCCCTCTTCCATTTTGCTGGGCAGGAGATGCGTTTCACTGCAACACATCTTCTGCAAACCAAAGGGGCCGTGGGCAAACAGATCTAACGTATAGAGAGGATTCTGATAATCAATGCATCCTTCTATACACTTGGGAATAAAGTTAATGTTACGTTAACAAGTCAGTCTGCATGTATTAAAGTGCATATGTGAGTTGTATGGTATCTCTTATAGTAATTCTGCATGATTTGTAAGGATAAACATTATTTTATCCAGGACATTATTTTATGAACTCCAACATGGTTCTGAAAGGATGTGTCTTTAATACAGACTGGCGTCAAACTCTTTCATGATCTATGCAGATACTCCCGAGGAAGCAATTTTGTTTCAACAATTATGGCTTACCATTGCTTTTTGTGGATGATTCTGCGAATGGTTCGGTGATGACTTCATCTATCAAGTAAAACACATGAGGCGTGATTATCATGTCAGATATAAATGGTTGTAGGACAGACATCAATACAAGTACATTTACCTGCAATGTGCTCCCCTAAATGATTCCTTCTACTTTTCAGCAAATGCTTTAGCTAAAAAAGTCTTCAGACTCCAGCTTTTACAATTGTTCAATAGCACAAAGTAGACAATAAACCAAATATCCGTAAAGGCTGCTCGGAGTGTATGTAGAATACATTACTTTTATTAGTAAATTCACCAATAAGAAATAATTTCTCAGATTACACATGGCCTGGCGTTTGGTAATAACGGGAGGATCGAGAGAGGATGAAAGGCTATGTTGGCATAGCTGCCGAAAGGGCTACTTAAATGTTTGTGGTTTCTGTGGATAGAATTGATTGTTCATTTTGATAACCCTTGATTAACAGACTTTAGTAGACAATAGCAGAGCAGAGCTTGCAACGGCACTTGTAAACCAAAGACACGCGTGGACCATAGCACTTATAGAACACCAATATCAGCTAGGACCAAAATGTGTGTAATACACCAATATATGAGTAAGCAAGGAGAATAAGACTTATGTTTGAGACGTCACCATGGTATAGAAAGAAAAAAGTAAATTAAGAATACCATAAAGACGTACCTCTTGCTCTATAAATTCACGTCTCCTCCTGGCACCTTCATGTCTCCAAAGCTTCAGGGAAACTATCCCACTTATGAGATACACAAGCATGGTGACAAACAGGAAAATGATAGCAGCAGTCTGGCCTCCTTCGACACGACAAAATGATGCATTTATCGGGGTGTTAAACAATTGATAATAGCAAAGCCCCCCGCGGTTGGTGTCGTTGACATAAACAATAGCGGCAGCCATGTATAGTATAAACAGACAGATGTTAATTCCGAATTCAGTCAAAGGCCACCAGTCGGAATCCAGAAGAATGGTGCGGTAATACATGGACATCCCAAGAACAAGAAGGATTATAGTCACTACCCAGGCAACACCTGCCACCACAAGAACAAAAGGTGTCTTGGGCCCACTATAGTAGTAACCTCCCTGCATGCTAGCCGTGTATCCATAAGGCTGGGAGTACCCATTCATTGTCTTTGTGGATATATGCGGTGATACAGGCAAAGACACCGGCCCCAAGCAAAAGTTCCACCACACACAAAATCCTCAGCAAGCCCGGCCAAGACTTCATGTAGGAATATCTCAAGTTATATTCTTCCACTTTCTCGCTGTAAGTCTTCACTGTATGAGCCGGGCGATCCAATGAGTCATATGGGTCATGGGGAAGCATGGCCTCAGCTTCTCTCTTTGAGTTGTAACTTCCTCCTGACCCACCGTATGGATCTCTGTAAGAACTTGCTGTAGCTTTCGAGTCTACCGCTGAGCTTCTCTCATGTTTTTGTGATGAAGTTAGGGATGGTGACTGTGGTGGGGAGCACTCAACTCCACCCGAAATATAGTTAATATCTGACATTGGTTCTTCCCATTGGTTGTCCTTTTTCCCCTTAAAGAAGTTCTTCCATGAATCTGGAATAAATCGCCTTACGGGTCTAAGTTCAAGGGCTGTGACTGGTTCTTCACTATCACTTGGATAAAACTCAGGCCCAAACGGAGGAGCAAGGGGTAGGGGAGGTGGAGGTAAGGGGTCCGCGCTTAGTGCCAACTCACAGTTTTGAAAGCTCTGAAGGTTTTCAGAGTAATGCGAGTCTAATGGTACCTCATCATAATGTACCCCTCTCCCATTGGAACTTCTGCCTTTAGATCTTGGTGCTGAAGAGGAGCCTCCTGCAGACATTTGTGGGAGATTGCTGCATTACACAAAAAAAAGAATTGCATTACTATAATAAAAATGTT
>VKOC01000001.1:51822885-52042397 GCA_009364415.1 Spea multiplicata | reverse complement strand
ATATATATATATATATATATTGTTATTTAATTCTTTTGTCCTATTTTGGTGTGTTACTTACTTTAAATAAAAGTGTTAGATTTTTTTATGGTGTCGGGGAGTCATATTCGGTTTCGGCCAGGTAAATGCTGCATTTTCAGTTTCAATCCAGAATTTGTTTCGGGGCATCCCTAAGACAGACAATGAAGTGGTAGGCCTACACCACATCAATGTTTGGCTTAGTATATAGTGATAGGAGTTATGCTGCACTATTGTCAATGTCTGGCTCAATGTATAGTGATAGGGATTACGCTGTACCACTGTCAATGTGTGCCTCAGTATATAATGATAGGTGTTATGCTGTACTACCGTCAATGTTTGCCTCAGTATATAGTGATAGATGTTATGCTGTACCACCGTCAATGTCAGCCTCAGTATATAATGTTAACAGTAATGCTGTACCACCTTCAGTGTCTGCGCCTGTATATAACGGTAGAAGCTATGCAGTTTTAAAGTGTATGTAGATATGTAACTGCTATGGGGAGAAATTATTATATCATAATTCATACAATTTCTTTAGTTATCTCAAATTTTACAGATCCTGACATAAATCCATGGCTGCCTTCACTCTGTCACCACCTTTTCAACATCTGTTCAGAAGGTCCTGACTTTCACTCTGATTTTAGCTCTATTTTGCTATTCTTCTTGAGTAAAACAGTTTTGCTTTAAGAACCTTGTATTCACTGTGATTGTTGGTTGACTTTTCAAAACTTGTGCTCCCGTATTTGTCCAAGTTGTATATGAAGATTTGTATTCTTTTGTATCTCGCCTTCCTGTTCATTTGAGTTAATTTTCTCCCAATAAGAACGGCATAGGTGGTAATCAATACTTTTTGTATAACCCCTCCCCCCATCTCTTATCATCTCTTCAGTACATGGAAGAGATCAGGACATTGTCTTTCATGATAAATGTTCTGAAGGAAAAGGCAGTGGAGTTCTATCAAAGGACATTTTTGTAAACAAAAAAACCCCCAAAATAAGTAGTAGATGAACAACATAATAAAAATAATACAAACTTTGCCAACATATATGTGACAGTATCACAGCCAGTCACAACAACAAAACATTCAGCATCAAGAACTCTTACTCATGTACATCTACAAACGTGGTGCACATGATACAATGTTCTGCAGGTGACAAGGGGGCTACATCGGGGAAACGGGGCTTAATCTGAACCTTAGAATGAACCTGCACCGAAGCTCCATCAGAAACCATGAGGAAGAAAAATATTGCACCCCGGTAGGACATCATTTCACACAGAATAATCACTCCATCCAAAACCTAAAAAGTACTCCAAAGAAATTTCAGACACTCTCAGGAAAGAAAAACATATGAGATGAAAATGATAACACATTTCAACACCATAACAGAGGGACTTAATGTGGATTCTGGTTTCCTTACACACTACCAGAACTTCATATGAACTTCATCTAAACGTCCAATGTGTGTCTAATTACTGTGGTTATCTTTGAGGTTTTACTGTGGTTATTGGTTTCCTAGGTTTATTTGTTCTGTACCTTGGTTATCTCTCTACCTCTCTGCATTTCTCACCTCCACGACACCCCACTCAACCCTCCCCCCGACCCTTCTCTAATACCTTCACTTGTTTTCAGTTCTAACCTCTATCATGTTTATCAGTATTACTTCGGACCTGATGAAGGGAGGATAACGATTATTTCATAATCAATTAGTTGGACGATTATTTTTTCAATTAATCGGATAAAAAAATAAATGTAAATTTTTCGTTTATTTAAAATAACTGGATGTTAAAAATGTCAGAATAAAAAACTTTGATCAAAATGCATTTCTTGTTTTTATTTCCAACCTGCCCCCCAGTTATGCACATCTGCGCCCAGGCTTGTCACACTGCCTCCCACATATGCCTTATATACCCTATATACCGTATACCACCCTGATATGCCACTGTGCCCCCATGTATGCCTTATACCCCAGTATGCCTTACACCCATAGATATGCCACTCCGTCCTCCCCAGATATCCCATAGTGCCCTCATAGATTCACCGACTCGTTCACAGCACACAGACACGATACTTTTATAAATAAATACAGCATTAATCTTCACTGCCCCCAGGATTTAGATTCCCCTTAGTTTTCCCACCTTTACCTCTAACTGCACCTTATGTTAACTTTATTAAATTACATTAACTCTCAGTCCTCAGCATTACATTAATCCTAAAGACCCCATCAACCATAACTGCCCCTAAATGAACCCTAACAACCCCATCAACCATAACTGCCCCTAAATTAACCCTAACGACTATAGTAGTTGACTGCAAAATTGCCCTTGAGTTAAATAATATACCACGTGATGAAGATTATTATTTTGAAGAAGTTGGGCTTTCATAAATTTCAATATCTTTGTGAATAAGAAAATATATATTTTATTACTCAAGTTCAAAACTCAAGAAAACATGGACATTCAAACAAAATGTTAGCACAATAATATGTACAAAAAGAATATTACAAGAAACAAAGTACTAGCATCCCGTCCCCGAGCTTTCCTTTATGTTAAACGAGCTGATACAGTACAATTGGTGCAACCGTTACGAGACGCCATGACCCAAATGTTTCTCCAGCCAAAACATTATTCCTGAATATTCCTATTTCAATTCACGTAGACAGAGATTCCTAAATAAATTCTTATTTATATCACACATAAAACAAAATATACTAGTTTAACATTCCAGCAATTGAGAAAATTTCACATAAAAGAAAAAAAAATCCATTGCAGTGTTTGACTAAACATTTCTAATTCTTCCAATTCTTAGATGGGAAATGCATCGAGTTGATGAATAAGCTTCCATTTGGTCTAAGCTGATATGATGATCTATGTTGTACTAAATGTGTTTACATTCAAACTATTTGCTTAAAAACATTACAAAAGTAGATACATTTCGAAAGAGATTGCTTAGCAACGGTAAATTAACAAATCAAATAAAAACCCTGATTTGAAACACAATAGGTAAGCAGGGAACATGTGATTTACGCATTACACTGCGAAAGGACAACACAAAGTATACTGCCATGTATTAGAGGTAATAGACTGAACTTTAACCTTTGTGTTTCTGAGGATAGTGAGGCATACTACCACTTTGGCACTCAAAGGGTTAAATCACAGGTCTTCTGCCGGTCTCATCCTATAGCATACAAGAGTCAGGGTTCCTTCCTATGATTCACAAGTGCCAGAGGTGCGTAAATTGGTAAAATCACTAACTTTCTCGTGAATAGAAAGAGTAGGAGGGCTTTTTACATTTAGATATTGGGGCTTCCAATTCAATGATCTGGTAAGACGAGTCAAAGTGCACGTGGAGGTATAACGGCTGATCTAAAGCGTTTGATCCACTGACCTGCAGAATTCTATAAGGCAGAGGACCTGCTGTCAAGATAATAACTGAATGGGAAATGGGCATTAAAGTGATATCACCATATTCTGTTGGGAAGAAATCACAAAAAGAATAACATATTTCAATGAAGGCGGTGAACATTATTTCAGACTTTGGTTGCCGAAACAAAATTCCCTCCGCACTGCAATTCCAAGGTCTCCTTGATTTGCACAACAAGGTACAAGTTTGAACCTTAGGAACATGTAAAAAATAACCTTAGGAATGTAAATAACGCAACATTTGTTTTATAATTATATAATTTTATTAATAAGTAATAAGAGGTTCACTGAAAGGCCTCGATGTTATGGAAGATAAATTCCAGAGGGACATAGATTCCATCCCCATTCCTCTCAGTAACCATTTGGAAGTGACTTTGTGGAGGACATAATATCCTGGATTCCACAGTATTATTTACAAACTCCTACATTCTTCTCTTAAAAACATGTCTTCCGAGATACTCGGCTAACTCGAGCGTGTAAGCATGTCTTGGTTGTCTTCATGGACTTCCATGTCCATATCAACTAATTCAGGCTCAGAGTTCTTTTTCTTTTTAGCAGCCACAGTGGTCAAGGCGTCATCTTTAGTAAGCTCAGACGCTAGCAAAGAAGTAACGGCACAACCAGCTTTTCGATTGGCTGCAAAGCAATGCAAAAATCAATTGAGATATAAAGAATAACCTACAGTATAAGTAGTGGAACACTGTCTGGGTAATGAGTATGACACCGTATAGTTGTATGACATAATATTATATAATGGTTTTATTAAAGTACTGCATACTTTTAAACTGATGTCAGACAATCACAAAGCTGATTTTAGGTTAATTGTCTTAGCGACCCTGCGATGGGAAAAGTCATAAAAATGCATACTGGAAACAATATCATGCGACGCTGATGCACATGCTTTATCACACCACAGAAACGCAACCAGACTGTTTATTCACAGAGATCTGGCTATCGTGGATGAAGGTTGGCTAATGGCAACACATGCCCAGTCCCAGGACGTTCCAGGGGACCGGCTGCCATGTTTTTAATCACACCACTGCTTTGCTCTTCCAACTCTTGATTTTCAATATGCCATACCCAGGTATGTAAAGGTTGGCAAGTCACCAAAGAGTTATATTAATATCCGTAGACCTCATGTACTATAACAGCGGTATGCATTAGTTTACTTGTTTAATGTGCATTGACAAATTAACCCTTTAATATCATACAAAGCAAGCGTTTTGGAACTTATCTTTGTGGTCAGACATGTGTTGTCATCTGCAAACCCATAAAACTAACAAAACCACATGCATCTGAATTAAAAAAATGGCAAGTAAATCTGTTATTGTTGATCACTTATGTATTTGATCAGGAGCTGTAGATACCCTTTACTTACCCTGCCTTGGACCTCTTTTCCTCCGGAAGGCTGCTCCTGATTGCAGAACCTCCAGCAAACTGTCCATCACTCCAGTTTCATCACCTTCTGAAATATTATTAAATATAAAAATAACATCAAACACAAAAGTCAGCAAATTCGAATAATGCACGTTAAATTAAATAATTGCTGAATTTCTTTTAACTTTCTTTTTCCCTCACTATGCCCATAATTACATGATAGTGATTATATACACCCACAATAACAGATTCTTCATCAGTGGCCATGTGCAAATCTTCAACTGTCTCAACCCAACATGCACTTCTGTGTTATCGGCACCTTCAATGATTCCATTACCTGCATTGATGTTAAACGGCTGCTCTTTCTTCGCTTTTAGTTTCTCCTGGCGCTCTCTCTCAGCCTTTTCCTTGGCCAATTTGGCTCGTTTCATCATTTCTTCGGTTTCTCGTCTTTTTTGGTTTTCCTTGACAGCTTGCTGCAGAGAACAAGAAAGTAACAGCATGGAAGTTATATGCATCCCAAACCTCTATAACAAGTCACTAGAAATCTTAATAAAAGCAAAATCTAAGAACAGACGTATAGCATTGAACAGAGGTAAGGAATTCTAAGGCGAGACCATTAAAAAAAAAATTACACATGGGGGGGAATTGCCACTACTTCAGACATATAGAATTGGCCGTGGAGGACCAGCTACGTAGGACATGTGTATGTAGATGCACTCTGGGAGTTAAACCAGGCTTGGTCAAAGAAACAAGTACAGCACTTTACAATACATGAATAATAATAATGAAGCTAGTCAATTTTTAGTCAATGGACCACAAAACATCCAAATTTAACACTGAAAAATGTACTTTGGATTCCTATTTGCATTCACAATCAATTTAATATGTTGCCAGTGTTAGGTGGAGACCTCCTGGCCTACACTGTATAAACTTACCACAAACATGTTACGGAAGTTATGTAACTCGAGGAAGAACTCTTCAATTGTGACTTTTTTGGGATCAAAAACAAAGTAATCCCCCAGTTCTTTGAAAAGCGACTCCATATTGGCATGCATCATACGTAGTTTGGTATATTGTTCTTGAGCATCTTTCACAAATACGTATATTTTAACTGTCAAGGATCATGTCAAACGAAATGAATACATAAAAATAAAGTAAAATAAAAGAATGTGTAAATTAGTTCAGGGACAAACTGGCGTCATGATTTTATATGTTCTCGCATAGCGAGCGTACATAAACAGGGGAATGCTTGTGCCGTGACGATGTCCTTACTCGCCAGCGCCCCTAAAGTGCGGTAAGTCAGTGAACTGAGCAAGATAACATTACACTGATCTAGCTTGGCTATATTATACAAACCCAACAAGGAATGACGACGATGTAATTTCTATTTAAGATTTTAAAGATGTAAAGGATATGCTCATTTTTTCCACAAATGTATCCTTTTCGTCATTTGTCTCAATGTCCCTTTGAAGGTCTGAAATCTGCTTTTTCATTTGATCCAAGTTCTTTTGTAATGTTTTAGCAGATACTTTCAGAGAAAAATAAATAATGTGATGAGTATATCAGGTATATAGGATAAGAGTATTTTTAGGTTAAGAATTATTTAAATGATCAAGAGTGCTCCAGCAAAACAAGTTTACCCACTCTAGCAAGTACAGAATACAACTCTTCTACTCTCAATGAATAATAAATGGCCTACCTTATAGTTACCTGAAAAATGGGAATATCTATTCATTACTTAAAAAAAAGAAAACTCTGAAAAATAAACTTTACATTGGTTACTGCTTCACTAAGCTACCATTAATTTAGCCCAACGCTTTGAAATCACCAAGACGATTACTTTCTACACAGAGAAACCACAAAACATCTTCTCTACAATTTCACACCACAACACCCTTAACAAAAGAGTGAAATACCTTTACTGGCTTGATCCACGTGGACCAACTCATCTGGAAACTTAAGTACATCTGGGTAGTCTTGTTCACAGCACTCTGCTAGGAAATGTAACAGTGTGGTCTTCAGGTCTGCAGATTTTGTGTCTTTTATCTTGTTGGAAGGAAAAGTTAAAATTAATATGTATTTGGAATTTCAGTAAACAAACAATGCATATGTGTTGTCAAAGCTTTGGTGTGAATGAACTCAAAGTGACCCGCACAGAGACCTGACCCAATGAACACCTTTGAGACGGAACGCCAACCGGGAGCCAGGACTTCTTTGCCTGACCTCACAAATTTTATATGGGTTAAAAATCTTGTGGAAAACCTTTCCAAAAGGGTGAATGCTTTTAAAGCTTCCAAGGGGCAACACATATTAATGCTCATGGTCCAAAAAGCTCATATAGGTGAAATGGTCAGATATTGTATGGTTGGAAATAACCTACAAATAAAGGTCATCTAAGCCTGTGTGTTATACATTCTGAGTGACTGCAAATGCTTTGGACCTACATATATCTACCTAGATATTACTGTATAATCCCACAATTTCTAGGCTATGTACCAAACGCAAAAGAAAAACAAAATACGAAAAAGATTGATCTGTAACAATCCTACCTTGCAGAGGAAGCCAATTTCAAAACCAAACGCCCCAGCATTCCTGGATCCGGCATTCATGAAATTACCGACAAGCAGTGTAATTTCTAATAGGGTCGCAAAGTTCTGACTCTTGCGCACTTCTTCACAAGCTGCTGTCATCGACACAATTGTCGTCTTGATGTTTTCAATTTGCTCGTTAAAAAGAAGTTTGAACTGGATAGCGTTTAGACGCGGTAGCAGCTTAGGGATGCTGCTCATCTGAAAATGTATGAAGAACTCTAAGTACAATCCTTCTGTACAAACACCACACATTTCAACTTATTCTTTTATTCTGAACTCATCTATTACTTTTTTCACTGAAGGGGCTGTCTATCTCCTTAATATTCTCATTGAGATAAGACAACCCTACAGGAGGAAGCGGGAATTGTAGATATAGGAAAAGGAGGCCTGCCGGTACAGCTGGACAAGTGGACATGTGCATTCATTTGTCATTGTGAGATCCGTAAATAATTAGATTTACAAGCAGATAAGACAACAATTCTAATAAATTAAAAAAACAGATGCAGCAGCAGCAGAAAACAAATACTCTGCTTACCACCACTCCAAATTGTTCGGATTCTGGCAAATCATCATATTCATCCTTTAACGCTGCTAAGTTTTCTAGCTGCTCGGATTCCGGCAACAGCGTAATCAGGTTCTACGGGTGATAAGGTTTGTTAATGCAAAATAAATCAGATATAATCGTTTCTCACTATATGAACATTTGTGTTATACGTCTCTTTGATGCATTCAAAAACTCACTGAAACCACAGATTCCGTCAATACTTTCTCATTGACTTCTAGAATCGCGTTTTTTATTTCTTGATATGGCATGCGGAACGAACCAAGGAAGATTGCTGTGAGCAGAGGGAAACGAGTTACAATTCATGAAACAGGTCAGAAAAAACACATCAGGTCCTTCTAATCCTAGGTTTTATTTCTAATTAAGATTATTTTGTTACTTTAATTTTCAGGATACCATCAGTGTTCATTACAATTCTTTTTAATCCCCTAAACCATCACCAAGAAAAGATCCTTAGAGGACCAAAGACCACTTTATGACTGAAATTGTCAGTCTGCAGCCAATTTCCTGCACTTTCCGTGCATGTGATCACTTCTACAGATAAAAGACAAAGGCAGAAGTTGCAGAGATTCAGAGAGATACAGAGAGCTTTTTATTATTTTTTTTACTTGACCCCTGGGGGGTTATCTTTTAATTTATACTTTTAATATTTAATATTAATACAGTTAATTTTGTGTAGCTTCTTACAAAAATGTAGTAACATTTGTATTTTATACACAGCTAGTATTTATACAGTAACACTGAATAAATGTGTGAGGGTTTCTGTATCCTATTCTTTATATTTTATATAATAAATGTATATTGTTTCACTAACTAAGAAAGAGGGAAATAAAGGTTGAATAAAGACGTAGTAAAAGCACCAACGAGCTCTGGTCCTATAGTGTAAAATCTCCCTGGTCCTTAAGGGGTTTTCATGAATTATTTAGGGAAATATAAATACTTACCAAGAATTTGGGCTCTCTTTGGATCTAGCACTTTGAGTTCTTTAGTTTTTTTCTTAACTTCAGACTTTTGGTCACTGTCCTGGTCTTTTTGTGCTGAAAATAGAGGATAAAAAGAACTAAATATAGCCAAGAAAGCATTTTTTACTATTCGTTTGATTAAACTTAACATTGATTGCACAGAAAATTGTACAGCATCGTGGAATATGATGGTGCTATTTAAATCAATAAATGATAAATAATTCTCATCTTAGAGCAGCATCAATATTCATTATATAGGATGTGCAAAACAAGAACCCCTGTCATTACTACAATAACTGTAGTAGTTAGGGAGCTCGTATCCTTACAATCTGTACATGCACAAAATATATGAATAATATGCAATGTAGCTGCCAGATACAGTCAATCACTACGTCTAATGCAATCTTCAGTTTAAGAAGTGTAAGAAAACTAATGCTATCACTCACACTTGGTCTGGGAAGTAAAGGTGAGAGTTATTTTCTCAAACAGCTCGTCTTTCTCAAATCGGTCTTCTTTTGCCTTGATCCAAAATGAATTTTCAGAGAGCGCCGTTGGAGCAATCTGAAAAAGAGCCATTGCTTGTAAAACTTTTGACATAACAAGTACATAAAACCAAATCTGAACTAATTTCAGAACTTTGCCGTGTGAATGAATGGAAAGAAAAATACATGCAATGTGATGGGTTAAAGAGGCTGAGAGAAGCAAGATAATTACTATGGACATAAAGTAAAGGGAAATTGTTGGATACACGTGGCAACATCATTTCTGTACTGGCTGGTCTTTTAGAAACTCGCGGTGGGACAAGGATTTTAGTTATTTTCCCTATTCTTTTAAATATTAATCAGCATAAAATATTGATTAAGAAATGAAACATGAAGCATAGTTAACAGCATTAATTTAATTAATTAAATACCCACTGCTTGCACAGTTCATGTAAAATGTGATGAATTGTCCATTACCATGATGCTGGCTTCGGTTTAGTGTTATAAGTCATACCTTTGACCAGTTTGGGCGTTTCAGTTGCACCTCTGGCTTGTATGTCTTCTTTGGAGCTAATCCAAAAGGTAGAACAGGCGCTGCAGGTGGAGGTAATGCAGGAACTCCAGGCAATGGTGGTGGTGGAGGGACCATTGGTGCTCCTAGAAGAGGTGGTGGAGGTGGAACACCAGGTATGCCTGGGATTGGCGGAGGTGGTGGAATAACAGGGGTACCTGGCAGTGGAGGAAGTGGTGGATCACCAGCACCCTGAAGTTGGGATGGTAGTGGAGGTCCTGGTGGAGCAGTTCCTCCATGCATGAAAGGTGGAAGTGGAGGTGGTGGAGCAGATGTTCCTGGTAATGGTGGTGGTGGTGGTGGAATAGGAACGATAGATGACACAGAGGATGACATGTTGGCCATTTCTCTTTTCATGTCTTCTACCTCTTTTGTCAGTTTGGCAACCTGGAAAGAAAGAATTGTAATACAATATACCAAACGATTCTAAAAATTTCAAACAGCTACATTGTATTTGCACTATACCGACTCCATCCTGAAAAATGATTTAATAACCTACCAGACAATGATTTCCAAGGTTTATTTGGAAAGGTTTACTTTTTCCCCCCCTAAAGACTAAGTACAAGGGAATAAAGTGGTGAGACTACCACTGATAGTACAAAATACGTCAACATATTCTGAGTTTTACAGTCATGTAAGTGGTAAAGATGCCGCTGGTTCCTAAAAACAAACTTATAACCAGCAGCGGGACCTTTCTATAGCTCCTACATTTAAAAGGTTCAGTTGTCAGCCACCTTTGGGCATTTTATAAAAGAGGAAACTGATAGATGTTTAGTTTAGTACAAATGTTACCTCGTCTCTAAGTTGAGCATTGTCAGCTTCCAGGATCTTCTTCTCTGCCGCAATTTGATTATTTTTGCGATCTAAATTTTGTTTCTCGGTCTGAAGTTCTGCCAGTTTCTGCTCGAAGTCAATCTCTTTGGCCTTAATCTCCACTTGGAGTTCATGGCGTGCAGTTAGCTCTGCATCAAGCTGCCGGAAGCAAACGTAAAAAGAAGAAGATTTACTGTATATATCCTCTCAATACACAACATAAACATACAAACTTATTGTATGAGGGCAAATATTACAATAAAGCTACCGCCATCCGACACACCAAGAATGAAAATGTTGAGAAACAAGGAAAATATGTTGCAAGATGCATTTGTTTATTAAAAAATCCCTTTATCAAAAACTCTGAACCTATTTGCAAGAACATAATGGAATACAGATTTTGATGAACTTTCAATGATGGTAATTGGTATTTCTTTATAATGACCACATCAGAACCGAGTCGTGATGAAGGTGCTGCTGGGTTCAAAGCTAAACAAATGCAAAGAGTTAAGAGATGTGTTGATAGGAAAACTCCACTCAAATGATTGAAATAAACCAGTATGTTGGGCGCACAGTTTATAGAAAGTCTTGATCATAGCTCTCTCTGATTAAAGGCAGTAGAGTCCCTGATCACAATATTCGTTAAAAAGTATATGTACTGAGACAGAATCAGGAAACATGTAGTGTTGACAGGGCATCTACCGGCATTTAATACCCGAATAAACCTGGAGGTCACCATCAGAATGCTGTAGTGCAAAATCTAACCCAGCAAAACTAACTTGGACATGGAAGCTGAATTAGGTAGAAGAGTGCGTACTCATCCAGTCCCTGTCATTACTGTGTTTTGTATTTAATTCAATGGCAGCCTGTTTCTTACCTTTTTAATCAGATCTCTAGCTTTCAACTCACTCTCTTCCACTTTCTTTTTATCAATTAGATGATCTATGTTAAAATAAAACAAAAAACAAATATAATAATCTATAAAATGATTGCAAACACAATATTCGTTTTTAGTTGTGAAAATACAATAGTCGGATTCTGCCATTGGTAAAGCTATATATGCGTATACGGCACTTAGTTGCCTGCTGAAAAAGCTTTCCAGGGCAGTTTGGTAGAAGATTATGGAGCAGGATACATAAGTCGGGACCAAACTTAAGATGCACAGCTAAACGCGGTCACGAGGCTCTGAACCCATGCCCACCCGACGTTAGATTTTGTCATTTTCTATATTCCCACCTGGAGACTGAGCTGGGGTGATACCTAAAGTGTTCTGTTTAACATTTAACGCACCTGACTACAGCACTCAACGCAAATACAAGCAAATGAACCCATGCTATAAGCAGAATGAATAATAAATCCTGTTAAGGCACTTACCAATTATATATTCAATGTCTATGCGCAAAGGTTTGCATTCAAAGTCAGGGTCAGCTCCATTTTTGTAAAGAATTATCTGAGATACAACCTCATCTATCAACTTGTAGTAGTGAGGTCTGGAAGAATTAAAAACAACAAAAAGGTAAAATTAGAAAGACTTGCAGGAAACATTTTTATTAGAAATAATCATGAAAATTCTTCTAATTCTCTTGGGAGACCATAATGCTAGATTTTATATACAATAACTGAAATGGTACCGTTCAGCTATTTTATAACATAAGGTTTATTCATAAAGCCCTAAGCATTACTGAAAATAACCAAGATGTGATAACTTCTAGGGGTACACGCAACAATTCCCCTCCGCAGTTCCCTCAAGGAACATAAGGAAACCCAACTTGGGTGTGGAAGGCTTCTCATGAGCCATGAATCTAAAAAGAGTAATAGGTGAAGTCCATGTACTCATACTCATTTACCAAAGTATTCATAAGATGGATCATTCACATCAATTTTAGGTACCATGACCTGGGGCTTAGAAAATATAAAGCCTTGATAAAGCTTATTTCTGGACCAGGCTTGCAACCTGGTCAGGGCTATGAATGCACATAACCTACATCAGTGCACTATAGTATTAAGGTGTGGTTTTTCAGGGTTGGGTGCAGATTGGGCCATTACTGGTGGGGTGCGGGCCGTCCATTGGTGACAATGTCACATAACCGTCTGAGGCTTACTCTCGAAAAATTAGATGCCATGTTTAATTTAAATGAAAGGAAAAGGGAACAATAAGTGTAAAAAAAAAAACATAAGGGAGCATAGAAAGTACACTTTTGCATTAATCTATAGGGTCAATAAACATGACGCGTTACAGAGGTATATTTTGATATTAAATTATTAAAACATGGTATTGTGTTCCATATTTTTATTTCAGGAAAAATATTCCAATACAACAGCAATATAAAGCAGACAAATGAATCCAGAGTAAATATTAGCTCCTCCAATTCAACTCTGTTAAATAAGAAAGATTAAAAACTTTTACAGCAACCTACCCGGCATCGTAATCATTTCTGATTAGTAAAAGATGTTGCGAAATGGAAAGGAAGAACGGCTCTGCTGTGGAGTCCTTCACCGTGTTCAAGAGAACTTGGAAAACATCATTGAAGTCAGTAAATTAAACATTAAGGATAAGACGCAAAAAATAAGTGTTTTCAAACAAAAATATAATTCTCTCTGCAACCAAAACGTTTCCTAGTTCGTAGGCTTGATGAAATATTTCTCACCGTTTAGTAAAATACAACTAAAATGTAAAGGCGCTATGGAATTTGATGGCGCTATATAAAACAATAAATAATAATAACATATTTGTAGACAATAAAGCGACAATAATGCCTTTTGGGTTTTTTTGGAGCTTTATTTTACTTGAAAGCACTGCTCATCCATGGCATGCCGCACCGCTATTCGTACATCCTCAACGTTTTCAGTATAGTAATATTGCGATCCATGTTTTAGAGTAAAATAGTTCATATATAATATGTCAATACTGATGCCATTTTAAGAAAACAGAACAGAAGCCTTTTAAGACACTTTTGTAATAAAAGGATATTCCATCTCGGCACGGATGTCGTCTAAGCGGGTCCTCAAGTCATCGGAGTCAAATTCACTGTGCTCCAGGAACACGCTAAGTTGTAGGTTTAGCTCATCATTCTCCAGTTCTTGGAGGTCCTAAAAGCAAAAGGTATGTTATTTAATAAGTTATAAGCATATTAAACCCCTTAATGACAAAGCTCGTACATGTAAAGGGCTCAAAATGCATTGTTTTCATTGGGTTTAGGGACCGCCCATTGTCCTTAAGGGGTTAATTGTGAGAGGCAAGTAACAACTTCATGTAACTAAGATAAAAATGATACTTTATATGTAAGGTTACTAAGAGAACATGATTACATATAATACAGAGCCCTGTCTATGAAACACATTACAAGCCTCATTAAATGTGGTTCATCACTGCTCCAACCATCTTAGTTGATAAATTCAGGAAATAAAAACAAATCAACTGCCCAAGAACCTGAAATTCAGTTACCTTAAGCATGGGATTCAATCCATAGCTCATCAATTCACTTGGTATATCAACGAAAGTCCAGTTCTTGGCTGATTAAAGCACTGATCAACAGCATACAGCTCACCTGGAGATACAACAAGAAATGTGTGGCACTGAAAAACATGACACGTGAGGTCACAGCGCAAAGCACAGTCTATGATGTAATCCTTGGAGATGAGGATGTTTTCTTTCGTCAACAAGGGTTATTTACTGTTAATAAACTGCAACTATGTTTTTGTATTTGCACAAAATCTGGGCTTTCTATTGTAGTAGCCAGTGCTACTAGGTACTATTGGTCTGTAGATACATAGGGCTGCTCAATAATGGCAGAGATTGGGGAGAGAAGAGTGATTTAGATGGCAGAATCGCGCCTAGAATTAGGAGTAAACATGGCATGCATGAGAATTTATTAAAAGCACAAAAAACATTTCGAATTTCGTAACCAGCAGCAAAGATAATAACCAAATAAATTGTTTCGTCACCTTGAGCGCCACAGAAGTGTCAGGTTTTAATCCATCCAGAGGCTTGAAGCGCTCCATTTCATCCATTTCTGCTGTCTCTGTAAGAGCTTCAAGAACACGTTCGGGCCTAAACGAATTTAAACGAATTTAAACCGCCATCACGATACGCCCAATCCTGCTCGTTCAGCACAATCATTTTTGTGAACCTTTAAGGTTTCTTTTATTATTTTTGCCAAATTCTACATATTTAACACAGTATCACATATATATTATTCAGAAAACCCCCAGTTAGTTAATAACAGGGATATTAAATGAAAAACATGCCTACAAAGGATTTACTTCTGCTTTTAACATTATCCTAAACAGGAAGTTGTGTCCAGTATTATTTTTCTAGCCGTTACAACTCCAGGTTTGAATGTTATACAATCTGCGTCTGACGGTTTAATGTTTCTATGCAGAACTGTGGATCTAGTTGAGCTCAGCTTGGCTCGTTGGACGCCTTGCCGCGGCCTTCTGCCCCCAGCGCTGTCCTGTGGATAGTTTATAACATCTCAGCCATGGATCTCTGTAACAAACCCCAGGGTCTTTCATATACCGGTGTATGTAACTGCCAACAGATACTCAACTTATTTAAATGTGTCAAAGCAAAGCAGGGGAAAAGGTACATGATCATAATAGATTGCTGACAGGGCCGGACTTAGGGGTGTGCGACCTGTGCGGCCGCACAGGGTGCCATGACAACAGGGGCGCCGTCCGGGACTTAAATTGAAACGTTGTTTTTTTGTTTGTTTTTCTTAACTTTATTTAACATCCGCCATGTTAAATAAAGTTTTTTTTTACTTTATTTAACACGGAGGATGTTAAGTAAAGTTAAAGTTTTTGTTGTAACATCCCCATGTTAAATAAAGTTTTTTTAACTTTATTTAACACGGAGGATGTTAAATAAAGTAACAACAACAAAAACACAGTGTTTTAATTTAAGTCCCAGGAAGGGGCACCGAGCGGTCGCTCGTGAAGTTTTTAGCAACCGCTCTGCGCCCCTCACTCTCCGTGACTCCGTCCCACAGGACTCAACAAGGTAAGTAAGGATAAAGATTAGGAAGAGGCGGTAGATAGTGAGAAGGGGCAAAGGGGCAGTGAGAAGGGGCAGAGGGGGTAGATAGTGGAAAGGGGCAGAGGGGGAGATTTTTTTCCTTTCTTTTTTTGGCATGGGGGGCGCCAGAGGCGTAGTCCGCACAGGGCGCCAGAACACTTAAATACACAATATAAAGTGCATTTTTTAATTATTTACTTCCTTAAATACTGATGAGTTGTAATTCCTATAAATATTGAAGCGGTATATCTAAAAGGTGCACAGCAACAAATGTTTTAGACATTTAGGTTGAACATCCATCTCCAACCACCTCTTTAAACAGCGTGGAAAGTTGCTTCTGCAAGAAGAGCTGAGCTCTAGTTATCGAGTTATCATATATATAGTTATCTGTACAGCGCTATGGAATTTGATGGCGCTATATAAAACAATAAATAATAAAATAATAATATATAGTTATCGTATATAGTTAGCAACCTCTAGTTGTCTGAGATCAGTTATAACCCAGTGATTAAACTATGCAGTCAACAGGGCTGGCCAAGATTCTCACCGAAGTGAGTGAGTTTTAATTGATAGTATCCATCAAATGTATTCCTATTTATTTATTTATTTATTCCATCGACTGAAGGTCATAAGTAAATGACACGGGATTTGAAATGAACCTACATGTCTGTTGGCTGGGGCAGGATGCACAGGGCTGAAAGCAGTTTCAAAGCATCAATCATCATAGCAGGCAAAGAGGAATCCATGGCTCTTGCCAATAGCAGAACGCCGTCTTCTGCCTCCAGCATTGTTGTTATTCCATACTACAATGACGACAAAATCACACAATTTCATAAAACGCTAACAAAACTAGAGGGTTTTTTTTTTCATTTTTTTACCTCAATAAATGTTTATTTAATTGCAAGTCTGTCCCATCTCTAAAATATGACATAATCAGATTAGGGAATGTTTTCTCAATATCACCCACTACGACTTCATTAAGTATATGCTTTCTCTGTAATTTTCTTAAGGCCAGTAATATTGCCACATTGGCCGGCTTCCCATGAAATATACTTTTTTTAGTGAGTAACTGATAAGCAAGCACTAAGGATAATGGCTACAGAAATTTCAGGGAATATTCAAAGATTTATTTTTTTTTTACTTAAATTGTTGTTCATAAAATCTTTCAAACACCTAATGATCTCATGTTGGCTTTTTCCATCTCAGGAACTAGGAGGAAATAAGTAAGCGTGTTTAATAACAAAACTTTTTAAAAAACAGCTTTAAACCTAGACAACCATATATTCATCTTAACACAGTCTGCAAAAGCTGAAATACTGTAATCGCTGTTACTTTGTCAAACAAACTGTAAAATGTATCCACACTGTTGATTTATCCATTAATGGTAGTTACTTGATTTGCATATGGCCATTATAATGCCAGTCAGGGCCAGACTGGGACTGAAAAGCAGCCCTGGAAACATTTGGAGAGCAGCCCCATATAGTTTATCTCACTGTCGAGCTCTTATGCCCACACGCACCCCTAATACATACCCGAGTCACACTATTTGCCATGTAAAAACATTTTTTATCACATTATTTGTATTTAAATGCCAGAAAGCAAAAGTGTTAAAAGGCCCTAAGAAATTAAATACATTACACATAATGGAATCAAAACATTTGCTACTTTAGATGAAAAAGTTCCATTTTATTCAGTGGAACAAAACCGTAATCACATTATTCTTCATGATATTCTTGTAAGAAACTGTTATTTCTTTATGAATTCATGTGAACCTTTTTTCATATTTAATAAAAGCTATATTTAAAAAAAATATTTTTGTTTTATTTCCTTTTATTTGCCAACCTGCCCCCCCCCAGTTATGCCACATCTGCCCCAGGCTTGCCACTCTGCCCCAGAAATACCTTAGCCCCCCTATATGCCACTCTGCCTCCAGAAGTGCCTTATACCCCTATATGCCAGGGGCATATCATGGGACATATTGGCATATAGTTGGTTAATAGGCATATCATGGGACAGAGTGGCATATAGGGGGTTAAAAGGCATTTATAGAGGCAAAGTGGCATAAAGGGGGTTAAAAGCCTTATCATGGGGCACTCTGCCTTCAGAAACCCCCCCATGGAGTTAAAGGGGCCGGCGTGCATGCACCGCACCGCCCAAAGGCCGTGCCTCAGCTCTTCATCCCACCCCTTTTAAGACGTGGGACTAAGTGCTGGGGCACGAACATTGGTCGGTGGGGTGAGTGCAAAGAAGGCTGCCGCTTTCAATCCCGCTTGCAGCCGCTCAGCGGCTGTTTTGAATGTTGGTCTGCCGGCTGGCCCACGGACCGACTGGCCCACCGGGAAATTTCCCGGTATACCGGTGTCATCAATTTCAGCATAATATCTACCAGTCTTAATGAAACAATATAAATACACAAGCCACTCTGAATTAATACTTCCTATATATTTTATTTTCTATGTTGTAATACTGGAGATGTGTCGGGTATTCGGCTAATCTTCTCCATTCATGGCCAATGCGGAGTTCATTGAAAGTGCCTACATAATAGCAAAACAATCCCCTCCGCATGCAACTAGATGCAAGAAAATCACTTAACATGGACAATTTTAGCAAATACATGGTGCTGAATAAATATTTCTCTTTGCTCATATCTTAAAACCCCACATTCATTTCTCAATTTACATTGGTGGTTCATTCTGCAGTCTTCGGAAGATGTCTAAAAGACATGAAAGGCCTTCTGCGCCAAAATTCTGCACCCAGCTGCAATAAAACACAAAATTTAAATTTAGCAATGATACACATGGACAGTGTTACCAATATGTTTCCAATGATTACCGATGTCCCATTGGTTTTGTTACAAAATAAATAAGTAGCATTAACAGACTGCTAAACATTATTGAACCAAAAAAAGATGCCACCTACCCCTTACTAATCTGGAATAATGGGGCAAACTAAAAAGTGGAAATTAATCCCAAAACACGAAAAAATTGATTAAAAAACTGCTCAAATACCATTTATTAAGTATGCAATAAAAAAAAATTAAAAGGTGGGTACTTTTTGTTCATGCCCTGTAGAAAAAGTTGTATTTAATTTACATGGCAAAATTTGATCTCAATGAACAGGCTTATCTGTTAAGGGTTTTTATTAAAACTGATTGTCTGCAGTGCACACAATGAATTATGTTGAACATAAATATATATTTTTTATTGGATATAATGGATCATGTTTAACCCCTTAATGACAAAGCCCGTACATGTACGGGCTCAAAATGCATTGTTTTCAATGGGTTTAGTGACTGCCCTTTGTCCTTAAGGGGTTAATATTGAAAAGTACGGTCAACCCAATCCTCAGTATAATACATATATATATATATTGTGACAAACCCTGTTGCATGAGGGCCATACATGTCATTTTAGGGGTCCTAAGCACGTCCTCTAGGGCAATCAGAGTCGGGAACACCAGCTTTGAACAAAGCAGCACTTTATTTTAATTGCTTAAATCCCAAAAAAACAAATCATAAAAAGAAAACCTAGCTCCCAATTGGAGCCCTCTCTAACTAAAGTATGCTGGTCCAGACTGACCAGCCTAATCACCCACTAACTCAACCTCCCAGCCAGACCCAGCTACAACAGGCTCTGGACCCACCCCCCCAAGAGCGCACACAGGTCCAGGCATGGATTGCCTCACTTGGCTCAGGGGTGGTCTTCTCGTTCAGGGCCTCTCCTTGCCCTGGGAGCTCAGGGAAACTTCCTCTTCCCCCAACAGTCTCCCTGAGTATCAGGCTCCAGGGGTTTTTAATGTCCAGCACCTGTGCCTGATGCCGGCTCCATAGGTATCCTGGACCGGATCCTGCAGACTTCTAGCCTCCTTGAAAAGCCGGCATGGATTTTCCACAGAATGGGGGAACTGAGCATTGGCCCACCCTTCTCTCCAATTTCTCCACCCCAGGGACCCATATTTATGATCTGGATAGGACCTGTACCCAAATGCCACACTAAGCATCTCCCTGAGGTTTACACTGTCACAATATATATAGATAGATAGATAACCAGGCTTAAAATCACTCAAGGGAGCCGGAGGTCTGTTAAAGACCTCCGATACCGCTCCCTTGCGATCCGCGCGGCAACAGCTGCTGTGCGCCGGGGTTTGTTGTCAGATCCCAGCGCACAATACTGAAGCCGAGCCCACCGCTGTCCGTGCCCTCTGAACCGGAAGAAGAACTGAAGAAGAGGAGCGAAGAGGAGGCAAAGGAGCTGTAAGGAGAAAAGAGGAAAGGTAGGAAAGCATTAAGTGAGAGTGGATTGGTATATGTGCGGATTAGTATATGTGTGGATTAGTATATGTGTGGATTGGTATATGTGTGGATTGGTGTATGTGTGGATTGGTGTATGTATGGATTAGTGTATGTGTGGATTAGTGTATGTATGGATTAGTATATGTGTGGATTAGTATATATGTGTGGATTAGTGCATGTGTGGATTAGTATATGTGTGGACTGGTATATGTGTGGATAGGTATATGTGTGGATTAGTATATGTCTGGATTGGTATATGTGTGGACTAGTGTATGTGTGGATTGGTATGTGTGTGGGAGTGATGGGTGTTATGCTGTACCATTTCCAATGATTTTTTCATTATATAATTATGCTCTAAAGTACATCATAACTCCCATCACTCTATACTGTTCCATACAGTGGCAGAGCTGGGAGACAGAGGCCTTGCACCCCCACTGCAGGACTCCTGAAAGGTAAGTGAACTTCAAAGAGGGAGAGGGTAGATAGTTAGGAGGGGGTAGATAGGGAGAAGTGGGTGAGACGAGGCATAGGGGGTAGATAGGGAGAAGGGAGTGAGAAGGGGTAGATAGGGCAATCATACTCCTATCATGCCAAGTCTGCCAGTATATCCTGGAATCTGGGTATGCCTGGACATGATAGGAATGTCATTGCTGTTAACAATCATATATATATACACACACAAACCAAAGGGAGCGGCTGCACAGAAATATTGTTAATATACACAGGCTTTTAGTTGTCCGGGTGCTCCAAAAATAGCCAGATATATGTTACCAAAGAAAAAATGGGCACTCACGGGTCTTTGCCTTGAGAAAGGACCGGAGGTGGTCCGAAACGTTGGCCGTGCTGATTGAAATAAACTAGTGTTTAATGCACTTTACTGCAAAGACCCGTGAGTGCCCATTTTTTCTTTGGTTACATATATATATTATTAATATTGTTATTTAATTGTTTTGTCCTATTTTGGTGTGTTACTTACTTTAAATAAATGTGTTAGATTTTTTTTATGGTGTGGGGGGGTCATATTTGGTTTCGGCCAGGTAAATGCTGCATTTTCGGTTTCAGTCCAGAATTCGTTTCAGGGCATCCCTAAGCCAGACAATGAAGTGGTAGGCCTACACCACATCAATGTTTGGCTTAGTATATAGTGATAGGAGTTATGCTGCCCTATTGTCAATGCCTGGCTCAGTGTATAGTGATAGGGATTACGCTGTACCACTGTCAATGTGTGCCTCAGTATATAGTGATAAGTGTTATGATGTACCACCTTCAGTGTCTGCGCCGGTATATAACGGTAGAAGCTATGCAGTTTTAAAGTGTATGTGGGGGGGGGTGCCACATATAGGATCCGCCCCAGGTGCCAAATACTCTAGGTACGCCCCTGCATACAACTAAAGTAAAAAAAAATGTATAGCCAAATTGGGGTCTTCTAAGAAACTCCTTTCAAATAGATTAAATCTGTTCTCGTTCAAGCAACAACTGGGAAGTTACTTTCTGATTTACATTGTGGTTGCTAAGTTTGTAGGAGATGAACTTGTTGCAGACACAATTTGTCACAAACACAAATCATAAGGCTGAGTGTTATACAGATAACTCACCAAGTCTATCAGTATTTTGAGGATCTCTTGAGGATCATCTTGTGATTCCAAATCTTTACAGTCAGCAGAAGAAATTAACATGCTCTTTAGCTTCTGGCCTAAACCTTTATACTTATCTCTTGAGAACAAAACCCCTAGAAGAAGAAAAAACAAAGTGTAATTGGAGTGGAGTTGGAGTTTGTGTGAAAAGCAGAAGTTGTATCTTGCACTAGCTTTCAGTAACCAGGTAGTTGATCACTAGGTGTTCCTTGCCAAACAGGAAAAAATAACATAGTCCAGATCAATGCGTGAGGGGCCAAAGACAGCCTGGGTCTGATGCTATATAGTGGACCAAACACATCTGGTACAGTCAATGTGCACATTAAAAGGGAATGTGCAGAAATCCTAAAGCAGGAGCAGAGAAATGAGCAATTGATTGCTGTGTAAAGTCCTTGTAAGTCTAGTTGCCCTGAAATCTATACATAAAAATGTAAGAGTAAGTGGCCAAATCTTAAAATCAAGCAGCAAAGAAAGCTATTAATCCTCTGCTCCTCTTGCCAGCTTTTCCAAGCCCCCATTAGCGATAGTCAGTAGTACAAGCTACTGCAAACATCACTGTAACAAGACCTGTATTACCATCTTCTTTAATATGTTTCCAGCTGTTAAGCCGCTTGCTTCCTTTCTTACAGATCCTTTCTATGTCATTCAAGGGCAGAGTCTCGTTATTCCGGCGTTTCAGTTGCTGCTCAAATGCAATTCGGAAGGCATCGGCCATTATATAAGCTTCTTCCTTACTCTTCTTCTCCATGTCAAACTATCAGTTCAAATCATACACAATTAATTCAGCTCTAGCCACAGTGAAGTTTATTCGCTAAACAGTGAGTTGTGAGTGCATACCAGCTACACAATACATTTCCTCTTGCACTTATGCTTTATGCTTTACTTATGCTTTATGAAGGGTCCATTTTGATTATAACATGGACAAAAGTATTGGGACGCCTGACCATTACATCAACAGGGACTTTTATGACATTGTCTAATGGGGGTTGAGGTCAGGGCTCTGTGCGGTCAGTCAAGTTCTTCCACACCAAACTCATGCAACATGTCTTTATGGGCCTTACTTTGTGTGCTGGGGCACAGTCATGTCCCCCTTCAGCACACCAAGAAATTTTGGATAATGCTATGTTTCCAACTTTGTGGGAACAGTTTGGGGAAGGCTTTTTTCTATTCCAGGAATCTCAGCCAATGTGTTTATAAGACATTAATTCTGGGGTTTCAGCCAATTCAAATTAGAAACACATGTCTTCTGATTAATGTTCATTGAAGTCTACTATTCACAGAACTTGAAACAGAGCGTCAGCATTGAGAGGATACATTTAGTTTATTCGGGCCCAGTCAAGGTTAGGCACAAAAGTGCTCATACAAACTGCAGGGTAGGGTTTTCAATGGTTTTAATGGAGCATTTTCTCTGGTTCTGACCATTAAATGTACAATGCGGTTTGACTGTTGCAAATTATGCTGTAGGCAGGCCATTGTATCTATGATTTATGGATACATCTAGAGGTATATGCTCAATAAGAAGAGCCTCATCATTCACATCTTATCAAAACCCCACAGCATACTCAATGCCATCACCTAATCTATGTGATATGCCCTCTACACTCATAATAATAGGGCACCAAATTTAGTGTGCTCCATGGAGAACTCTCCCCAAAATTCACCATCAATTGAAGAAGACCTGGAGTTTACCTCTTGCCTCAGCTGGAGAAGCTGTTTTCGAGTTGCTGCTGACATTTTGGCGCAGGAACAGGGATTTCCGCCCGTGCTGCAGGTACATGCCCCAAGCACCGCCAGCTGGGAAGCACACAAACCACACGTCAATGCAATATTCATGAGTATAATTATCACACAGCGTTCCAATTTGTTACATTGGTCTCCAGGGAACAGCATATGGTTCAAGAATAAGGGCAGAAGGCTAGTTTTAAACCTGTTCCTTCGACGTCAATTAAACTAAACTATGGTGGATATAAGCTTTCTTTAATGAAAAATCCAGGTTTGCACTGCCCTGCTATAGTGAGGTCCAATTTCAGCTGCTATTGAAGATAACCTCTAGCACAGTTTTCCCACCGCTAATACTCAGGAAACACAATCTCATGGGGCGTATGGTTATTTCTCAAAGAAAAATGCAGTCTTTGTTATAGAGCACAATGTCCATATCTATACAATTCTTGGGTCAAAAATATTACCTCGAGGGCCGTAATCTCTGTTAAGTTACTTTTACCGAGAGGCACGTTATCTTGGAACATTTTCTGCTGTTTCACATCAAGCATTGCAAGGAGCTCCTGGCACCGTTGGCTTACAACTATACAAAGAAAGCAGGAAGAAATAAATAGGGGCACAAAGGTACTAGAAACTGCACAATACAAGTCATTATTTTCACTTGCCATAGGGTCATACTAGCCTAAAACAGTTCAGAGCGCACTTTTATATACACCAAGGACTGGCTTTTCTTATAAAAAAAAGAGTTAGCAGAACAATGCTTTTCTAATGTTAAGGGGTATCAACAATTCATTCCCTATCGCATTAAGCTCAGGAGAGGGGGGACATCTTAGGTCTAAAGTCAGCAACCATCTGTTGTTCTAGCAGCTGAGTAAAAAAAACAAAACAAATAAATAACTTAGAGCCAATACTGATCCCATGGAAGTAATACCACAAAAGATGGCAGCTACAATCAGTCCATTGGTCTATATAGGCTGAGCACAATTTTCTTGTAGGCTACAGTGATGACAGACAATATCAGGAGACCAACAGGAAAAAAAAATCCTGCTTACTCGTGTTTTCAGATTTAAGAGCCTTAACCTCACTTGTCCGTAATTCCAGAGTTTCTTTAAGTGCTACATTATCACAGGATAATCTAAAAGGGGGAGAAAGAACAATCAAAGTTTTATTCCCATTTTGCAACAAAAAATAAAATCTCAGAAAAAACAGATGAAAACATTAAAAC
The DNA here is from genome assembly GCA_009364415.1 of Spea multiplicata. NCBI lineage: Eukaryota > Metazoa > Chordata > Amphibia > Anura > Pelobatidae > Spea > Spea multiplicata. The sequence continues at coordinate 52,017,709 of VKOC01000001.1, read as the reverse complement.
AGACTCATCAACCAGGTCCAACACACACTTTCACTAATAAGAAAGGAAATGTTCCCCGGTAAGAAACACTGTCAAAAAAATATTAAAATCACTGCATTACTAAATAAAAAGGGCTATATATAAACAGGGATAGTAGAGTCATTACTTTTAGGATAAGATAAACTTGTAAATTAAAATTACTTATAGCACTCAATTTACTTGGGGATAATTAGTTCAATTTTAGTTTGTCTAGTTTCCTATCCTGAACTTCTTGCCCTTCTCATCATCCTTCCTGACAAAGGCTGACTGAAGCAATCAACAACAATCAGCAACTTTACAATACGGCAGAGATAGTCTAAGATAGTTTAAGATAGTTTAATCACGTAGATCATGGGGGGGTTAGGATGGATGCCTCATATTATATATAGTTCAATGTCCTTTTCTGAATCAAAATATATGGGTTCTTGGAAGGGTTTCATTTGATCTGGCATTTAAAACTGTAAAGTACAAAATTTGATAAGTTATATATGTGTGTGTGTGTGTGTATATTATATATATATATAATATATATATATATATATATATATATATATATATATATATATACACACACACACACCGGTATATATACTTGATTTTTGCATTTTTACAATTAGGTCCTGTCCCTACAAATGTACAAATTGATGCAATGGCATTTCAACACACACAGAGCTTAGAAACTCAAGCTTGTCCATCAAGGTCCTTTCATGATGGGTTCAAGGTCCTTTCATGATGGGTTCAAGGTCCAATCATGAACTCCATCTGACAGGCCTATAGTCATGTAGATAAATCATTTTCAATATATAAGAAGACTGGGTTCATTAACTGAGCCCAAGAAGCACCAATAAACCTAATAGGACTCAAACAATTTTCTGGCTATTAGGTCAAGAGGGCCTCCACTTTGGTCCAAAGTCCAGAGACACATTTCATTTTTGACGCAGGAAATTAAAAAGCTGGGTCCACTCCATTGTTATACAACGCAGGAAGTTTACAGGAAGCAGAGTGATATCCTGCACACGGGTCTCCTTCAGCCTAAGAAGCCAAGCGTGTACCGAGCTGTATCTTGATTCCCGTTAACCTCTCCCCAATATCCTCACTCCCTAAGACAGCATAACAGGCTTGCGCTAAAGGCTCCTTCATCAAAATGCTAGTTTTAAGTTGGACTTTAGATAAATAGGAAACCACAGGCCCTACAAGCTCCTAAGCAGAATAGAAATAACACGTAAAATGATATTAATTAGTAGTACCAAATACTGGGCTGTAGACCAAAGCCAATAAAGAGTTCCAAGAATCTGACAACAATAAAGCTTGACGCAGGACGAGAAAAAACATATTTACTTTAATACCGTACTCAAACAATGTTTCATTTTCTTTTTTCCCAGCATTTATTCTTTTACGTGTGGGAACATACGGTCTGGCAGACAGACGTTAATTGTGTTCTTGTTAGCCCGATAACTCTGTTTCTTAAACAAATCAGTTTGATGTGAAAAGTATCGGCCATGTCATGCAAAACCTAGCTGTACATACCGGTCGTACTTCTCCTTCCAAGACTCTTCTTGGTTTTTTAGTCTGACCTGATCAAACTCAATTTCCCACTGCAAAACGTTTATTTCCTGGGGGAAGAATACAAAGTCGAGGTTTACATACATGGTTATGTAAGTAGTGATGGTGTGGTCTTTATTTGCTGGGCAGTGCTTGATGGACCGCAATACCTATAGATATTTCACATGGTTTAACAATTGGTATTTGACTTTAGTGATTATTAACCACAACCCAACCTGAAACCCTACTTGACCTGTGCTTTCCAGTGAGTGCCATAAATAACCTTTTACTATATATATATATATATATGCCTTACTATGCTTTTGAAGCTTAATGGGGATTATGAATAAATAGTAATTATTAGAAGTAGTTACCATAGCAACCAAAACTACTTTGCAACAGCATCACTCCGTATACATAACCTCCATTAATATTTACCAAAATAGAAATATCTTTGTGACGGTCAGCTGGTAAAAGACCTAAGCATCACTATTCTGCAAACCACCTAAACCATCACGGGGAGGTATGATCCCATGGAATGAGGTTTATTTGTCACGGAAGCAAAGCATTCTGACACCTCGAGGACAGAGTTACTCACCTTTTCCAAAGATTGCCGCTGCTCCTCTGCTTTTTGAAGCATCACCTTTGTATGGCTTGTTGCTTTGTCGAAGACGGCCTGAATTTGATATATCAATAAGAAATAACAAATACAATCATCCAGTCAACACATAAACGGTCTGTTCTTCTTGTTTAACCCGGAGTACTTGGTAAAGCCTTGCTTCCCTTCGTCAGGTTCTTCTTTCTCTGGGCAGGGTAGCAATGTCTGAACCCACCCACTGGGGACGTGAGACGCTACTAAACAGCTGTAGATATCATGAAGTACTTTTGGAAACAGTTTACTGCTGGGTTATATTACTGCCCATTCCCTTTCTCAGTAAATTGCCGGGACTTTGCTTCAATGTTCATCCAAGAACAAAATATTCAGTTACTTATGAGTAAAATATGTAAAATACAGAATCGGAGGCGATATTTTCTCTTGCACACTCACCATACTCTGCAAGATCTTCAGTGCCTCATCCTTCCCATCAAGTTGTCGCTGAGAGGCCTCAAGCTCAATTCTTAAAAGATCTACCTCCTGAAACCAAATCAAACTAAAATGAGCTAACCTATAATAAAGGTGATGTGTTTGGTTTTGTTAAACAACATGGGATGATGATACAACCGCATCTTGAATCTATCTACACCACCAAGGAACACATGGGGTAATCTACGCACCGCTCTATGCATGAAGCTTAATATCGTTCAGGGGTTTTTGTTTTAAACCAGTTGGATGAGGGTCGCACCAGTCTCACAACCCAATAATTACACTTGTAAGTTATAAGGGTCACCAAAACCCATCTATATGTTCATCTATGCACATGGGGCATCGGTGATCAAGTAGGAAGCTTGATGCACGGTATGCTGGTTGAGGGGTCCAAGCTCAGGTGATCTGGTACCTTTGTTTTAGAAAACAATACCTGGGTATGCAATAGTAAAAAATGTGCAATAAATCACATGTGAAGGATTTCCTCGAGGAGCCCACGCTTCCTTAGATGTAAGGAACTTAGTTTTTACTTTATCAAGAGGGTGGTAGATAAGTTTAAAAACCTTCCAGCAGAAGTGGTTGAGGCTAATAGAGTTAGGAAATTTAAATATGCATGGGACAGACTAAGGTCTGAGTATCTACATCGTCTTTCTATGATAGAGACCGGTAAAGAAGAAGTTATCCATTACATTTTTATAATCCTGTACAAAGCTCACATCTGTTAAAATAATAATAGAAAGTAGATATAACATAATTTGCCTTGGTGTTATTCACTTGATTATGTTGGAAATTCACATCAGAGATCAGTAATGTTTTCCTCCCCAGAGGGAGATGCTGGAAAATACTTGGAAAAAGCGCGTTTTAGTCAAGCACTGACCTCTGTTAATTCTTGAAGACGTTGCCTGAGATCATCGTTGGATATTTCAGAGCCAGCATCTGTAAAGCAGCAATGCAGAAACAGAGTTACCCGACTCTACCTGATCCCGGGGTGGGGGGGAAATGGTCTAAATGACACCATGATCTCTCCAATTACACACATTTCTGATACGGCTTCCACACCGCTAACTTCCATTTCATTCCTTCAGCTTCTCAAGGCTGTCCTGTACAGCGGGCAATTACTTTCAAGGGATCCATGTATAAAGTGCATATAGAGGCAAAAGGTGATTATTGTTGACCTTATTTGCATGTGCCTACCCAGAATCCCTTGTGGTTGTGGCAGCACCATGAGATTTCTGAGGGAAAAACAAGCCTTCTGGCTTGTCTGGTGTCTGTAGATGAGTGTTTAATAATCTTTCTACTACCCCTTAATTTTAGTGGAAGGGTTTTCCATCAGCTTTACCCGCCATAACTTTTGTAATGGTATTCCTCAAGATACACCTTCGTCTTACCGATGCTGTTTTGCCGGCACCTGGTGTAGCCTTCTGTACCGTGTTTAGCAACTCCTCTTTCATCTGACATCCGGTGTTTAGCATGGTGGGAACTCGACGTGGCGACATCGTCTTCTTTCTTAATTAGAGAGTAATGGCCCTGGGTTTCAGAGCCTTTCCTCAGTCTGAATGTCTGGACCGCCTGTCCTTCTAGTGCTTCATACAGACCCCCTGGTTTTCTCCCAAAACCTTCTCCCAAATCTCCGCCTGCCATGAAGTCTTCCTCCTCCTCTGACCCGCATTCACACTCCGCAGCCACAGATTCACTCATTGCCACCACAACGTGGTTTGGACCTCCGTCCTGCTCTGCAAAACCCCCCCCAAAAAAATAAATTACAAAAACAAAAATAATTCAAGGGGTCCTTTTATTAAAAGTATATAAAGCATAGATGCCAACACCATACATGACGGGTCTTCCTCCCACCAACCCTCCTTCCACGACATCCTTCCACCCAAAAAAAATAGTGGAATTTATATTGTTTCACCTAAGAACAATCCTTTGCTATTAAAAATGCTGAGTATTTTTGTAGAAGCTGCCTCGCTGCTTTCGTCAACCACAGCACTAACAACTTTTGCTATACATATATATGTTCTCCCCAACCCCCCTCTGCTATTGTGTAAAAAAAAATATTATATATATATACACAGTCCACTTGTGTCTGTCTTGTTTCAAAAAACAAAAATTCATAACGCCCGGCAGCAGCTGATAAACAACCATGCATAATAAATCCTGTGTGTGTGCTTATTATGGATGAATATATATACACACACACCGTATACACACACACATACATATAAATATATATAACATAGAAGTGCGAAATATGTGAGATATGATATAATATTATGCAGGGCCCTCAGGTTGTCTTAAAGTGAGATAATCTTATGTTCATTTTCACTGCCCCCCATTATAATAATACCGGGGAAGTGCTGTGATCTATAGACACTCATATACAATCCATGTGATATAACTGGTTCTTAAAACGTTTAATGAAAGTTGGCAGGTGGAACATTACATAGTGATGTGACGTATTACATGATGTAATATAAGGATTAGTGACCCGGGGCATCTGATTGATGACATGCAGTACTATCACTCCTCACATGTATCTTCATTTCCCAGGCAGAAGCTTCTGTCCCGGCTGCTGGGAATTGTAGTTTCCATTAACTTTCCTACCCCAAGGTCTCACCACGATGACAACTACGTGGAGCCCTTGAAACTATCAGAGATGATCAGTAATACATGGTGATGATGACGATGATGACGATGTCATTATCCCGGTAGTATTCTGCACCGAGTGGGAACATGAGAACCAATCAGTGAACTAAACAATCCTGCGCTATCCCCGAGTTTTGTAAACATGTTACAGACTCATAGAGTCACCAACTAAACAGAACGTACACTGGGGAGGAAATAGTGGAAGGGGGCACTCCTACGGGGGATCGGTTGGGCTGAAGTTTAAGTGCCCGATGTCTGCTGACACCCGAGTGAAAGGCGAATCAGAGCAGGGGCGCAGTACACTCACTTCCTGCTATATCACACGCCTTAAGCGTTTCACTCGGCTTCCTCCATTTACCGGGATTTCCCCGGAGATCTACAGGTTCCACGATTCTAACGTAAAGCGAGATCTGATCGTGAAAGGGCATGAGCTGGGGCAGCTCGGCGCTTACCTGCTGGGTAAGGTGGGATCAGTCCGGGGACTCCCTGACACCACGAGACGTAGCAGCACTGCCGGGGTTCTTACTTCCAGGTTTTCCCTCACCCACCGTGACCTCCCACGCAAAACGTGTCCTCCCCTCTGTCACATGGGGTGGGGCAGGGGCTCGGCTGCTCAGGTAATGGGAGGTCACCTGTGCGCAGCCCGGTTATTGTATTTAACAATCGGGTGTCACCTTTCTGGACTGGGGAACAATCACAGGCTTCTGGATCTAGAATACGGAGAATCGAGTGAAAGGACAGGAGATCAAAGCCTCTAGATTGCAAGCTCCTTTGAACAGGGCCATCCTCACCTGTTTTTCCGTAAGTCAAATTGTTATGTTTAATGCCACTTATGTCTTGTCCACCCATTGTACAGCGCTACGGAATATGACAGCGATATATATATATATAAAACACATAAAAATAACCTCATGCCAAACCCGAATAGTAGAACATACAGCATGTTATCAAGCATGAGATCCGCACGGTGTGGCTCCTCAGGATCATGGAAGGAAAGAAATAAACTCCCTTAATAACACTCAGTGCCGCAAAAAGATGTTTCTCCGGTTCTTCCAACACGATAACGTATTCCGTTACCCTTTTCATCTCTCCTGAACCTGCTGCCTGCTCCTCTTCCAGCTTCTGGCATCAGGCTACATGCTGCCAACTATCTCGATCAACATAATCTGGAGCTTGCGGCTGGTATCTCGTTATATCCGATGCTCACGCAGAGCTTATGGAACACCTTACAAGAAAAACCTTACGACTTTTCATGTAAGAAGAGCAAAACTGGCCCAGCACAAGCAACATTCAATTAGAAAACAAAAGTTTGCCTTCACTCGGCCCAAGAAGTCCACATAATGCGTGTTTATACATCATTTTCTTTGGCTGGACACTTATTTGTTACACAAAAAGTCACCAAAACTGACTGCAGCAACCAATTCTTTGAATAGTGGTCTATGATGCAAGTCTTCAGCTTGCCATACGAAATGTTCAGCGCTGAAGACAGGTCCCTTCACTTTGAACAGATTACAAGCTATGTAATAAAAGCACAGACAGGTTTGTTAAGCATAGTGGTAGTTGGCAGCAGAGTTGTGATTTTAACTCATCCAAATCAATATGCATTAATGGCCAATTCCAACAAGGGCTAGCCCTGCTCAAGGCATAGTTCAATCTGCGACTTTATAACACAGGTTCAGAAAAGCTCTTCTGCTTAATTTGCACATTCAAAGTTTTCTTGAATCGTTTAACCAGTTTCCACCATTGGCACTTTCTTCTGTCTTTGTAATTGAAGTAATTAACTGTCCACAGTAATTATAGGAACATTCTAGTACTACTTTAATTTGAAAGGCTTATTTGGGTCCGTTCTTTAGTTACTGGAGTAAGTAGATGATTTCAGTTAACTTCTCCCACGCTGCTGTTAGTTAAAGCAGGGAGCTTACTGAGATATGCCGTCTGCACCGTTTAGTAGGACTCCATTTCTACAGAAAGCAAAACTCCACACAATCTATAGAATGATTTTCCAGCCAATGTGTGAGACTGGGCGTTCTATCAATGAAAGTATCATCACAAATTCAAACAGCACATTCAGCAATATGTATATGTGTCATGTATATATACATTACATATATATATATGTCCAGGTACAATTAAAATCAGGGTATGGGAAAAAATACATTTTTATTTACATAGTTAAATAGTTCAGTGGAGAATTTCACATAAACCAGACTTCACATCTTGCTTGTCCCTGCTTGCACACAGTGGCATCTAAGCTACACGAGTTGGGCACACAGCGTATGCTGCAACTGGGTCCTTCCAAAGAACAAAGATCAACACAGACAGCAGCAAATGTGAGGCTTCGCAAATGGTGTTCCTATAGGTGCTGCTGTATGACAACGATATAATCTCTGGCCTGTGTATACAGTGAAAGTATACAGTTTGGTCCGCATTTTGCTACTTGTGTATTTACACTGCACCATTTGTAAAAAAAAAAAGAACAAATAAACCAATTTAAGCTCATTTAGAACACAGTAACATGGAGCCGTTCCCTGCCCTTCTAACCAATTCTGGTAAAGGTCAGTCACTGTCATATTCTTCTATCTTCATATCTTCATCATCCATGTCCATGTGGGGTGTAACAGGCTGGGGCTGGCTGCTTGATAACTCACTCGGTCCACCTTGACTGGAGGAGAGGGACGCATTCTGCCCATTTCCAGCTACGATGTTACGTCCGGCTGCCTCATCCCTGGTTGTGCCTGGATCCTCATCCTCACCGCTCTCTGCATCGGGGAGACCCGGGTCTTTATCAGTGAGGGCTTCAAGCTTAAGCCTAGAGGAAAGTAAAACATACAGGACACATCTCAAACTAAGTGACTGTTACATATAGTAAATACAACGCACAGCGCATTCTAAAGAATGGGGGTTTTAATGTTGAGTAGCACTATATATTTATTTATAATTATTTTCAAAAACTACACAGTTTATTATTTAGGCTGAAAAGAAAAAAATAGTGTAAACAATATATCTTGTGTTCTGAACTGTATATATGTGTAACATTACTTTACAAACGAACACATGCTTTGGTTCTGGGTATCGGGACTTTACCTTCCTAAATGTTTTTTCAAGGGTAGTCGGCCAACATCTTGTATAAATGTGACTTGTGCTGAAAAGTAAAGATAACATCTAAATTAACTTTGAAACAGTTTTGGTTTATTTCTACTATTAATTCATATCACAATGATTTTTAAATTTTCTGGGAGATTTTTAGCCTTATTTCCGTTCTTTTTTCTGTTTCCTTTTTAATAACTTGCAGACATACGAGTCTGAAATAAATATAGTCACAAATCCATTCTGCAGTCCTAAAATAGGGAAAAATAATCAGTTTAAATATTACGTTTTACAGTAATGAAGTGTCTGATTAAATCACAATTTTTGTAGTTTCTCAATAGCAAGTAACAACCAAATAAAGATTCATGTATTAAACATAGTTTAAGGCAAGCTGTATCACATGATATAATGGTGAAAATACATATATTATATACCGTGTATATATATATATATATATATATATATATTATATATATATACACAAATTAAAAAATACTAAATATATTGTTCTCTCACATATGGGAAAATACAACCTGTTTGCATCACTTGTGCACCTACTTTTGCAATTCACATTAACGTCATCATCATTCTGGCTTAGGGTGATAAAAGCATAATTCTCTCCACTCTAGGCTTTTCATCTAACAGAATACTCAATGCTAACTATATCTGTGATCGATGGTTGGCAAAATAGGGAGGTCAAACCTCATTAATGTAACAGAGGGGCTCAAGAATTAATAGACAGCCATGCTCCTAACTGCAGAAAAGGTTTTGCGTTCCTAACTGTATATGTAAGACTACCGTTAATGATGGGAGTGTTTATAATTAAATAGACAGCAGGTTGATCTATTGTGAGTTCAGCTAACTAGGATGCTGGTAAAAAAATATAGCCTGATCCCTGCAAGATTATGACATCATACTCATGCTAATACTGCCCCCTCCCCAAACAAAGATGCCACTCAAAGGGTTAAACACACAATACTTCCAAAAGGTGGAAGATAGCAGCCCTGGTATACTCAGAAAAGCTGTTTTACTCTAGAATTGTGTACACTCTAGAGCATCCTCGGCCCACTTTGCCAACCACTTACAATGTATGTTGTTGGCCCTGAAAGGGTTACATATTAGTTTTACAAATTAAAGATCTTGCCAAACAAAAATATATATCTTTGATTGTGACTACAGGAAAACACATTTATCTGTACTTCATGTTTCGGGAAATACAAACGCAGCCAGTCCATTCAGCGAAACACAAAAATAAGCAAATATTATATGTTCTGGCAAACAGGAAGTTCCCTGCAAGACTTTGTGAAAACTTCTTTCTTTTGAAAAAGGAGCAAAGCAACTATTACAATAATATTTCTGTTTATTTTCTATTAGCGAAGAACATTCTGATACTAGATTTAGGAAGTTGAGTTTACTCAGACCCCCATTGCCCTGCGGGATGCTCTTCCACCTCTTTTAGCGATATGGCATAGACAGGTTATGGCTGGGTTCAATTCTAAACCCAGGAGCCAGGGCAGAGGGCACTGGGACCATAACTTGGGACCACCTCTTGGTGTAGCAATCACAGCCTGTTCCCTTATTCTTGGAGAAAAAAAAGAAATGTGAAGACCGACCATTTAAGGCATTGAATGTGTTTTACATGAAAATCATTTAAATGCATATGTTAAGTTTAGCCCCTTAGTGACAAAGCCCATACATGCACGGGCTCAAAATGCATTGTTTTCAATGGGTTTAAGGACCGGCCACTGTCCTTAAGGGGTTAGAGAAGAGCTCGTAAAGATGTGAGGCAAGCTGCATTTTGCAATTACAAGGGGTAACGTCTAACAGATGGAACAACCCCCAAAGACAGCCTCTCTAGGGGAGTTTCATGGCATATATTTACATTACCTTGATTCCTCAGCGGATTTGTTAACATTGCTAGATATGGTAACACCTGGGTCTGAAGGCATAACGGTGAAGAACAGAAACTTGAGAAGAGCGATCTAGCAGCCAAGGAATTCTCCTGATGCTGCAGACAAAGAGGAAGGAGAGAAAAAATTATTTCATACTTTGTGCTATGAGATCTTCAATCTCTACCTTTTGACTCCATGTGCCTGTTCATCAACTGTCATTCTGCCCGCTAATTCAGTATAAACTAATCATAAGTGCGTTGGCAGCAAAACATTATATGTAAGCAGAGAAAAATAAGAGTATAACTTACACAAAGAAAATCAAACCAATTTACCTTTTTAAATACCAAGAGCCACTGTGGTTTGTGGAGAGGCCTAAAGCCAACGCCTGTCTGACAGTTGGCAAACGCTCTGGCTCTGTTAGAATGAATGATTCCCCTGCTGGCGACTGAAGAACCGTAAACACTCAGCGTGGAACGAGACTGTGGATTGGTAAATCGCAGATTAAGTGAATGGCACAAAATGACAACCTATACATTATATAAAACCGTAACCAATAATAAGCCATTACTCAAAGGACACAGATACATTTCATTTGTTGTAACACGACTCATTGAGTGTGAGCTTATACATTCCACATACTGCAGTATGGCTCATGTGGTCACTTTATTTGAGGGTCACGTATGGCTCACGGGCCAGCAGTTTGACAACGGTATATAAAACAGATAACTTTATATCTGGAATTTTGTGCCCCATTAATGGCAAGGTAGGTTTAAATAAGAAAATATATTTCATCTACTAAAATGAGCCATAGAGGTTGAATTCGTAAAAATGGATCTCCTTACATTCCAGTCTCCAGTAAGAACATCCGCAGCACTCAGATACTCCGTCGCCCGAACAACATCATCAATGTCCGAAAAGAAGTCCAAATAGTTTTGGTGCAGATATAAATTGAAAAGCTCGCCGTTCATGTGCGACTTTTCTACAACCGACTGAAACGAAAACACAAGCGGAATGACACAATTTAGTGTCGGATTTAGAGAAAAAGATAGGCCGATGCCAGTCTTAAAGAGCAGCAGGCACTTCAAGAGTTATTCAGTGACGCGCTGTGCCCGCGGTTTCATTACAACTGAGTCTATGTGCTCACCACGCACATAATAAGCAAACGGGAATCAATACAAATACTTTTACTTACACCACTGCAGTCATTCATCTACCTTGAATTTATAGAACAGCATTTAGAAGATGAATGCCTCACCTCTGGGAGAACAAGTAGGAGGTCCCGGTTGTGTTCAGATAAGTGTGCGGGCAATTTATAAGCATCCGAGTCGGCTGGGAGAGCGTCGGCTGGCAGAGCTTCTCCTAGAAAACATTAGGCATTTAGCTTTGTGAATTGCTTTGATTAAGATTTAAAGAGCACGTGTAAGGCAAACATGATTGTGCATTTAAGTTACACACTGAGATAGCCATTTCTCAGGCAAAAGCTTTTAGCATAACCGTTCCAATCACTAACAACGTAATGCATTATGAAGAATCTTTCCCAGGGGACTTGGGAATTGACTCACCAATATTACGATACATTATGTCCTCCGCCATACATAGCACAGTCATTGAGATGAAATGTGTACCGGTAATCTGATTTAAAGAAACAATGATTTCACCAGGACATTTACATACGTTTACAGTAGAGTATTTTTCCCAGGGCTCGGAACAAAAATAGAGACGCATCCTTTCCGCCGATCGCTTGAACGTGCCCTGTTTTTTCTCCCGGCACCTCTGATTTCTTTTTGTGCTTTCCTCTGGATGATGTTTTCTCAGTTGTTCTTCCTTTCTTTTTAGACCAGAATTCGCTTGCTACAGAAGAATCTAGAGGCAAAAGCAAATATAAACCCGTGAACAAATTCCATCCCATGCACAAATTCATCCTTAATTCTCATGGTAACGTGGCATAACACAAAGCACCTAAATATGGAAGTATATACTGAACTTTTAACACCACTGCCTTAATAAAGGGATGAATGCATGCCAATAATCTACCACACGTGGAATACAAGTAATTTATTAGTTTGCAATTTGTTTATTTGTTTGTTGTCAATACCTTGGTGTTAAGCCATAATGTGTGAAAGCAGCACCTTCCAGGATTCCCAAACAAATGAAAGTGATATTGAAAAAAGTGCAGGCAGAATAGTAGGTCATGAAGACACTATGAGATGTGTATCTGATTCATATTTACACGCACAAGCTTCTATAAAAGCTAAATCCCGACAGAATGCATGGTGTCGTAAATTGGGATAAATACAGTATGAGGTCACAGATTAAAACGTTTCAATGAAATGCATTTCAAAATAAAATAAAAAACACACATGAACTAGAAAACGAAGCTGCCCTCCTGGTCCAAAAAATCTTGCCACTGCTGGGAGACGCGTTTGGCCGAACATATCTCATGCATGCAAAATAGCTGGAGGGTCGGGGAAGGCCAAAAACCCATAAGGGGGGATTTACAGAATCCTCCTATGAATTTGGAAAAGGAACATGAAAATATGAAGGGAGTATGCAGCTATAATTTGCATTACAGTGCAAATGGAGGCTGGAGTGTCCCTTAACGGAGAGGACGCAAAAACACAAAGAAGTTGCAGCTTGTTTCCACCTACCTTTCAATGCTGAGAACTGAAGACTATTAATGGCGCTTCTAATGTCCCCGGAACATCCAGTGCAGAGTAACTCAAGGGCTGCTTTATCAGGAATCACACATTTATTCCCTCCCTGTAAAAGAACACAGAAGACAGAATGATTTAACAAACATCCCAAGGCTTGGCAAATGTTCAAAGCATAACTAACGTGTCCAGCAAACGTGGAGGGTATAAATTCGGATGTAAACTATTTTATGTGCATGTGTGTGCAAAAATACATATTTTTTCTATTTTGTTCTGTTTACTGTAAGAAACAAAAACTGCATTAATACCTCACCCATTAGGGTCCAGTGCAATTTTAATATTGCTATGTCGTTCCTTTGTTCCTTCAACCATTATTTCCGATTAAACCCACATAAATTAGATATATTTTTAAGTATTACATGTATTCATAATTTTGCAGGCATATATCTTATACACACATACTATAAAAAAATATATATATTTAACTTTTCATTATCTAAAATGTTCTAAACTTATTTAACCATTACCTAACTCTGTAACTCACCACTATCTGACCCCACCACACTAACTACACGATTTAAATATTATAAATATAGATATAACAGGGGCTGAAACATTGAGTTTCAGTTATGATGATATAATTAGGCAGTTTGCAATATCCACACTCAACTCCCATTGATTTCAGTGGAAGACCCGACAAGGACTACATTCTTATAGGAAGCATACTTAAGTACACTTACTGTCTCAGTAGAAAAAGGGAGGTGGAGTGGGTGGTGTGGTAAAATTCTATTTTTTTTTACTTTAAAACAAAACAAAAAATCACTAATTTGCACACAGTAAAATGCTCCTCCCTGGGAAAAAGTGTGGTATTTGCCCTAAATAAATGAACTTTAATCTAGGAAAATTCACCCATACATTCGTAAACCTGGGTTTTAATGAATAAATGAATTGGAAGACATACCCCACTGGCCTCTGCAGTAGCAATGCGAGTCAAAACTTTTAACATGCTTGTTGGAGCCACTGGATTGAAGCTGGGGGGGGGAAAGGGATAACATGATGGTGGAATTCATGCTTCAAAATATGTTACCGATGCTTAAGAAATATCTATAAAACAAAAGGCTTCACCTTCTTAGACCACTAGCGGCAGCCGTATCTCCCATTATAATCAGGAGTTCAAACAAACAGAAATTACAATTAGCATCATCAAGCTATTATTCAAATTCTGTTTGATTAATCCTAAAATTGTAAGCTACCTTACATGTGGCTGCAAATGTGTATAAAACACAACTTGGTATAGTGGTTTTTATTAATTTAAAGTGAATTTGTCAGCAAAATAAATCATTGGATATTATACTGTGCTACCACACAGTTTGCCGATTACTTTTTCTAATTTTTCTTAGCGCTGAGGTCCCTTCTTAATGTTGGAGGAGAGCAGACCAAGTTAATGTATTCTGGGTGACTACAGAAGCACATGGCATCTGCTCATCCCTCATCTGCATTTCGCTATGGTATATGATGTTAGAGATGCTCAATTTACTGCAGGCTACTGCAATGTTTTTTGCTGAATGACTAAAATTTTTAACATCCTTTTCAAATGATGAACTGGAGTATGTATTTATTTAAAAAACAAAACAAAGACAACAATATAATCCAGAAAAGGCAATCAACAAGGAAATACAAGCATATAGTGTGAAAACAGAGTCTAAAAAAACATCCTTATAGAACATAAATATTGATTGGTACACCATTTATATAGCCATTTATTAACTAATAGCACACAAATTCTCAATCATGTAGGAGTAATTAGTTTTATTATTTATAGGAAAATGCATTTTGTACCAACCTGATATTGCAAACACACAGTTCGTCTTGGATTTCCTTCGGAAAGAGTCGTCTCTGGTGGCTATCTCCACTCAGGCTGTCTGAGATGATAAACATCAGTGGGCACCGTCCTGTTCTGACAAATCTCCTAAAATATTTAAGACAGTAAAGCCAATATCAGACTTAGTTATTTCAGAGTCCCTTTACAGCACTGTCTCAAATGATTTTACAACTTACCTAAGGATGTCATGTAAACTTGATGGATCCCTATAGAACTGGTTTGGCATGTCCTCAGAAATTAAAACAGAAAATTACATTATAACAGAAGCAGATGCAATGAGATCCTCTCCTACCTTTCCCCCTTTTCCAGCCTAGTACCTCCTTCCATTGTCTATTTTTGAACAGGGGTTTACTGGTGAGAGGCTAGTCAGTCAGTTGAGAGGTTAGTTACCCATTAATATGACAAATTATATGACCACGGTAGCAGCAGTTAACAGTTTACAATAGTTTAGCCACAACTACCCCGGTATACAAGTCCTATGATGTATATCATGGAGCTTCAGTCAACAGCAAAGAAAGTTCGTGTGTAGTGTTGGCCAACATTCCAACAAAAAAAAGAGGTTTAGTAGGAGGGTAGAAAAAAAGGACCGGAACGGCTTACAGCAGTAATGGTAACATTTGAGACTCAAATGGTTGATTTTACATTTCTCATGATGTTCAGTCAACCAAATGGATGGCTGAGAATCATGAGATGTGCATTCCACAGCAGCTGCAGGACCAATCCATAATGACATAAAAACTAGCCATTGGTACTCCAGTTGTTGTGTACTCCCTTTCCCATGGTGCTTAACATACCAGACTGGCTGGGAGCAATAGGAAATGTAGCCTTAACAGCTGGAGGATTAACTAACCCTAGCTGCAAAACATGTTTGAAATAAACTACCTCGTGTCTCCAGAATACAAACTGTGTCTCTGCCCATGCTAGTACTGTGCCTGTGAAGGAGCAGCTGCCAGAGTGAAAGGGATTTAACCAGCTAGAGGGAGAGAAAGAGAGCAGACCAACCACTCGGACAGCAAGGGGTGTACAGAATTAAATACAAGTTATTGACAGGTGTTTTTTCTGCTCTATATGTCTGGTTAACCTACAGCCTGTTGCTCCCGTGGGCCTCCCTGGATTTCTGGGGAAGGGGTTAGTACTGGTTAGTGGGGAAGGGGTTAGTACTGGTTAGTGGGGAAGGGGTTAGTACTGGTCTACAGCAGGACCCATGGCCAAACACCTTTACAGGGATTTGGAAAACTTGTTCCCAATAACTTCATATGTATTTCTTTCTCTAAAGCATTTACTATGTATTTCCAGATATAAGGTAAACATTTAAATTTAGTTTTTACAGAAACTTACATCAACAATGATTAGTTTCTTATCAGTGACAGAAGATTCCCCAGTCATTTGCAGTTTGTTATATTTGTTCGCTCTTAAGAGGAAATCCTGAAACAGGGAAGTCTGAGACTGACCATAGAATGTCTGCAATCCCACACCTGGAAGAAATGGCAACAGAAACCATCAAAACCTTAAACAGGAAAGGTAACTTCATAGCATGAATGAAAACCCATTTCAAAGGGGTTTTCAGTCTGATTTCAAAATCTGAAAAACGTACAATGTGATCTACTAATCACACATCTTACTGAAAACAACTTAAATCTACTTAAGTATACTATATTTAAATCACAGAAATAAAATGTTAGCGAACATCAGCTACGTTTAATCCTTCAGGGACCTTTACCTCGATTGTATACTTCAGGTTCGTCATTTTGCTTGAACTCCTGCATTATTGGATTGATCCATTCCTGGATTTGAATTCCCATTTCTTGAGCTAGAACTTGAACAGTTGCTGTTTTTCCACATCCTGGAGGTCCAGTGAGTAATAAAATTGATCCTCCCTGTAATTAAAAGAGGGCAAAGGTGTAACAGGTGTCCTATTATTATGAAATAATACATCCTATAAACATCAGCAATATACAGTCAGAGGATTGATAAGCTGGATGCTAAAAAAGACAAAACTAGCACAACCTTTGTCAATGCTAATATTTAGACATTCTTTACCAATACTGCTGAATACTTGGTCAATATCAAGCAATAAATTTACTCTTGGGCTTGTACGGCAAACACATCTAATATACCCTGTGTAACAGACTATGTATGTGACATAACAAGTGTTTCACAAGCTGCACGCCAACCATTCATCACATGAATCTGCTGACAAGCGTGCCTCTGCAAGACCGCTCCAAGGATGCGTGCCCGAGACCCGCGGCGCCTCCTTCAAGCGTCTGACTATGTATGTGATATACTCACAATTATCTTATTATTATCTTTTATTTATATAGCGCCAACAATTTACGCAGCACTTAATACAATACATATATTCAAGGTGTATGACAAGGCAAGAACTGACAGACTAAGACAAACTGATACATTAGGTGGAGAGAGCCCTGCTCACAAGCTTGTATCAGCACAAATTATTTTTCAGTCAGCAAACAGCTGAATTTGTGAATTTATTTTTTTAAATTATCATAATTTTTATTGTTGTTTAATCCTCATGACACAGAAGCCTTTTGACATCCAAGAGCTGTACAGATTGTACAGAAGATATAAGGCTCGTGTTCGCATATATCATGTTATTTTTCATCAGGTGCACAAACACTGGAATGTCATTCTGTTTGACACGGAAAATGACAATTACTCATAAAATTATTGGAAAACAATAAGCAACAACACTTCGAACAAACCTGCTTCCGAGATCCCTGTCCAATGTGTGCTCTCAGCCAAGCATCGACTTCTTCCACTTTCTTCTTATGCACGGCAAGGTCTGCCTAAATATAATCATCAGAACAGAACCGTGAGCTGCAGGCGCAAACATTATTTCAGGGTGATTATTGAACGTAAGCCAAAATGTAAAATAGGGCTCTGTTTGTCGGCTACCTGTCTGACATATCGGCAAAGTCCACAATACAAACTGTAGTATTTGAAGTTCAAAGTGAAAAAAGGTTCATGTACCACAGGGTTATAAACAGATGTAAGAGCCTCCGTAGCCCCTATGAAGATATTCAGCAGTTTCCAGCTAATATAGTCATTTACAAAATTAACCCCGTCTGCGCTGGATTTCTGTTCTATTTGTCATTATTCTAATGGACAAATTGTGCTTTTCTTTCCAAAATATGGACATTTTTAAGTCATCCCAAACTTTTGATTGGCTGTGTATACTAACACCAATAGTATTATCAGGCATGCTGGAAACTAAAAAGAGCCACTATGGATCTCATTCAGAGTCCATATAGAATCACACCTACAACACAAGTGTGACTGCAGAGAGTTGGGTTTCAGGTAAGCGTAACACAATCCATTTCTAGGCCCAATTTTCTCCTACCTGCGATTCAGGCTTGTATTTATCAATCCATGGGTCATTTTGTGACTGGCTTGAGGTTTGCTTTATATGAATTGCTGTATGCTCTGTGGAAAAGGGATTTGCTCTCTTCTTGCTCTGTGCTTTGGCATTTAACAAAGATTCGTTGCTGTTTTTTACACTTTGTTTAACTTCTCTTGCCCCTGGAACCTTGCTTGTGTTTCCAAAGAAGTCGTCAAATGAAGGCTCAACCCAATCTGTAATCTGAAAACACATTAAAACACGACACATTTCTTAGATGTGTTTAAAAACTGCTGTTTGGCTTGTAACGGAACTCCCAGAAACACCTGTTATAAATGGACAATCATTTCAAGCTCACAGCACATTGCCTCTGTGTGTCTTCTTCTTCTTTCAGATCCCAACGTACATAACCAGAGAAGATCCAGTAATGAAGACACTGCAAAGGTCTGGTTGTATGTTACTCCACAATAGGTGTAGGCAACAAATAGCTTTCTGAATGCTGTGGAACTACAAATCCCACAATCTTAAGCCAAAAGGTGTGTGTACATGCCGTGGAAGTGCAGCTACCATTAAACAGCAACCATTTTGCCTTGCTTGTCTTGTATGAATGGGTTAAATGCGTATGTGCGGTATGTTTTTGCTCTAAGTGCCTTATTGCGAAAGAATTGAAAGTTCTCCACACCAGAGAAGTTGTCCCTTTCCTGACCTCTGTAAAATTAGTACCTACTAGTAAAATATCAGCTTAAACAGGACTATGATTATATTTGGTAGTCTACATCACCAGATGTCTAGTTTTTATTCTAACTGACTTGCGGTTTTTGCCTATATATTATTAAAGAATTAAGGAGGGGGTAGAGAAGTCTGCGAGTCGGTTTGCACATTAATAAAGAAGCTCCTCATTCAACTCATTGAACCGGTGTCGTCAAATTTCTTGCTGACATTCACAATGGGCACCAACATAAAAGATATTCCAAATACCTGTCTTTCCAAGTAAATTGTTATTGCTTTCATTCACTGGTCTTTTTAGACACAAGACAGATACAAAGTAGCATATTTACTGGTATTATTATCTTAAGGTGTTACAAAGTAAATAGTACAAGCACAATTAAAAAGTCTAGATTCTGAAAATGTGACACTTAAGGTCATGTGGCATTCTCCCAAAACAAATAAATATCAATGCCGTGTTCTCCCTTACCTTAGCAGAAGTTACCTTCCTTCTGAAGGATGCTTTTGACATTATCAATCTGTATCATTCCCATCAGCTCAGGACAGCACTTCATATGATGGTAGACTGTTAGCCTGGGGAAAAAAAACATAAGGCTTTGTTATTATGTAAGCTGTACACCGAAACTAGAAAAGTACAGTAATTTAACATTTTATAAACTACGTTACACCATTTCGGGTAATATATCGAAAAGGACAGCTGGAGCCTATTTTGGCATGTAAGGATTTGGGGAATCAGGTTTGATATGCAGAGTGTACAGTGGCCAGGAATACAGTGTTAGCGTGCATAAGAGTACATACACTACTGGTGAGACCTCTTTCCCTGCCCCCCTTGCTATGGCGGAAATATATAGTATATTTTCTGCTACCCAGCTCTTCCTTTCGGGATCTATTAAGACCCCCTGTGCTCATACATAGAAAGCACTGCCGACAGGCAGCAGCATGAAACGTTTGACATCAGTGAGGCGCTTTCCCATAAGTCAAGTCATTAGTAAGTTTAGTAAACGTATACTACGGCTCTTAACGTGCATTATTTGGAGAGACTCCACTGATTGTCCCTTTAACATACATATATGAACTTGAAATGCCGATCATCCTTTCTTGGCGGTTTCTATTAGTAACGGGACATGAGCTTGCCAGCGTTTACAAACTGGCTCTACGACCATATTGTATATTTCTGGAAAGCAAAAGTAACATATAGAACTGCGGAGTTTCTTCTTGGTTTTCCATTACAGCAGCCATAGGATTTTTCTTATTCATACATTAAATAAAAGCTATTTGCAGCACTAATTCCTATTAATGTTACAGAGGATGCAGATATATGTTTTAGGGAATACAGAGACATCGCGTGATCGCGTAGCACAGGAAAGTATGTACCTGGTCCAGCCTCAGACTAAAGGCTCTATTTATTAAAGCAGGAGATGGCAGGAATGTCTGCGATTTCAACTCCCTAACTCACTATGCGTTATAACTGACAGACTCTGCAAAAAGGGGCTCAACTGGCCCTGCATAACGCATAGTTCAGTCAGTGAGATGATATATCCCCCTCGCTAACTTATATATGCATTATGAAGGGCCACCTCAGCTTTTTCTTGCAACAGAAGCCCTTTGAGGTGGGGCCCCTCATAATTTCAAGCAGACAAAAGTGAAACTGTCCAGCAAACTCCCGCTCTAGTAAACACACCGCCGAGCCTAAGAACGCAAAGGATTCCCAGCGAACCAGACATCGTTCCTTACACTTCATTTCCTAATGCCTATAGGAAAATAAACTGACGGTTATTGTGGGCCTCTGGCCCTCCCCATGTCAATTCAAACGTTAAAAGGCCCCGCCCCCGAGTGAACGCACAGCGATATCCCTATCTCTCCGTTACCGCAGTTCAGCAGGCGGGTAATCCGTCGTGCTCTTCGCTTATTGTTTCACTGACACCGCAACCCCGACTCCAATCACACAAGTCAGAAGCTAGAAAACTTTACCCATCACACTACGACAGGCGCATGCATTCTACGTCACCGGCGAATCAGTGACGTTCCAGCAGCCTTCCAAAGAGTTCTAAGTGGCAGAGACACAAACGCCAATTACTGAGCCATTTCTGTGCCCTACAGTCAGCAAAATATCGCCGTGAACACTGTTAGATTGTCTCCATAATCGTGTAGTTGTGGATAATTTCCAGAGAGCCCAATATTTCTGTGGGTTTTAGCAATACTACGCGAAACATAAAAAACAGAATTGTCTCTTGCGTATAACACTATTTGCTGCTGGAGTTAGTACCAGCGACAGGCGTCGCGTGTCAGTGGTAACACGTGCGTACGCAGAGAGGGACCTGTTCTGCCAACATGAAGCATCCGAACATCCTGCTCACAGGTGAGAGGGACGCGGGACTCATTTATGAGGGGACACTGTACGGAATGCTTAGAGTGGAGCCGTCGCATTAGGGTTTATTGAATGGTACAAAAGGCCTCCGCCTGTTCGAAAGGTCCCAACGTACAATTCTTATATACGGCTCCTGTATTATAATAGGCCTAGCATCCCATAACAAGTCGATTAAAACGATATTGTTTCTTGAAATGGTCTTGGATAAGGCTACTGGGTACTCCTGAGGCAGAGTGACTTCTGTCTACTAAAAATATATCAACCTAAAAGGAAGACTGTGTATTGGGGTTCCACCGGTTCATATATTAAAGAGGGTCCTGGAGATGAGGTCACGGTATGAGGTCATTAAGTGCGTGTGGAAAGTGCTGTACTGGCCAGCTCTCAGAGGCTAGCTAGCCATGGCCCCTAATTACAGCTTCTAATAACCTTATGCCTTTTTACATTGAGCTTTATGGGTGGATCCCGTTCTGGAGCTTAAGAAAACGCAAGCTGTTAACTTTGGCTCGTAACGTGTACGTTCTTGTGTGCGGTAACTGCTGGTGGGCACGCCATCACGGCTCCTGCAATTTGTTTTCTCGCTTTCACGCGCTGTGATAGTCTGCAAATTGACAGATATCGTCTCACCTCTGTACCATCTGCCAAACACCCTCTTCTCTCTCTCTCTGATCGCCACCTTCTGTATCTGTAACTATGACTCTCCCGCCACATTAAAAAGATCCTTGCAAAGCAATAGAAAACTGTGACCCCCCCCCACCTACCAAAGCCATGCCGCTGTAAACAGAAACCCACCACCACCTCCGAGGGTGCGCACATACAGCTGAGCGTCCATAGAGGAAATTACGTTTGCCCGAGGGCTCCCTACGCTACAACTCCATCCCCCGGTCCTATCCCTCTGCTGTTTTACTTTATTATTCTTCTAGTTGTTACTTATAAAGTGATGTTGAGGCGCTTTATAATGTCACCCTGAGCTGCTTCACAGGTGTCTCATTATAAACTCGTGATCTTATAACTATGGTATGTACCAAAACAGAAATAAGACATTCAGCCACATTATAGAAAGATAAACATTTCTTGAATATATGCAGGTTTAATAGAATATTTTATTGGGTTTACGGAAACAAAAAAATGGAGGAAAAAAAAAGTGGGATCCAAATATAGGGGGTTTGTTTTCACAACAACGCATAACAAAGAGACAAATCTGATGGAATACTGTGGTTTTATCCAATCTTGTTGGTTAAATAAATATTTCTAGAGTCTATCGATCCGTGGATTTTTAATATTAGTTGTAGCACTGAAATGACCATATTGTACAGTAGAATCTATGGGCTTTTCAGACATCAGAATACCTTTAGGGTGACATCAGACCTATAACTTAACCTTCAGCAATGTAAAGAAATAATGCCATTAGAATCGTATGTGCTATTCACCTCGCCGACATTAATCTATGGCTCAGGAGCTCCATACTAACCCTACGTTTACTCAGTTCTGTGACATTCAGTACATGCTATGTGTTGTTTTCCTTTCAGCACCGAGCAAGATGTCAGTAATTTCTGCCAGCCTATCCCCAGTGTTATTAAGAAAAAAAATTGGTTTCACGTTGAATTTGCTTAACACGAAACAGCTAAACGCATAGCATACTGGCTTAATTAGTTAATTGTACTTACATTTATTAATAGCATTATTATTAATACATATACCTTACTGTGTTTTGTAGGCACTCCTGGTGTTGGAAAAACCACTTTGGGCAAAGAGCTTGCTACGAG
The DNA here is from genome assembly GCA_009364415.1 of Spea multiplicata. Taxonomy (NCBI): domain Eukaryota; kingdom Metazoa; phylum Chordata; class Amphibia; order Anura; family Pelobatidae; genus Spea; species Spea multiplicata. The sequence goes on along the minus strand of VKOC01000001.1, from coordinate 51,994,692 downwards.
AACTGGATTAAGTTATGTCAGTGTCGGAGACCTCGCTAAGGAAGGTGTGTAACCGAAATATTTTGGCTGGAGGAATGAACGTTGATGAGGCGTTCATAAGGAAGAAGACAGTGTACGCACCATCGGTGTGCCCCACAAACTGTGCTGGGATAACGTTACAATTTCTTTCTTGTTCTTTAGGTAACCTGTATGAAGGATATGATGAAGAATATGATTGTCCTGTTCTTGATGAAGACAGAGTAAGTTTGTGTACTTGGAACTCCCTGTGTACAAAAGTATAGGTAGTATATAGTAAGTGCTGTTTCTGAGATAATTTGTCTATTTCCTTATAGGTGATTGATGAGTTGGAGGATAAAATGAGTGAAGGTGGAGTCATAGTGGATTATCACGGTTGTGACTTCTTCCCGGAGCGTTGGTTCCAAATCGTTTTTGTCCTGAGAACTGATAATGCCTTGTTATATGAGAGACTGGAGAGCCGGTAAGACCCTAAAACGAATGCTGCTGCGTGGCTTCTCATCATATCCAGGCAACTGACACAAGACAGACATTTGTTGTGCTGATGTCAGCTGTATCAGAGCCACATATTGTCAAGAGAACCCTTCTGCAAAATGTAATATAATGGCAAACTATACGTGGGAGGATACGGCAATCTAGGCTATGAGTATCGACATAACATGTCTGGTCTGTTTTTTGTATTTTGATAAAAACATCAATCAGTGGAAACATATCCTAATATAAAAACATGTTTGTGCCTTAATTTGCCTCCGTTTCGACTGCTCTGATGTTTCTTTAAAGATGTAGCAGCCAAGTCTGGCACTCCAAAAATAGGGGTGCATTCTGTATCTTGGCAATATTGTACAGTATACTAAACATGCTACAGGGATCAGGTTTTGAAATGTCTTATATTACCAGGGGATACAAAGAGAAGAAGCTGCAGGACAATGTGCAGTGCGAGATTTTCCAGACTATTTATGAAGAAGCTGTGGAGTCGTATCAACGTGAAATAGTGCACCAGCTGCCCAGTAACTCACCAGAGGATCTAGAACAAAATCTGGATCAGATCACACAGTGGATTCAGCAGTGGATAAAGGATAACAACTGAAAATCAGACAATTTACCATTTACATGATCACAGACCCCTCAACAGCCTTGACAGGCATTCAAATAGAAACAATTCGAGGATTAGCAGTGTAGCTTTTTTCTGCATTCACCATTCTGTGTAAATACTGTAAAGTGAGGCAAATGCACTATTTTCCAGAGATTTCACGCTGTTATGCTGTATCATGTTATAATTCTTCTAAAATCCATGTGATGGATGAAATTGGTTACAGTACAGATGAGATATGACTGTACTCCGGAGACAAACCAGTTTGTCGTGGAGCACCAGTATAGATTCTATAATGTTCCCTGTGTAGGTTGCACAGTGGAGAAACATACAACTATTGAGATGTCTCACTGCAGTCATAAAGTGTTACTTTTGATGGAGCAACCAAAAAAAAAATTATTTTTACACCAGGATGTAGGAGGTAAAGAGCTGAGCACTACGCGTGCTCGTGGCTGTCTGCTCTCCACGCCTATGGGCAGTATACACCTCCTGCAGCTAAAGGATGGTGGCGGAGAAGCCAGCAGAAGCACGTGGTGACACCGCGCATTCATGTCTTTGTTGGCACTTCTGCCCCCATCATTCAGTTTGATTGGATGTATTCTGACCGCCGTGGAGGTATTTGGCAGCAGCCGTAGGGTATGTGTTTTTTGTGAATGCCTAATTTGATAAGTGAGGTTGTGTGTGTGTACAAACATTTAGATGTTTTTCTTAAACCGCCATTATATTTAATATTTGATTATGTCATGATGTCCATGATTATGGTAATAAGATATCTCATTTTATTATGAGACTAATATTTTTGAAATGTTATTGCTATAAATAATATTGCATATGTACCTATTGCCAAAAGTTTATAGTTGCACCTCTTTTTCCCCTTTTCGATGCCTGTAGAATATTGTAATTTTCATTTTTGGTGTGTGGGTGTCTGATATCCCAAACTCTTGGCACAAACACACACATGCATCGTTGCCAAACGTTGTTTTGTGCACACTGTACATCATACTTCATACATCTTTGACCATCAAGTCCAGTGCTTGTCATCTCGCTTATCCTACAGGGCTAATTCTGGATGCCAAAGTTTAGTCAGTTTAGTCAGCAGTTCAGTAATCTGTAACGGCTGATTAAATTATTATAAAATACTAAATATTCTTGCAAAGCTCCCAGCATTATGTATGGAGCTGACAGTTACCAGGTACTTGTGAGATGTAGATGGGCATTCATTCATTCATACCTAGAAGTATTCTGTCTCCATGCACTTAATTCACATCCATCCTACGTGTTGACTGACAGACTAAAAACTTGTCCATAAAAGTAAGGCCTACTGGCTTTACTATTAAGCATCTCAGGTCGATCATTTGATCATTGGAGGATTAACTTTTTAGTAAGGGTAGAACTGTGAATTTGCAGAAATCTACAATGTCCGCCTGTCTTATACAACTATGGTCTACGGTTGATATCATGTAAAAAGAAGTTTAAAGGAGTCTTTAATTTCCATGTGACTGCTTGCCCTTACATTTATATTTCACATAGGTGAAGGAAGATTACTTCAACGTGAGGAAGGAATTGGATTTTGTCAGTTTTCTCCTTGTCAGTGGGGTCTCATCACTTAAGGGAAATCTGCAGTTTTAAGTCACTTAACTAATGATTATAAAGGGCCAATACTAGCTATCAGTTTAACTAGCTGAGTTGAACCAGTGGCTGTTCCTTTAAAACATAATATAAAAATTGATATGATTGTACCAATACAATGTATTCTCTTCAACTGAAGATGCCATCTAGATTTAGACGGTGGGGTAGACATTGTATAGGTTGGTGAATGCAGTAAAATCTCTTGAGTACTAAGTAAAGTACAGATTACTAGGGTCACATTAACATGAATTTTTCAAAGACATTATTATTATACTTTATTTATAAAGCGCCGACAGATTCCGCAGCGCTGTGGAAAGACATTCTGTTTTCTTTTAGAACCAGCTTTTGCATAATATGGTGGTTTTTGGGCTGATAGATATTAGTCATTTGTATGGGTTCTATCTCTGTTATCTTAGCCCAGTCTACTATACAAACACCCAAACTCCCTTATACTGCCTGTGGTAAATAATAGAATGGCTTGGTCGTAATCACCCAGAGGGACTCTCTGACTCATGAAAGTCTATGGAGAGAAGGACTTGATTAGTATTGCCATAAAGAATCTGCTTAGTGTGACCTTTTGAGAAGGAAAAGTAAGCCCACCCAAAAAAAAATTCTACAATGGCAGCTTCCAGGTCTTCTCCTGTGGTTCACCCCTTTTAAGCAAGCTCTTTATAGTCTTTTAATTAAATATTGGTTGAATCTATGGTTGTCATTAGTTTTTATTTGTAGAATAGCCAATTTCAACAAAACTTAAAACAGCTGATTTTATTTGTAATTGGCCGATGGTTGAGTGTATAATGTATATCGATAACGAATGATTGTGTGTTAATTCAAATGATTTCAGTCTGAAATACTCACCTGAATAGTGTGTAGATATCACAAACTTTCAGTAAAAACACAGCAGTAATAATGTCCTGTATACAAAAGAGGGAAATCGACAATAAAGAGAGGTTTAAATAGTTTGCAATATGATAGTTTCAGACAGGCTTGCAGCTCACATGGCATTCCTTTAGGGCGTTTGTAAGAGAGGGGGGGGTATTATTACTGTAACGGTGTGAGCTTAGCTGCTTTCCCCCTATCATTTGAACATCATGTAGACTATTGCAAACAAACAGGGCAATAGAGCAATGTTTCTTAAATATTATGATAAGCACACAATGCGATGATTATAATAAACACCTAGATAAAGACCAAGGCTTATAAATAAACGACACTGTTTGGGTTTGGATGTTAAGATAGTTGAATGGATAAGGCTGTGGTTCAGGGACAGAAGTCCTGGGATGGGTTTTCGCTGTAGCTGAATACCTCTATAAACAAGAGGAGGTAGCAGCTAATTAACAGCCTATGGGTTTATTCACTAGGATCACGAGTTGTTTGTGAATCAATCAGACCATCTTCTCCTGTCCCCCTTACCCTTAAAGAAGATATTTCTATAGAATTAGTTCACATCGCTAATAAATCCAATAAATCATGAGGTTGATTGATGTGGTCATTGCTTTTTTGGTGGCTCCAAGCCTGCAGTACAGAATATAAACTGAAAATATCTCATGTATTATGTATACGATAGCCTGCAGGCCAGTATCTAGTACCCACCTTTAACTGCTACAAATAAAAACAATGCACGTGTCTTGGGAAATTAGCAATTTAATTAACCAAATATACTTATAATATATGCAGGTATTACTCCTATTTATCATTCTGAACTTTACAGGCTTTACAACACTTCTTCTCCATGAATCATCAATTGCTACTTCCAGGAGAAACAGAAATATTCTGCCTTGGTATTTGTACGTTCTAAGTGCATTATTTTACATTTATCAACGTTAAACTGCAGCTGCCAAACTCTGGACCGTTCTCCTAATTTACGTAAATAATTTGCCATTTGGCTTGTTCCACCAGGAATGTCTACCCTGTTGCAGGCATTTGTATTATCTTCTAAAAGATATCCAATACCATACAGACCTTCTGTAATATTACTAATAAACATTTTAAAAAGTACAGGTCCCAATACTGATCCCTGAGGTACCCCACTAGTGACAAGTCACAAGCTCCATAGCGAGAGATTTTGCCTCTCTCAAAATGGTGCTGCCCATTAAGAAATAAACAAGTTCCCAAGCGAGTCACTCCACTCTTACTAATTACAATGTGATTAGTAAAATAAATAAGAAATACATTAGTTTACTAAATAAAAATATAACGTGTAAAAATAAATTCCGGGTGATGTCACCACTAGGGGAGCCATCCATACGCAGCAAAATGTAAACAAAAGAGCCAAACGTATATATAAAAAGTTTATTTTTATGAGCCTAAGATTAGCGCTACATCTTCAACAAATCCTGGCATAGAAAGAGTTAAACATCTGAAATGGGGTGTCTAGTTTTCAAAAATGTATAGTTTAATGGGGTAAATTGAATTTGCCAGGTTCAAAGATATCACAAATAGGACATGGGGACAGACTGACCAGAAACAACCCAACAAACCTATGAATGGGGGGGTATCACTGTACTCAGGGGGTGTTGTGTGGCAGTGACATATACCAGGAGCAGTAAATTCACACCTGAAGTACAATGAGCATGCCGATAGCCTGGAATCAGGTGACCGCTGGGCCTTTTGGTTTTAGAAAATGACCCTAGGTGGGATCAATGCAATCCTTTTAGAGAGAAAACGTGCTGCAGTCTGGTGTGACCCCCAAACACAAGTCCCACCGATTAATGTTTTTTTAACCAGCTGCTTAATTCCTAGGATATTATGGGCAGCTTGGGTGCCGCAACTATACTTTCTTGAGTGTCTGTTTGATAATTCCATGAAACTCTTGGGTTATTGTATTCAGCAGCTCATAATCTAAACTGAATTGAACACTTTGGGTTTTGGTGCAATGATGTCATAGTCATTAATACCGCCAGGCAGCTGCGACTGAAATACTGAACACCAATCAGATCAGGTGTCTGGGGTTAGCAGAAACACTTCATACTGTAAGATACTAGACAGACCGGTTCAGAGCAGGCCGTCACCCTAATACTCGATTATCCAGTTCAAAACAGAGCACCCGACAGCCTTAGACGTTGGTATTGTCCCAGAATAACCACCTGCTCGTTAAAACGGCCCTCTTTCAAATAGTTCCGGAAACACAGGATTTGACTGCAGAAAAGAACCTTTCACCGCATCTACTTGCCCATTTTCCCTGATGTAAAGACTCAGACCTTAATCAGTGCTTGGTCTTGTATTCAGGATAGCTTTAAGTCTGTCCAATGAATGCTTTAATTCCCTCACTGTATTAGCCCCTACCACTTCTGATGAGAGGCTGTTCCACTTATCTACCACCATCTCAATAAAGTAAAGCTACCTACATTACCTCTAAGCCTCGGCCCATCTAGTTTTTTATTATTATTATGGTCTCTTCTTCTTACATTTCTCCTCTGAAATAAGCTTCCCTTTAAATGTTTCCATCGCATCTCCTCTCTCTTCCAAGCCGTACATATTAGATCCCCTGTTCTGTGATGTTGCCCCCATGATTTACCATAATATTATTACAAAACATTCAAAAAGTCAAGTATTCTCTAATATCTTTTATTTAGTTAGATTTTCTTGTTGTTCTTGTGAGAACGGGAGGATAAGCTCCGGGACCCATTTCTCCCTCAGTCAGCATTCCCGCTCAGGAGACCCTCTACCGAAGCTTGACACATAAACAAGCACGCGATCCACAAACAGGAAGGAGCCGCCGGAAGGAACCTGCTCGCGCCCGCCGCTCCCTGTGTAGGTGAGTCACACACTGCCTACCTGTCGAGAGGGGCGTGTCGGCGACGTCATGCCGTGGGTGTCACGTGACCGAGAGCGGCCGCCTGTCCCCGGGGGAGAGTGCCTGTTTCAGGTGAGAGTGTTTGTCTCTATTGTATGTCTCTGGAGGGCATTAGACCACCAACGACCCGCCCGCACTAACGACGCGAGTTTAACGGAGACCAAGAGTCTGCTGCAACTTTTATAAAGAAAGAGAGGGGACGTCAGGTGGGAGACGGCCGTACGGAGTGAGAGTGGTCCTGGGTGGAGAGACAGAAGGGGTGGAGAGAGATGTTTAGAGAGTCTTGCTGATCATCTTTCTCGGCTCATGCACAGCAGGTGGGTTCTAATTGCCCCTTACACTAACCCCAACACGCATGTGCATGCAACCTGATGCCCTGCGGCTGTGGTGTAACTCTCAGAACTCTCAGCCAAACTTACTAAAGTGCTCCAGTCTCCATAAAAGTGGAAGCATTTGCCTATATATATATATATATATTGTTATAGATATATAAATACACGTGTGTGTGTGTGTATATATGTATATATATATATACATATATATGGGAAACTACTGAACATAGAAGAAAATAGGGGTAATTTAATGGAAAAAAGAACACAAACAAGCACCAAGTGTTATCATTCTTTGCAAGGATTCTGTAGGTATTTCCATCAGTGATAATCTCTCCATTCTGTACACAGAATAAAATATCCCCCCCAAATTACCCTGAAACAGTCATCGTGCTGAGCTGTATATTGAATGGGCATAAAGGGGGGTGTCTGCAGCGGGTTTCTGTGACGCGCAGGTACTATGTCATTGCCATTACATACACATGTTGTGGCCCTGATCTGTCATGTAATTGCTGTGTATCAGTCAGCCCAAGTGACTGACATCATATGTTACTTCCCTGATAAATAATGCACAATAATTAACAACTGACATAATTCTCCATCATCACCCATCTTTTGATGCTCCCCGGATTTGTTTATTTCGTTTAGATGTGTCGTCTGTTGAGTAGTTAATACTAGTGATCGCTTCAGTGTGTAACTAAACACTGCTTTTATTTACAGCGGTAGGTTCGGTAGCAATCAATATAAATGTGTGCTATTGCATAGGGTTCTAATGCTGTTACACAGTGAGTCTGATTTTACTTATACACTTCTTATCTGTATACAGTTGTTTTGTTTTTCTTATCACATATGTATGATGGTCTGTGTTTGGATTTTTGTTTATCATCATCATCATCATCATTTTCTTTTTCCAAAGGAGGAAAACAGTTCCTGCTCCTACTCATCCACCAATGATTTAGGATTTGAAAGTCTCATTTAATTACTAAGTGTGTAAGTGTGCTCCTGTAGCTACAAAGGTGTTCATCATATATATATTTCTACATATGTGTAAACGGAAACTGTAGCAGCGGCTGTGGCTGCCAATATTTTTGTGTATGGAGCTCCTGGATGTAGCGATGATCTTATAGTGGAGAATGTCGGGAATTGGATGAAGTGGGGTCACGGAGGGTATAATGAGAAGAAGACGGAGAGGTTGGTAGTTGGTAACTGCTTGGTAGGTTAGTGCAGTTAAAATGCTTTTTTTATGGACATCATTTTAATAACTGGCTGATATTCCAAAAATAATGGAAAGATTATTAAAATTCCAGTGGCTCCAGTATGTATATATATATAATATATATAATATATATATTATAATATATATATTATAAAGAAAGACACCAGAAACTCCCTTTCCCTTTTGAATACAAAGCTCTAGCTCCTGGCATTTTCTAACATTTTTATTATAGTAATGCAATTCTTTTTTTTGTGTAATGCAGCAATCTCCCACAAATGTCTGCAGGAGGCTCCTCTTCAGCACCAAGATCTAAAGGCAGAAGTTCCAATGGGAGAGGGGTACATTATGATGAGGTACCATTAGACTCGCATTACTCTGAAAACCTTCAGAGCTTTCAAAACTGTGAGTTGGCACTAAGCGCGGACCCCTTACCTCCACCTCCCCTACCCCTTGCTCCTCCGTTTGGGCCTGAGTTTTATCCAAGTGATAGTGAAGAACCAGTCACAGCCCTTGAACTTAGACCCGTAAGGCGATTTATTCCAGATTCATGGAAGAACTTCTTTAAGGGGAAAAAGGACAACCAATGGGAAGAACCAATGTCAGATATTAACTATATTTCGGGTGGAGTTGAGTGCTCCCCACCACAGTCACCATCCCTAACTTCATCACAAAAACATGAGAGAAGCTCAGCGGTAGACTCGAAAGCTACAGCAAGTTCTTACAGAGATCCATACGGTGGGTCAGGAGGAAGTTACAACTCAAAGAGAGAAGCTGAGGCCATGCTTCCCCATGACCCATATGACTCATTGGATCGCCCGGCTCATACAGTGAAGACTTACAGCGAGAAAGTGGAAGAATATAACTTGAGATATTCCTACATGAAGTCTTGGCCGGGCTTGCTGAGGATTTTGTGTGTGGTGGAACTTTTGCTTGGGGCCGGTGTCTTTGCCTGTATCACCGCATATATCCACAAAGACAATGAATGGTACAATATGTTTGGGTACTCCCAGCCTTATGGATACACGGCTAGCATGCAGGGAGGTTACTACTATAGTGGGCCCAAGACACCTTTTGTTCTTGTGGTGGCAGGTGTTGCCTGGGTAGTGACTATAATCCTTCTTGTTCTTGGGATGTCCATGTATTACCGCACCATTCTTCTGGATTCCGACTGGTGGCCTTTGACTGAATTCGGAATTAACATCTGTCTGTTTATACTATACATGGCTGCCGCTATTGTTTATGTCAACGACACCAACCGTGGGGGGCTTTGCTATTATCAATTGTTTAACACCCCGATAAATGCATCATTTTGTCGTGTCGAAGGAGGCCAGACTGCTGCTATCATTTTCCTGTTTGTCACCATGCTTGTGTATCTCATAAGTGGGATAGTTTCCCTGAAGCTTTGGAGACATGAAGGTGCCAGGAGGAGACGTGAATTTATAGAGCAAGAGGTACGTCTTTATGGTATTCTTAATTTACTTTTTTCTTTCTATACCATGGTGACGTCTCAAACATAAGTCTTATTCTCCTTGCTTACTCATATATTGGTGTATTACACACATTTTGGTCCTAGCTGATATTGGTGTTCTATAAGTGCTATGGTCCACGCGTGTCTTTGGTTTACAAGTGCCGTTGCAAGCTCTGCTCTGCTATTGTCTACTAAAGTCTGTTAATCAAGGGTTATCAAAATGAACAATCAATTCTATCCACAGAAACCACAAACATTTAAGTAGCCCTTTCGGCAGCTATGCCAACATAGCCTTTCATCCTCTCTCGATCCTCCCGTTATTACCAAACGCCAGGCCATGTGTAATCTGAGAAATTATTTCTTATTGGTGAATTTACTAATAAAAGTAATGTATTCTACATACACTCCGAGCAGCCTTTACGGATATTTGGTTTATTGTCTACTTTGTGCTATTGAACAATTGTAAAAGCTGGAGTCTGAAGACTTTTTTAGCTAAAGCATTTGCTGAAAAGTAGAAGGAATCATTTAGGGGAGCACATTGCAGGTAAATGTACTTGTATTGATGTCTGTCCTACAACCATTTATATCTGACATGATAATCACGCCTCATGTGTTTTACTTGATAGATGAAGTCATCACAGAACCATTCGCAGAATCATTCACAAAAAGCAATGGTAAGCCATAATTGTTGAAACAAAATTGCTTCCTCGGGAGTATCTGCATAGATCATGAAAGAGTTTGACGCCAGTCTGTATTAAAGACACATCCTTTCAGAACCATGTTGGAGTTCATAAAATAATGTCCTGGATAAAATAATGTTTATCCTTACAAATCATGCAGAATTACTATAAGAGATACCATACAGCTCACATATGCACTTTAATACATGCAGACTGACTTGTTAACGTAACATTAACTTTATTCCCAAGTGTATAGAAGGATGCATTGATTATCAGAATCCTCTCTATACGTTAGATCTGTTTGCCCACGGCCCCTTTGGTTTGCAGAAGATGTGTTGCAGTGAAACGCATCTCCTGCCCAGCAAAATGGAAGAGGGAGCTTCTTCCAGCGGCTCCAGCAATGGCTCACGCAAGGTTACTAGGAAGTCTAACGAGCCCCCCCACACGCATGCTTGTTTCATATCAATGCAGCTACTTTCCTGCTGCCAAAGTTAAAAATCTTTATTAAAGCGCCTGATAAGTACTTTAATATTCACTCATGAAAACGTTATGGGCATCTGGGTTCATTTCAGATGATTAAAGCAGTAATCTTAGTTAGTTAGCCTGCTTATCTTTTGGCTTAATCAGAAGAACCTACTTGTTTTATATAATGAGTTTACGGCTAGGTTTTTGTTGTGTCATAATTTCTATTTTGCTTCTCTTATGTTTCATCATTTTCTGGGTTTTTTTTGCTTTGTTTTTTTATGTGTTTGTTCTCATAACAGGGTGGTAGATAGGTGGAATAGCCGTTCTGCAGAAGTAGTCTAGTTTAATACAATGAAGGAATTTAAATATGCATTGGATGCATTGGATGTGTACCCGCAATGTGAGAAACCTTTGCTGAGGTATAGATGTACGTAGGACAGGATACAAAGAGAAATGCATTAAAATTAGCTTCTTGGGGAACCTGGTGTTTTTATGAATCTACTCCCCAAACCTTTACCGCTTTCTTTCTGTTAGCGAGGTGGATGCGTGTGGTTCATTTGTATGGACAAGAAGTATTGCGGGTTCTGACTAGCCACTAGGCATCCTCAGCCTGGGTGCCCATGCCTCCCACATGCCTGTATTGCTGCTTGTGTGGCAGACCACAAAAGCATAAGAGAGATGATTTTTAAAACTCAGTCATCCCTTGCTCCTTGGCAATTTGCTCAAGTTCTGCTTTTCACTGTTGGGAGAAAAAACTGGGGTGATCAGAGCTTGGATGAAGCTGTCATGGCGTGATCTACGCTCGCTGCTCAGTAGTGCTGTGACATTGCATCACTGGAGCTCCAAATATCAACAAATCCAGGCTTCGCACAGCTGTCGGGCAGTGTGCGTGTGCAGACAAACGCTCCAACACGCATGTTCAAACATGTAAAGGCAACAGGATCCCAGTGATTACACTTTTATTATAGGTTACAAATCAACTACAGCAGTTCCATATACCACACTTTGTGAGCGGGTACCAACAGTACATCACGTTCATGTAACATCTAACTCACAAACTGACCTTGTTGGGATGTATAATGGGCCTTGTAAATCGATGTCAGGGGGGTTCAAGTGTTTTGGAGTTTTTTCATGCCACAGTCAGACTCATCTAGATAACCATGTTTTTTGTTTTTTTAAGTAAAATCAGAGGATGGATTTTATGCTGTTAGGCAGTGGTGTAACTACCACTTGTTCCTGTCTCTGTGCTGGTTCAAAGTAAATTAGAGAGTGCCCTTCTGACCTGTCCGGCTTGGCCCAAGTCGGAAGAGCCCTTTCCAAACTATTTTGAACCGGCACGGGGAGACAGGAACGGATCAGGGTCACATGATATTACGTCACGTGTCCCTTCTTCAACAACGAGGCTGCCCACACAGTGTGCAAGCAGCCGCACAGATAGCTGCAGGTGGGAAGGGCTATGTATGTATGTTGGCACGTGAGCGTGAATGTCCATAAGTGCATGTGAGCATAAATGGCACAGGCAGACTGTTTGGGGGTTAGGATGGCACTGATAAGCCGCTTGGGGCAAAGGTGGCACTCACAAGCTATTTAGGGCAAAGACGGCTCTTTGTTTTAATATAGTTTGACAGTTTAGCCAAGCAGTAGGCTTAAATATTCTGAAACCCAATAACATAATATGCAGAATTTAACCGTTTATTATATGTATTAAAGTTAATACATTTAATTTGTGAGTTGTTTGACGTTTCCAAACAAATAGCAAACTAGAGAGATATAAAGAAAACGTCATAACATTTTTGGAATTTGCGGCATAAACAGAAGTTGTTTTCAAAGAGAGTCAGATTGTACCAGGTTGCATTTTCACAGCTGCATGTTTTTTATCATATAAATCTGGGTGTTTCCTCCCCCTCGGGTCCTAAGAAAACATTCTTTGACTAGCAAACCGGCAGCAGAAAGAATTGCTGTAATCAGTAAGAGTTTAATATTGTATACTTTTTTTAGGTGAAAATATTTTTATGACATGGTGGTAGATAACACATATTCCTTTTTAATCTTCACCATAGATTTTAAGGAGAATGTATCTAATTTAGTAAATAAGTTTACTAAAATCCACATAATTCATTCCCCCCCCATTTTCAAAACCTAAATACTGTACAATAGATTGGACATTCTATTCTGTACCAATATGTCTTAATTTATATTGGTAAGGTGTTGCTGGTGCTATGTAAATAAATGTAATTCTTAACTATCTGTGATTAAAGCTGTTGTACTGATTGTCCAACACTACAGAATCTGATAGATATGCACAAGGAGAAGAGAATGTAGGCATTAATGATTTCTGCAAGATAATGTTAATCGAAGGGGTGTATCCGAGGTATTTGTTAGACTAGCTGGGATGTATCCATAAGTGCCCTGTACCCCTGGGTTTATTTTGACGTGTAATTAAAGTTTGTTATTTCAGCGTGACGTGGCCATGGGGAGTGGGCACGTTCAAGATGTTTTAAATCAGCAAAGAAACATAAAGATGCTTGAGATGAAACCTGAGCTTCTCAGCGGATATATTCCGGCAGGCCATATCCCAAAGCCTATCGTGATGCCTGACTACGTGGCGTAAGTTGGATCTAATTTATATATAAGATGCGGTTTCATTCGAAGAGCAAGCTGGTATTATGTAATATCTGCAGCTCATGTTGTCCTGCAGTCCTTATGACATCATACACCAGCACTTTATAAAATGCACATCAGGCACTATGTCATTTTGTTTTTCTTTTTTCATATTCTGGTATATTTTTTCTATATAGTAACTTAGTTCTACCTATTTTACCTTCATTTGTGAGCTATGTAGTCTTTTAAAAATATTTAGACTTTTTTGTTGTACAAATATCAATTGTCATTGGGATTCTGGATTACAATGGTAATAACATCTGCCAAAATAGAGATTATTCTTTTCTGTAATAACCTTTCTATGTATTATGGGTTTTTTTTTTTTTAAAGGAAATACCAGGTAATTAAATCTGATGATGAGCGGGATCGGTATAAAGCTGTGTTCAACGATCAATTCGCTGAGTACAAAGAGCTCTCGGCTGAGGTTCAAGCTGTCCTAAAAAAATTCAGTGACCTGGATGCGATAATGTGCAAACTCCCTCGAAATCCAGAGAACCAACACGTAAGTGTCTCCCCTTAATGCCTCTGATGTGCAGATTTTTACAGTATGTATATAGTGATCATTTTACCCAACACCCAATCTGATTATGTGGTTCCCTCTAGGTTGCATGTCTTGCGCTGTTCAAAATCAGCAACCATTCGTCAAAATGAATTTGTGAATGATTTTGCACTCTTCAATTGCAAGTACATTCTGACATTGTCAGGAAACAGTACAAATCCTTGTAAGGTTCAGTGGTTTGCAGAAATCCCAACGATTCCCCTCCAATGCAGTGAGTGGAGCAGACGTGACAGTCCCCATTAGCCTAGATTATAAGACGACATGTTAACTATGGAGGGAGAATAAATATGATGGTAACTAAAATAGTTAAAATATGTTTAGTTCTGACATTTTCTTCTACTTAAAATATTTTCAGGACTTTTAGCTGCCTATCCCCCTGTCTACAGCACCAGACTAATGCACGTTGGCACTAGAAGAAATCCCCAAAACTTCTCACTCATCTGTCCCTTCATCAAAGATCAAAATCCCTCTTCTGAGACGGAACAGCTATAGTAGTGTGTTTGTTATATTCCGTTTCCGTGCTTGGACTCATGACCTGAGTATTGATCTGGTATTGATCTGTTTATCCTTCGGTTCAATTCCTACAGGGTTAATAAAGGGAGAATTTGCAGGAGAGTTTTGGTTTCATCTCCTTTGCTTCATTGCTTATTATAAAGGTCAACACAGATGTACATCCAGCAAAAACAGCCTAGCTAGACCTGCATAATGTAGAATTTAACCCCTACATTAACAAAATACCTTTTTTGTGTCATTTTAACCATATGTTTGTTTAATTACACAAATTATTTTCAGAACAAGTAATAATTTGTGCTAGCACCGTATATTAAAACCTACACTAAAAGCGAAAACACTTTCGCAACTTCACTTGAAATTTCTTCTGTACAATAGGTGCCGTTGCTGAACAATGGCCTGGTTTATCTTTGCCAACATCCCCTGATTATAGTAGAGGAAAGGCATTGAGTTGGTAACGCAGTACGGAGCACCTGGAAATTATCCTATGAAACTCTGTGGCCCAGCCGCTGCTTAAAATGCTAGGTCGCACTGGCATGTCCAAGGGACATCTTGGCACATCTTTTATGGATATACCAGTACTTCTATAGAGATGGAGGCCAAAAAGATATTTCACTGATTTGATTATACATTTTTCAGGGTTCATTGGGGTTGGACTTTCTTAAAATATTGTAAACTCAAGGAATTGAAACCAGAACTCTTTTAGCAAGCTCTCCCTTTTATTGAATACATTCCTCTATGTGGCCACAATACCAAGTAAAGGTCATGTATAAAAAGCTACCAATTGAGAAGGAGTCTTCTCATCCGAACAACTAGTGGAATGTTCTTGTTGATTGGACCATTCCGTTGGTCACTTGGGTGACTTCTCACGCTATGATGGATCATCTCCTAGTCATAGATATGTATTCATTGATATTCATATTCAAACTGGGCCAACCATCCTGGAAATGAAGTAGGTCATAAAACTATAGAATGGTTATACTATGACCTGTAGTAGGGAATGAGTTATTAAATGTTATCAGACGTGTGCATAAAAGGGCAGATTAATCAATTAGTATTATTAACAATCTAATTAACCATTACTTCTCCGTCTTTAACCTTCCGTTTCCCCCTCTAATTAGAAACGTTTAAAGCTCTGTGGTTATCCCAACAGAGTGTGTTTATGGCACGTCGGTCCTGTTTGTTCCCATTACTCTTTTCAGTATAGTTTATACATTCCATACAGACATGTCCCCACAAGGCCATGGGACCTGCCTACATTCCCGGGCTGACCTGAGAATTTGTATACGCGGAGAACGCTTCACACGGCGGCGTGCATCCTCTTACCCGTTCCTACAAATAGTTTTAATATTCCACTGAAAGTGCCGCTTTCACCTGTCCGGTATATAGCCAAAATAGCTTTCCATTTTTTTAAAAATGTGAGCCAATAAAAAGTAGGAAGTGCAAATCCCCATTACCCCTTGTAACACTTTGTCCTTTCGTTGGGTATAGTTTATTCACCAATATATCGTAACTTTTACAGAAACCTTTCCCCTAACTATACAAGGACGTCCCTTGCAATGTATAGAGGAAGCCACATTGCCGAACCAGTTAATGCAAAACATGCTGCTAATTATCCCAGTGGGGCCTATTTTTAGTGATGTTCTCCGAGTGATTAATACTTATAATGATTGTGTTGTATGATTAACATAGCTGGTACTTTTCCTGACAAGGCGTCTACTCTCGTAGAAAGTAATCATAACGCAACATGGAAAATGTAGTGAAAACTCTACATATTTCTGTTTCTTTTTTCTTTACTCTTCGGTACCCATAATTCCGGGTTCGCTCTATTCCACCCGTACGTTCCCGCTATTTCCCTTTCTCTGCATATTGCTCCCGCCTGTATGTGTTTTTCTGTTTGACTCTCTATTATATCTGGCGTCACTCATGTCCCTTTTTGTACATTGTCTGGGTGTTTTTTTATTAACAGGCCACCGTGCTGGAAAAAGTCTACCTACTGTACCCCCCCTATTCTCACTTCAAAATAATGGACAAAAATAAGAACACAAACATTAATTTATTGCATTTTGTTTTTAATTTAACAAACAAAATATACTCATCTGGCTTAGTGATGGGAGTGGGAAGTCTACATTTATTGTGTACATGTGTTTAAATTGCTATTAATTTTTCAAAATGTATCTAAATTATATGTATAATATAAACGCTGGCTGTCCTTTCACACATGGTGTGTAGCAGTTCATGGTAGTCCTATTAACATCCTAAGTGGTGTATGGCAGTAATGAAATCTCACGTATATTTTTTAGGAATGGGGTGAATGGCCGTCTGTGGTCTTTTATAATACGTGGTACAATGTTATTTATTTTAAACACATGGAAATATCTGTGATACCAGTAATTGTTACCTGTATTAAGCTACACACAATTTGCTTATGAACATTTTAACCTTTCTCCCCCTCCACAGGAATATGAGAGGATTTCTAAAGTTCTCCAGGAATATCAGAAGAAGAAGAATGTGAGTACAATTAGCTTCTATCATTGCTTCAGCGCGATTACCCACTATGCGCAGCGGCCATGCTACCTTTCTTGCTCATGTATCGTGCGGCTGGGCAGCACACACTCTGCAGCACCCAATCTGCCGCTGGAGCAGCTGATGGGGCGAGTATGGGACTTCGTCAGCCAGCTCCCACCGGGCAGGTTGTCCTTAAACCCATTAAGGGCAATGCTTTGTGAGCCCGTACATGTACAGGCTTTGTCTTGAAGGGGTTAAATCTGCCGTGCAAAATAGACACCCATTTGTCATCCGCTTAGATGCGATACATTTTTTATATTGTGCCAGAAAAATCACTAGGAAACGTAAGCATAAAAAGTTCCACGTTTAGACTGGGCTGCATGCACAAGTTCAAGACTGGGAAATAGAAATACAGAAATTTTGAAATGTATTTGTAGCCTTTTGTTTATTTCTCTTTTATTATTTTGCAGGATCCTACTTTTTTGGAAAAGAAGGAACGCTGCGAATACCTAAAGAATAAACTTTCCCATATTAAACGCAGGATTCAGGAATATGACAAAGTCATGAACTGGGACAATGGATACAATTAGTCTTTTTATTGGAAAATAGTGCCTTGTCTGTAAATATCACAATAGAATGTGAACGTAATATTCTTTTTTTTTGTCATCCCATTTCATGTGTATTTTTTTTTTATTTTTATTTTAGCTGTTTTAATACATTTGTAATCCTAATGGTTAAATAACCAAGTTATTTTCATTTTAAAAAATAAATGATTGTTATAAATGCTTTTATTCATGAACAAAAGCTGTATAAATGACCATATTTCTAAACATGAAAACCAGAAAAGGGATGGCAATGAGTGGCAATATCCCCCCCTATGTTTTACATGCAGTTCCACATATATTCACCAAGGTGCCTTGAGTAACACTGACATAAGGCAGCATTTACATCGTAGCTAGATCATTAGTGTGTTCCTTTGGCCTTCTATGCATTCCCTTTCTGTGAATGTGTTTGGGACTTGACTTGGTAGTACAAATTGAGCGTATTGACTGCTAGATTTGGCTTATACTGCACAATTACTGAGCCACTTGAATGGAGTTGCCCCCAGACTAAATGCTGTAATGGAAAGTATTCTTTTTCATTAATTTAACAAAGGACTGATTAAGATTTGAGTCTTTAAAGAAGGACGAAATAGTGAGACTAGGTGCACCGAATGATTCTGCCATCAAATTCTATGTTTCCAGTTGAATTTCCCTCTTTGGCTGAAGTGGCTTCATGCTGTATGGGATATCTGACCGAGGTATCTTTAGTTGAAGCAGCTGCCCGGAGTGCCTGAATCCGAGGGGGCATCGGGCGATGGTGTGTTCTTCCTTGGACCGGTCCTTACTGAAGAGACCCCTGAGTTCCGGAAAGTTTATCTAACCAAACTAAAGACTCAGTTTTATCTTGGGCTAAAGCATTAAATCTGCAAATATAATTGTTTGTTTGTTTTGTAACGCACTTTGTTGAATTACTAGTTCGGTCTCCGGATACATTTGTTTGCGTCCTGCCCTTTAAAAAATAAATAAAAACAAAACCAACTTTTGTTCTGTTTACAAAAGTGAAATATCTTTTGTTCAAGTTATATTCTCCGCAGAAAAGGGACGGTGTACACAAGAGACTTTTTATTACAATTTAAAAAAAATGATGTGTGCTTTTTGTTAATCCCGGTAATGTTTAGGAGGTATTTAGGTTAAGAATTCACCTTAAGGAATTTAAGTCAACACAGTTCTTGTCCTGAAGTTACCGCCAACAAATCAACAGCAATTAGCAACTTAACTATACGGCAGATATACATTCCTGGGGAGCACACAAGAAACTGTTTGCAGGCAGGCCGGCCGGCCGGCCACTATTCCCAGATCCTACACTTTACGCTTCTATACACGAAAACAAACCCATGCAATGGGCCCTCTGTAAAGACCCTTCAAGCCGCTGCAGAACTGTCACCAAAAGTTGCCTTATTTAGTTTGTTTTAACTATACATTTTATTGTGCTGATTAATATAAATGTAGTTTGGGGTTGCCGTATTAGTCCAGTGTATACGAATGCTAAAAACAGAATGTTGCAGAATCTTGTAATACCTTTTTTATTGGACTAACAGTATTTAAAATAATAGACAAGCTTTCGGGAGTCCTCCCTTTATCAAGTCAAAAGCATTTCTGACCAAGCAAGTGAAAAACACAGTTTGAAACAGTTTAAAACTTTTGACTTGATAAAGGAGGACTCAAAGCTTGTTCCATATTTTAAATACTGTTAGTCCAATAAAAAGGTATTACAAAATTCTGCAACATTCTGTTTTTTGCATTAATATAAATGTGTAATAACAAAGAAACATTAGAAAATTCTAGTTGAACCTTTTTATCAAACACATTGATATCAGCCTCATTCTGTAATGTAATTTACTTTTGATTAGTAGAGTAAATAACACATGGACTGTTTATATGTTAAGCTAGTGGCCTGTGCTGATAAGATTAATTCAAGTGACTAGCCTATCTGTGCTTTACTAATACACATAATGATTGTTATCCTAATAAGGAACAGCTATGAAATTACTTTTATCCATCGCGTAAAGTACTGCGTGATTGAAGAAACAAGTAAAAAAAATAAAAATATATATATATGTTTAGCCCGCAATATACAGAAGATGTATGTATAGGTGCTTTATAACTGTGAGAAATTATAATTATCATGTACAGTTATATTATGGATTTAGTACAACTTAGGTCTTCATATAAACAACCAGTGATGTGATAAACACTCCAGTAACTGACAATAAATAATCACAAAATTCTTAAGTACAAAATGTACCAACGTCAAAGGATCCATCTGTGCACCAAGAAACATTTGGGGGCCACCAAGGACATGCAGGAGCTTTAGATCCGAGCTGATGAAAGTTCCCGTTTTTCTATATATCCTAAAGATGGGGGAGTCTGAATTTGAGTCCCAAAACACTGTAAACCCGGCATTGATCAGACCCAGATACTTCAAACTTTAGGTCCCTGTTTCAGTTTCCTGCTATTTATACAAAATAATGGGACCGGTTGGTTTGAGAACCCCGTGAGACACTCATACCCAGCAAACATTCTGAGCTCCTAGAACAAAAAGAGACATTGAGGGAAGAAACAGGGAGTGAGCGCTTTGAGATGCAAAGAGGACCCATCCTTCCCAAAGTGGGTCGGCTGGCAGATTTGCCATGGTTGGTCGTACCGCTTAAACCATCAAAGATTATGACACAACGTTTGATAGATCATAGAATGACAGTATATGGAAGACTTGGGAACGGGTGAACTGTTTACTAAATATCAGATTAAATAATCAAACAAAGAGATTAAAAGTTGACTTTTACTGCCGACAAAATGATTATCATAAAATAATTAACTCATACTGAAAGGTTCAGGGCTGAAGTCCATATAGGAAATATATTAAAGAGGGAGCGGCACTGAAACAAACGCGGTTTAAAGCCCATCCCATTGAATAGCTGCTGTTCCATTTAAACGCATTTGCCCCTTTCTCTGCCCCAGCCAAATGCCCTCCAGGAGACCTATTCTGCGGACTGCATGCAGGTTAGACCACAGTGCACATGTGTGACATGTTTCCATTGATCACAATAGGAGCATTTTCCTTCCACCGATTGGCTGCGTACGCTGTTAATCAGTGAGAGGAACACGCCCATTGATTTAAGTACCGTACGGCCAATTAAGCAGCCAATCTGTGGCAAGAAATTTTGGATCATAGAAAAAAGAAAGAAGATACAATGTTACTAATACACATCTATAATTTATCTTAAACTGTAATTAGCACTATGCCAAGCACTATACCGCCAACATTTCAGGTGTCCAAATTGTTGGGTGGCATGAGGTTGGGAGGCAAAGGTGGAACTATGGGGGGCAGCCGGTGCAAGGCACTTGGGCCTGCACCCTCTAAAGGGGGTGCGGTGACGGAGATCATCTCCCACCGCTGACACCACTGGTGTAATGGAGACCCCTGTAAGCGCTGCAACCCCCCTTCCGGTCAGGCATACCACTAGGTCACCAAACGCTGATGATGTCATTTCCCACCACTCAGACTTAGAAGAGCCAAGAGACAACTGTCACTAGCTGCTGGACTGCCTCTTCCTGAGTCAGCTAGGTATGGATGTATGTCATTGTGTTAATGTGTATTAGTATGATAGTATGTGTGCGTGGAAGTATCATAGACTGTATGAAGTGTGGGTATGTAAGTATGTTGATGTATGTGTGTGTGGGTATGCTAGGGTGTGCGGTGGTATGTTAGTGTATGTGTAAGTATGTTAGCGTGTAAAATATAAGCAAGGATAACAAAAATATGGATCACACATGTATATAGTTAATATTATGAATATGTGTGTATGTAATGGTGAATTTGTAAGTGGGTATGTGTGTGTTTGTCTATATGTGTATGAGTTAGTGTATAAAATAATGTAAGTTGGTATAAAAGAAAACAGATTACAGTACAGGGGCTAAGGGAGACAATATTGGGGTTGAGGAGATGAACAACAAGGGGATGTGGGTGAAGCATATGGCGGGCTGGGGATATTATACTGGGACTTGGTCTGTGACAGCGACAAAGGATATATGATAGGGGATTATGACACTAAGTAATGGTGAGGTGGTAAATATCGGGGAGATGTTACAGTAAGATGTAAAACATTGGCGAGATGTAATGAAAGAATAAGTTTAATTTAAAAATAAATGAAAAAGAGATGAGGAACAAATTCTCACCAATTATTTTGATGTTTTATGTTTTCACGTTTATGACTGTAAAGTTTAATAAAACATCCTTTACATAAATTGTATGTTCACCAGTGGGTGAAGCCAGTCCAGGAAACAGGTGGGGCCAGGGCAGGGCTACACCTTACAGAATAGCCACCTGGCAACACTGGCTTTGGGAGGTAGTCACATGGTAGCTGGACTGATTTTACCGCTCCTTGCGCTGGTCAAGGCAAAATCAGAGGATCTCTCCAACTGGCCAACATCCCCACTAAGTCCAAAAGCATGAGTGAAGCAGCACCCTATCCCACCAAAATCCATGACTGTTGGGAGGTATGAGGCTCTTCCTGCAGCAAAAGTTTAAACCACAACTCTATTTAGTGAATAAACCCCAAAGTGTTATGTGGGATGTATAACCCAGCAACTACATACTCCACAGTGCCAGGCGTGACTTTTTATATAAAATGGCATCTGTGGTCACCATACTACATTCATAGTCAGCCACATGGACTATCACAAGACACATACAACCAGAGCCATGGGATGCAAGCAGATACAGACAATATCCAAAGGTACTATAGGTGGGAAAACCAAGAACATTCGATGGCCAGGTTCAGGAAGCAATACAGCTATACATGGAATGAATACAAGCTATACAGGAGTGCATATATCAGCAGTGACACAGGGAATTATAATACTATCAGCAGTGACACAGGGAATTATAATACTCTCAGCAGTGACACAGGGAATTATAATACTCTCAGCAGCTGTACAGCAGGCATTGAGAATCAAAGAAGATCCATCAGGAACCATCAAGACTGAAGGGATTGTCACCAAGCACTGCCAACAGCAAACATCTCAAGTTCTACAGAACACACTTATTCTAATAGTTCAGTCTCCTTCCAAACCGATCCTAGAGACAGATCACTAACAACACAGAAATACAGGAGGACTCTCGAAACCACCTGACGTGTGACCGGAGAACCAGTTTCTGCTCCTCCCCAGTTTCAGGTGCCTGGATCCCGAGGGGGGTGGGCAGCGGGAGGCAGTGGAGGGCAGGATTTAGTGGATCTACAGCAGTTTGTGGGTTGACCAAGTCATAAAGACATCACGGGATCCGAACGAGTAGAGGTTGGTCTTGAGTTTCTGAAGAGGTTCTGCTGTGGTGGGATTGCTCTCAGACTTTGTGACTGTTTGGATCGGTTCTTCTGGGAAGGAGATAAAGAAGACCCAGCTGAGATCAGGACACAGCAGGTGTCTGTACAGGTGGGGAGCTCTGATATAACCCCTCATGTCTGTGTTCTTCTCTGTAGGACTGTGTTCAGTTGTAGGTCTTGTTCTACCTGTTGCGGTTGGGGGAGGGTAGATGGTCTAATCTGTAGTGGGCTAAGTGGTGATCTTTAGTAACATTTTAACCAGGAGTAGTCTTTACCTCTTCCATGGTACCAGCAGGACACCCTTAATCTATAATATATATCCTGCTTAGGACATCGCTGCCTGATATGTCTCTATGGCTTACAGGTATAAGCACAGGTTACAGGTATAAGATAAACCCAGCACCAGTCTTCACCTGTAATCTCTTTCATATTTAACTTTCATTTTCTACTTTGTTTCACAAATGGTGCTATACATAGAAGTGTGATCCATACTATCACTGAGTGCCAACATATTCTGCAGTGCTGTACAGTGGGCATTACACCCTAATATCTATAGGAGCCCTTCAATGATAGCGAGATATGACTGAGTATATAGTACATTAGTAAATATGCTGCAATAGCTTAGTATTGGATATTTTCCATGGAACTTGTTTCTTTTTGTCTACAAGAAAATACTGTGTGTTTTACATTAAACAAGTTGTTTTTCTCTTTCTTTTCCTCTTCCATGTATTTTGGGCTTGGTTGTCTCATTCTGGGGAGCTGTTGTAAATTCCCATATATTAGTGTATTTATAGTGTGTGTATGTATATATATATATATATATATATGTATGTGTGTGTGTATTTATATATATAGTACGTGTATATGTTACTGAAGGAGGTATTGCTGTTTACTATTTACACCTGGAAGCCTTATGCACTCTTCATTTAGTTATTCAGAGTCAGTGACTTTCTTGTTTAGTGGGAATGGGTTGCTTTTCACTTTAAAATGAATGTTCTATAGAATAATTTTGGTAATTGTTGTTTTTTAGCC
The DNA here is from genome assembly GCA_009364415.1 of Spea multiplicata. Taxonomy (NCBI): domain Eukaryota; kingdom Metazoa; phylum Chordata; class Amphibia; order Anura; family Pelobatidae; genus Spea; species Spea multiplicata. Next base: position 51,970,811 of record VKOC01000001.1, on the reverse strand, counting down.
CTATGGGTTGTTAGAATGTTAATAATTATTTTAATTCTCTGTTCCGATTGCATCACTATTTTAATCAGATAAGAGCTATGTTTTGCTTGAAATTCTTGTTGAGATCCTGAGTGGGTTTGGTTTTAACTCTTTGTTGTACGTTGATACAATTGTTTTGCTGTAATGATGGTTATCATTGCATTCTGCTGTCTCCTTTCATACTGTAGTGGAGACAGTCTATACACCTACGTGTTCCTTTTACCTTTTATCATAGCAAATGCTCGAAGGTTTCCTCGCTCTGAGCTCTGGCACTGTAATAACCACACACTTGGGGAATCTTTATACATAACCTTCAATTAATTTAAATGACAGAAGCACGATATACTGAAAACAACAAATTATACTGCAAAGAATATTTGGTTCGGAACTGTTATCTGATGCTCTGTTTATATGGAGGATTTATTGTACATTAGAACTATTTACCTCCCAGCAGAAGTGGTAGAGGCTAATACAGTAAGTGAATTTTAACATACATTGGATAGGCTTATGGCGATCCAGAATCTGAGACGAGACGTGATTAAGGGTTCAGGGAAAATGGGCAGAAAAGATGGGGCCCAATGGTCCTTTAGTGCCATCAAAACCCCTGTTTCTGTGCAAATCCTTTAGTTTACCCCAGAATTCCAGCCACATGCTTATTGTAAGGATCAGCGGTGTTTACGCTCCAAATAAGACTGGCTAAATCTAGTTTATTTGCACAAAGGGGTCCCGGTCTGGGTGTGGCGCACTTTACACACCATCTTGGTGATGTGAATACCAGCGCTACGGGGCTCGGGGTGGGAAAACAGCAGGATAACATTTTAATCAGAATATTTAAAGTGAAACACCACTAGAGAATAAATAAAAGTATTCTTTATATTCCTCTATGTTGGAGTCCGCTAGTGGCGTCCATGAAGACTGCAGTTAAAATACATTTACGTGAAAGGGTTAAACGATACAAGCATTCCTGGCCTGTAAATACGCATTGAAGTGCAGGTTGTTGTAAGGAAACTCCCTGCAAGGGCCCTCTCCTGTTTCCTTCTTGTAAAATGCACACTTTGTTCTTAAAAACTTGGCAGGCCTTTTTTTTTCTTTTTCCCCTCTACAGGATTTCTTTTTACTTTGTTCTTGCTAGGTGGGGAAATTAACTCTTTAAATACAATTCTGTCCTTTATGAGATTAAACGGACATGTTGCGTAAAATAGATCATACGAAATATGAATAGTGTGTGTGTGTGTGTATATATATATATATATATATATATATAATCTCAAAACAATTGTTATTAGTAAATACAAATATTTTTTTTATTATCTGTCTACTGCCCAGAATGTTTATATTTTAGCAGTATGTACATAGCGTAAATTGCTAAATAAAAAACATATGAATATGACAGATCCACTGCTGCAATTTGTACTGTGTTGGGCCATGAGCATCCTTAGCTGGATGTCCAGTGGAAAAAATTTTTCTTTACGCATAAAATAGCATGCGGTTTACAGGAATATAGATAAGCATTGACAAAAACTTTTTTTGTTTTGTTTTTTGTTTCGATAAACTTTCTTGATCTGCAGACACAGAGGCTGCCGTTGTAGTCTTGGAATGTGCCCCGCAGTGCAATGTAATTATGCAAATATATAAATAAGTGATATACAGTTTATTTATATGTATACATTTGTGACAAATGTCTTTATGTGAGCCATGCATTGACGCAGAAATATTAAAGACCGGATGTTAGTGTGAGTGTGTGTGTGTTACTATATGAAAGTAGAGTGTGCGTGTGAGTGTGTGCTGTATGCACATGGTGCATATGGTGTTAGTGTGTCAGGGTTGAGCCCGGGGGTACAGGTGCAAGGAAATACTGCCTGTTTTGCCAGAAATACAGGACATTCAGAAATGGAATACGCCAGCCCACCAGAAAAAAATAAGCAAATTGAAAAGATAAATCACAGGGTAGTAATTTCCATTGTCCCATGCTCGCGATTTTGATGAAAATAATAACATATGCCCAATATACCCCCTTGGTTTTGTCCAAAGCCCATCTAAGTATGGCCTCCAGGAAGTCACATGAGTTCAGTTCACATGTTGCCCCTTCCATTATTTTGGTTATTATTTTAGACTTGTCTGCTCTGTGAAGGAGGCAGTAGGTATATAATTCTTTATATATATATATATCTATTTTGTCATGCCTGCACTTCTGGTCTGCCAAGGTTAGGTTGTAAGCTCTATAGGCAAGTTATCTCCCATTCTAAAGACTAAAAGCTTAATTGGGTCTGGTCTTACATTCAGCTTTATACCTCTCGTGCATGTTTAAATTGCATTACTATATTAGTTTCTGCTGGGAGGCTGTTCTACTGGTCTAACACCCTTTCCGTAAACATTCCATACGTTACGCCCGAGACTCTGACTCCCTGGTTTTAGGTTATGGCTTTTGTGCTAAAATTTCTCCCCTGTACCCTAGATGAGGTCTAACCAGAGATCTGTAAAGTGGCAGAACATCCTCTTTCTGCTACTAATGCCTCTATCCATACAGCCCAGCACCCTCCCAAGTCCCTTTTCTGTTGTCGCTGAATAATTGCTACTCTTTACAGTTTATAGTAAAATAAGTGAGTGATATAGAATTTCTATATATACAAACATATTGTTGTCTATACAAAACAGGTTATTACTTTTTTAGTGACTGACAGTACAGAGGATCTTAATTTGAACCACAAGTACCGGTATATTCAAAATGCACAAAATTCTGCGTCGGCTCGTGGTATATACTATTCCATGCTCGTAATCACGTGAATATGATCTGTTCTAATAAATATCTAATACGGGGATTAGGAAAAGCCTCATAATCCTGATACATTGGAATTTATAATATACAGTTTCTAAAACCACAGAGACCTCAAAATTTACCTATGTCTCCACCTTCTAGTTTGCTGAGCACAGGGATATGATGTCTTATCCCGGTGGACACCATGCGTGGCACGGAATGGAGGCTTAGTCCTCCATAATGTATATCGCTGATCTACCCGACCAGCCCATGAAGCAGGGGCATACCAGACTACTGCTCAACCGAGCGTTCTGCCCCCTTATGTGGCAGTGGGGGGTACAGCCCCCTGGAACTGCTTACCTAGCCTGCCATTGCGGGTTTAAGGCAGGAGCTGGCATACTTGTTGATACTTTGTAAGCGTGTTCTTTTTGTAACCCTTCGTTATCTGAGTTTAATTATGCTTTTATACTTTTAGGTTTTTTTCCTGTTGGCTGAAACCGGTCCTACAGGTCGGAAATGTCTGCCAGGCATTTTGAGAGTCCGCCGCCTTACCGCCCAGATGAATAGTACGTATTGTCTTTAATTAAACACATTTTTGGTAACTTTACAGGTAAATGTAAAAGGTAGTTTGACCTTTTGCCTATTCTATTTTTTTGTTTCTTTAACCTCAAACACTTAATCCGGTTAGGGCATATTGCAGATTTTAATGACAAATTGTAACTGAGCAAGTTTATTAGACATATTCATAGTGCCTTTGGTGTTTTGGATATTGCCAAGCATTTTAGAGTAAGTGTGTGTGCAATATGTATTCTATTCATACATTTAATTGAGGGTGTATAGCTGCTTTAACCGTCCCCTATTTGCATGAGTCATTAGACATTAACACTCTAAATGATATATACACGAACACACACAAATATTTGCAAGACATTTCAACTTAAAGTTCTGCTTTCTTCATTTCCGGTAACCTTTATTTTAGCTGTCCTCTACCATTTATCTCTTCTCCCCTTCTCATTATCATTGGTCAGTTAGTAGAAATTTAGGAGAGGTGTAATTCAAGAAGCTTTAAATCCAATACCATTCCGTAAAAACCTTCCACGCCAGTGTAAGCCTCCAACCTTGGTATGGTATAGTTGTATACTTCTGAGCTCAAACGGCCCTCATAAATTGGATTTTCTTAGCCTTTTGTCTCCCTGAACCATGTTGAACTATGTATAAATAAATGATGACATTGGAGTTCTAAACTCATACATTATTGTTCACCGTAATTGAGCTGAACATTGTTGTCGCTGCCTGCCAGTTTGACAATGAGCTGCACATCCTGTTGACAGATTGGTTAGTAAAGTTAGATTAGGTTATTTTTGATAGTATAGCCATGTTGAACCTGTTAAAACGAGTAGAGGAAATCAAGGTAAATATTCTGTAACTGCCCATAAATTAGCATAAAAAACTTTTTATTTGGTTCCGTGTGTGTATATGTATCTGTTGTTGCTTGGGACAATTGGTATTCAGTTCCCAGGTCTAAATGTATCTCTGGTAATGGAATATTTTTCCACATTGGTAACTTCATCTGGAAATGAGAACAGCATGATGCATTGTGTTGCTTTTCAAGTTCTAGCACCGTTTTTGTAAAAAAATTTTTGGTAAGTCTGTATAAAGTACCTCCTATAATATAATCTTAAAGTATGCCATTTGTGTGTTACCTTTCTATTTTTCAAAAAATACTTTTAATATATTTTTGTAATGTTGGATTTCAATTTAGTTTTGTGTGGTTTTTTTTTTAGTATGTAATGGTTGATTTTCTTTTTTTTAACATTTTCTCCAGTAAACCGTCCACATATGCCCCAAGCATAATGCCTAGTAGGGATATGTATGGTGGACAGATGGGAGAGCCAGCTTACTCCTACTATCCAGAAGATGAAATTCAACACTTCTACAAGTGGACGTCCCCTCCTGGCATCATAAAGATTATGTCAATTCTTATTGTAGTCATGTGTGTTGGCATCTTTGCTTGTGTGGCTTCTACTCTACCCTGGGATTTGGATATCACTGGCCAGTCCATGGGTTATGGGTTCGGAGGATCTTCTGGTTATTCTGGAGGATACACTGGCTATGGTTTTGGAGGATCACAGATGGGATTGGGCTTTGCATATGGAGGAAACTACACAGATCCAAGAACTGCCAAAGGATTCATCCTCGCCATGGCTGCATTTTGCTTTATTACTGCAATGGTGATCTTTGTGATGACTGTAACGAGGACACAAAGCTCCACCACCAGAAAATTCTATCTGATCGTCATCGTGGTATCTGCTATTCTGGGAGCTTTAGTGTTTATTGCCTCCATTGTCTATACGATTGGAGTAAACCCTGTGGCCCAGGCTTCTGGATCTACATTTTATACCCAAATAGTTTCTATTTGTAACCAGTTTTATTCACCAGTAACATCCGGTGTCTTTGTAAATCAATATCTCTACCATTACTGCGTGGTGGAGCCACAAGAGGTAAGTGTTGCTTTTCATTCATGATGGAATATTGTCGTGAGACTTAGCTGAGTTTTGTACTAGTTGGTGACAGGTGGCTTAAATGTGCTTAAAATCTCCATGGGTTCCCTCTGCAATCCTTTTAGCAGGATCTCATTTATCTACATTTCCCTTACATGAACACAGTGACGAAACATTTGAAGGACTAGACTGTTCCCTATTAACTTTTTAATCTTTTTATTTGATTTTGAGAATGTAGTACCGTAATTTACACAGAACCTGTTGTATGATATCCTAATTCATGCATATGGAACCTCCTTGAGCATCTTATTATCCACCCTTCACCGTCTGGTCACAAATTAACCCTATAATTAGCCTGAGATTAAATAGTTGTGTTTACTACATCATTTGCTGCATTAGTTAATGTTTACTTTCTTTCCATAACAGGCCATTGCAATTGTTCTGGGCTTCCTGATTGTTGTGGCATTTGCAATTATTATTTTCTTTGCTGTGAAAATCCGTAGAAAGATAAACAGATGCGGAAAGATGAACATCCTGTGGAGGAAAGACAACATGGCAGAAACAGGAGATCCTCAGGTTGAAGAATGGGTAAGGGAGAGCCATACTGATATTAGCAAAGCCCGTGTATGACTTGCTATCAAACTCTACAGATAAGATGTTTGTTTCCTGTATTTACTAATGGAAACTCAGGGCTGAATCCTGTGGGGCGGGTTGTTGGGAAGATGACAAATATAATGGTATCACCATGTTGAATTAGACTTTATAGTGCCATACCTCCCTAATATCCCAGTATCGTCCCCTGATATTGCTCTGAGCGTATCAGAGGGTTCTACAGCTCTAAGCAGGGGTAGGCTGCTCCAGGTGGGGGGGGGGCTGGGGTTGTGTCAACCTGAGAGCGCCAGAAAACTACCACTGAGTAAGGGGGTGATGGAATGAGAAGGTAGTATGTATGAATGTGTGTGAGTATGGGAATGTTTGAGTGTGTAAGGGGGTGGGCAAGGGGCCAATGTGCCTATAAGTACATATAAATCTTAGGGAATGTAGTTATAAATGTTAATGGGGTTTTTTTTTGTTCAATCTAAACTAGGGCTGAAACAACTAATCGATATAATCGATAATGAAAATCGTTGTCGATGATTTTCATTATCGATTAGTCAAATCGATATTTATCGATTATAAAAAGAGGTTTTTTTCATGGCAAATGCTCTGGAAAAACTCCTCTCCTTATATCATTATACCCGGCTCCCTGGTGTCTTGTGAACCTCCGTTGTTCACAGGAGCCAGAGTGGAGTATGGGAGGGGGGAGGAGGCAGAGTGGTGCATGGGGGGGTATTATGAATTTCACGGCATATAGGGGGTATAAGGCATATCGATATTAGGCATATCTGGGGTAAAAGGTATATCAGAGAGCTCAGTTGCATAACACTGGCATATAAGGAGTATAAGGCATATCAGGGGGCACAGTGGAATCTGGCATATAAGAGGTATAAGGCATATATGGGGGCAGAGTGGCAAGCTGGGGGTCAGATGTGCATAACTGGGGGGCAGTTTGGTAAATAAAAGAAAATATAAACAAGGCTTTTTTTCTCATAGTTTTTATTAAATATGAAAAAGTTAACATATGAATTATTATTTACTTATAACTTTGTATTATTATAGTTTGAGAAACACTGTTTGGGTTCTTGTAGCTTTTAAGTACATGTCAGACCGGAGACCGGACCGGAGGCTGGCTGATGGCCCTGATTGTTGCGGCCGCGGTCCTGACAGCCTGCGGCTTGCGGATTGCTGCTAGAATGTGTAAGGCAGCCCCAGGAAAATGAAATATTTGCAGCATTTAAGAGGGGAGGCGACTTAAATGTCACCTATCCCCGGCAGGTTAGGAAACCAGCACATACGCACTGTGCAGCTATGCTTTGTCATCTGTTGCATAATTAACGGATGTTGGTTTGCTTCAAATTGGATGTTACAAAACAGATTTAAACCAGAAAAAAAAAAATCTATATTTTTATATCATCTTTTTCCAACCCCTGTTAGGAGTTAGGTTGCGTGTTTGTCTAGAAAGGAAATACTGGAAACAAAAAGGGTGTGGGACTTCTGATAAACTCCAAAAGAAGGGTGTGACAAAAATGCATTATTTTACTGTGCCATTTTTTTTATATATAAATTACAAATTAAATGAGATCAAGATGGGAGGTAATTAATTATTAAATATACTAAGCCTCTCATCGATTTGTAGTCACTTGTCACTGCTTCTGACACAATGAAGGAAGATATAAAAGGGCAGAAGTTGTCTGTTGGAAAGGAAAAGTTTCATTAAGGCTATAAGAGGGATGTGACAGCTTGGACAGATTATCTAACAGGGAAGGTTTTAATAAAATAAGTTATGCTATACAGTTTAAAGAATGTGGTTGTCTGCCAATTGATAAAGTTTAGCATATACACTAAATGTACTGTTCCATCTAATCTTAATATAGCCAGATAAGTCCTGCATCATGTAAAGAGAAATAAAAGAAATCTGCCATCTTGGTTCTCTCTTAATGTTCTCTGTAACCGTGTTAAAAGTGTACTGAAATACTAGAGTCATTGCTCTAAAGCCCTTCTCTATTTATTACAACACAGCAGGTGTGATAGAAGTGATAGCGCAAGGTATTTTATTCAATAGGTGTGATGGGAGAGACATGTGATAGTGTGAAGTCTCGTTAAACTAGAAGACCTTAAAGGCCCCTTCTGTGATGTCAGAGATTGTCAGCCAAAGCAGATAAGACAGGATAAAGAAGTATTTTCAGCAAGAAAATGGTACAGATTGGAATATGTTTAAGATGTATATCATAGTAGTACATAATAATTCTATGTGGAGCAGCACATTTAAAGTATAAACGGGTGCTCATGTACAGTCCTAGAATAAAATAGCTTGTGGCTAGATTAACATTTTCCCCCAACAGGAAGTGTAACTTTCAAAGATTGCTGACATCAGTCAGAAATACATTTCAAAACAAATAACTTTACTAACAAAACAAGGCTTACAAAAAAACATGTTTTTTTATAATAAAATGCAGAAACTCAGCTGTTACATGATAAAGAAGCCCTGTGACACACAATGGATAGTTTGGCGGGTGCTTTGCTGGGCTGTCACACTGTATACCCAAGTACATGGAAAATAAAGGCTTCAATTGTTCTACCTCTGCGCTCAAAACTGCCTTCACCGCATTCTTTAAGAGCTGCAATCACGAGTCCTCTAACTTGCATTACTTAAAAATGGAAAAACACTTCAGTTTCATATGCAATGAACTGCATAACACATTAATTGAATGCACTGCCCATGTCTCTATCTCTCAATTAGTTAAACAAAGGCAAAGGCACTTTTTAATATTTTAGTGGGAAAAACATGTTGCTTGTGAAACAAAATAATTAAATTGCATGTGAATGAACAGTTTGGAATCGACTGGCATGCTACAACCTTGGGTGTATTTTAAGCTGGGCTGGTGAGAAAAGAAAGGTTTTAAAACGCGCCAGCATTTAATAATAGCAAGCATGTCATAGGATGATTATTGCATGTGACGATATATATGTGGCAGGTTGTGATAGCTTTTAACAGGCCACATGTGATCCCACCACACAGGGAAGGTCAATGGTGATAAGAATTCAATAGCTGTTATATTGATAAATTAATGAACACAAAGTTAATGGTTTTGTTCTGTTTTTCTAAAACAAGGGGTATCTGATCACAAAGAAATGCTAAATGCCCTATGGATTTTGTATAGTCTGTATCATAAATCTTCAGAGAATTTTAACAAAATTGCAATTGGCAAGCCAAGGCCTAAGGATTCCTCTGCTTCAACAGTGAGAATAATGAAAATTATAGTTCACAAGTATTGATGAATCAAAACACTCTTAAGGGCAACCCTATCCAAATGGCGCCAAGCTTGGCCCATCTGGACTTTATATGAATCTCCCAGTCACCTTAAGGAACCCAGAGGGTCCATTTTAATTGATAATTCCTTTAACACACTTTTTGACAATTCCAACCTCTACTCTGAATGATATACAGAACTCCACACTGGAATTACACCACTGATCTAGTGCATTAAGGATTTCAAGTGAGCTCAGATGAAACATTCCACTTCACAATATGAAGGGCCAACCATAGTGGGTCTCTCCTTTAGGCCACAGTTCATTGAACGCACAGTTCATTCATTAAGATGGCACTCAAGGAATCCTGAGGGACCGCATGAGACCTTCTTGCACAAGAAGCTCATTGTGGTTGGCCCTTAATAATGCATCAAGTAATCAGAAATGAAATGCCTCATTTCATCTTAAACCATCTGCAAACAAAGGCTTAATAAAACTATATAATATATACACACACACAATATATAAAATAATATACTACCATAGTTACTATTACACTATAACGAATTGGATGGTTCTCCATAAATAGTGACTGTCGATATGGTTTTCATTTTGGGTTTATTCACAACAGGAAGAATTGTGTTTTCAGTTCCTTAACTTTTATAAAAGGCCACCATAGGCAAGAAGTGCTGAGCTGGCCCTGCATAATGTACAATTTAATAGGTGAGCAGATTAAAGCTATGGCATATTTTCATTATGTGCAAAGCCCGCCTGAGTGTTTGTCAAACCACAATATCTACAATCAAAACACTGGGCAGGCAATTAAACAATGTGTCTGTTTCGATGTCAATCAATAATGGAAATGTCTCAGAATCACTTAAAAAGGACAAAAAACCTTTAGACTGCCTATTAAAGAGATACCAAAAATACAAAAAGAAACAAGCTAAATTGTTAATAAATAAATGGCGCAGGCGTCCTAGAAAGTGGTTCTCTGACAGCTCAATCCATTGGGATAACGTTTGCTAATTCAAACGTCTAATGACTGTAATAAAATTAATGGAATCTCAAAGAAATAATTGCTCTGAGATTAGGACCACGTTTTTACGCTTTCTTGGTTTTTTTTCCCCATAATCTCACACATGCCCATTACACGGTTATTTTTATACCCGCTTAAAAAAATGTACTTAGTAGCAAAACGCTCACTGATGTTATGTCAACAGGGCGTAAACGCGCACTAAACATCTGAGGGACGGATAATCAGGGAGCTCCGTTACTTTGTAAAAACTCCCTGTAATATAAAACAATAATTATGTTATATATAAGTGTGAAGTGGCAGCAGCTGATGGGGTCAATGTTTCCTTCCAGAGTAACATTATAATTTAGTGAAACCGTTCACTCAGATTGTCACTGAGCATGGCTGTTCTGCTATGGTGGATGTGACACTCATTAGAGATGTTTGAGTGGAGACCTGAGGTTCGGACCTGAAAGTTGACAGTTCCCTGCACGTTACAGTAGAGGCTCCGTGTGCATGACGTTGTATGACAACAAGGCAGTCTCGGGCGGTACATCTTGCCGGTGCCACCTGATGCCCATGTGGGTCAGATACCACCTCTGCCCAGAACCGCACCCAGACCCCTTGCCCCACACCCAGCTGCCCATATTGCGCCACCTACCGCTTCTTAGGGATGGCGCCTGAAGCAACGGGTGCTTTCGGGGCCTTGCACTCGTTGGTAGTGAGGTTGGCCGCGGCTCCAGGCTGCAAATGACCAGTGATAATCCTCAGCCTTCGCTGTGAACAAATGGACATCGGGGAACCCTGGGCAGCCGCCATGCTTCCGTGTTATGAGGCAGAGGGGGGCCTGAGGGAGAGGTCACAACGTGGGTATGCTGCTGCGTCCCGGCATGCACCGCGGCCCCATTACCTAGCAACCGGAGAACGCTGCTTCTCTCTGCTCTTCCTAGTTCACCTGCTCCGAGGGAAGGAGGGTTTTGTGGATGCGTCCCCCTGATTGATTTACTCTAGAATATAGCAAATAACAGTTCCATTCGGTGCACTGCTTCAAAAAACACGCAGTCGTTTCGTTCCAATACCATATTTTAATTAATTATATAAATGTACAAAACCTCCATTTTTTGGAATGTCTGTCATGATGTGACAGCTCCCTTTAAACACACTTAAAGGCGCGTAAATCTTTGACACACCTTAACCACTTCACCAACGGTCTGGCCATCACAGTCATTATACAATTTACTCAACTTTTATAAATATTACAAGCGAAAACCACATATAATTACAATATTCTGTTTAGTAGACAACCTCAAGAAATACCTGCCAAAAAAACGAAACATGGTTTGGGTTTTGCAATGGAATAATGATTGCTTTGTAAACATGCATTAGGCTGCAGTCCCAAAACACCCTTAGCCAGCCTTTAACCTCTTCAATACTGGGGTTTCAGACCCAAAGGACCAAAATATTTTCTTCATTTTTACCATATGTTTGTTAAAGCATGATTACGCTTTTCCAAAATAGTGCCTTCTTTTACAATAATAGCAATACATAAAACATAATAATTATTATTAATAATAGATTTTAAAAAAACAAGCAATAGTAAAACAGTATAAATCCATGCTTAACCTATATTACAGTGTATTTTTATATATATATTTTTTTACTTATAGTGGAAGTGGTAAAGAGCACCTTTGAAGGAAAAAATATATATATTTGTTTTTCTTTATTTCATTTTACATTTTATTTTGCACTGTTCCCAATGCAGTATGGTTCAAGGTCCCTTGATATATTGATATATTTTTCATGCCAATGATTTCATGATAGGGGGACATTAAGAGAGTGTGAGATAACAACATGATTGTATACAAGACTTCCCTAGGGCAGCCCCATCTTCTAGAACACTCTTCTCCGCTTATCCAACTCCTCTGTGTTTCTAGTCCTTCAGAAAAGACCCACTTTTTCAGGGATGCCCATCATCTGACAGGAAAACTCCCATCCACCCACCTACCACTGCCTTATTTTCAAAGCCTCAGTCCTGCTATCAGTCTAGACACTCTGAGGAAGCTTATGTAGTAGGTGAAACGCGTATGTGCTAATTTTATATTTTTACTGACCTTTTTAATGGTTTTTAACCAGAAAGCTGAAAAAAAATAAGTTTTTTTAAAACATCTGACCTGCGACCACTATATCCTTGGTGGGGATCATTCCACCTACACCAGAAGGTGTGAGCAATCCATTTTAGCTCACCATATTGCAAGTGCATAGTGAACTGTTTCTTTTTTTTAAATTCATTTTATATATACAGAAAGCACTATGTCTATTTCTGTATAACTTTTCATGTGCACCTCATCGTGAGAACGAAAGAAAGAACGACACAGGACTGCTGTTAAAGATATCCCCAGGCGAGGATTGTATCGCCCATACAAGTATTGCGGGACTAATTGCTAAAGTCCCTGAAAAATGCGAGAACCCATTCTTCACATGGTGCCAGCCACATATTATACTACTGTGACTTTCTTCTTGTCTATGCGCAACCACTATCCCCTGTGATCTCCAAGTTACTTATCAAGCCAAGAAAAGGAAACCTTGGCGAGTGGGCTGCTGCTATTTATAAGACTTTGATTTCATTAAAGTGTACTTAAGGACATTTTATTGCTGTTTTTACTGTTCTTAGCGCTTTTACCTTCTTATTTTTTGCTGCTATCAGTCTATACTTATTACGGTATTTATTTCATTAATGATTACAACAAGATACATTATATGGCTAGTCTATCATAAACGTTGGCACTTTTACCTCATGTTTCATATACCCCATCTACATTGCTAGATTATAAATGTGTTTGAGCAGCTCGATCTTACCTTTATTACTGTAAATCTAAATTGTTATATTCTGCACTACTTGATGAGTGCTGGTTACCCATTGTACAGTGCTGCAGGATGGCACTATATAAATCAATAAATAATAATAATCCGCAAAATTCAGAAAATTATCCAAGAGACAAAACCAAAGATCAATACCAGAATGGCTTAACACCATATAACTTCCTTACGGTGTGCATACCAGGTTATGAGGTGCAGGTGGTTATTGTCACCGTAACTCCCTGAGGCTGAGAACACATGAGGACTATTCCCGGAGAAGTTTCCGACGCTGGTACCCCAGGATTAATGCTGTTTCCTCGGGATTACCCTGAAATAGTGACTCTTTGTCAGGTGGGCATTGCTGGCCAAAGAACTATATGGAGGCGCCGGGCTGTCTGGTAATTGATGGGATTAGACCCCTAATCCTATCATGTTGGGTGTATAAATGTCTGTTCTGTCTTCAATAAACCGAGTTCTGTTTGTACCCTATACTGATTTGGCTAGTGTTTGGAGGCATATGAAGGGTTAATCCCTGAAGCAAATGAGCTTTCAGTAGCAAGGAGGATCTCTACTGCAGAGCTACTCAGTAAGAGTACAAGTACGACTAATAGTCCACTCTTTCACTATATCCAAATCACAAGGTACAAAATGGAAAGTACAAAATACAAGTTTCAATGAACAAGGAAAAAGTCCCACAGACTTACAGGACAGCAATTTAAATTTGTGAAAAGCAGTTTTCCTCAAAAACATGGCAACCTTACCTATCATATATGCCGAAAAAAGCGATTGCTGGTAGAGGTCCTCAGGTTCTTTCACTCGTTAGCAAGCAAGTACATACAGGAGTGGGGTAAAGAAGTTTTCATAGGGAACTAAAAACTTTAGGATATGCTTATGTTCAGTGGATAATGAATCCATAATAATTTATTATTCTTTTTTTTTTAAGTATGATGTTATTAATATAAAAAATGAAAAAAAAGTCTGCATAGAAACATGGATATTGTATTTGTCTCCAGGATCAGCAACTGTCAACCAACAGGTGTCAGCTTTTCTCTACCTATTGTATCTTTAACCTGAGGAAATGTCCAACTTGTTTAAGCACGGATCCTTATTGTAACATGTCTGAAATAACATTAAATGAAATGTCTCGTATATATAATCCAAGTAACAAAGACAACAAAATGACAGCTTTAAATGTAACAATTTTACTGATATTCACATTAAGACCGATTATAGCCACTATCACTAACCTTCTCATTTATACATCTGGTAACTATCAACAGATCATAGACTTTTTAGGAGACATAACTGTATGTAAAACCATATATAAAATTAGCTTTTTTTTTTTTTTTTTTTACAAACCACTTTGGTATTTCAAAGGGAACCCAAACTTTTGGATGGCAATGTGTAAATATAGATAGATAAATAAATATAAAACCAATGCCAGTCTTGAGCTATGCAATATTAAAATATCAAAGTATAAATTTGATGCTTGGATGGCTTCAAAATGTCATGGTATTCACTCAGAATAGCTGTTGTCTACACCAATTTTTCATGGTTATGGTCATTTCCCTTTTAAGTTATACTTCCATCCATTCTTTGCTTTCTGTTGCTATACTGTTTACCGTAAACAGTACAGTACAGATGTTTTCTATCTGCTAATGCCTTAACATTAAAGATTCATAAGTACATATGTTAAAAGAAAGTATGTTTATTTGATGCATTTCTTTTTATTCCATTGTCTGTAGTTCGTAACAGCTGAGTTCTAAGTATTGCTAAAGGGCCCACCAGGGTGACATAAAACTTTTTTATACCTACACTTAATATTGTAGTTCTGTAGCTTGGTAAATAGCTTGTATCTTAATTTCATATTAATGATAGATCATCTTTATTACATATGGTTTATTGTTTAAATCCATGTGTGTTTCACCATTTTATTTCAAGACTGGTTTACAAGAATATTTATGCACTGTAAACAACAGCATATTTTAGTGCTGTAGGTCCAGAGGTGGACCCCTCTGCCACGTTATATGAAACAGTCCTTCATAGTTTCCTTTAGCCCACCGCCGCATCCCATTAAAAGTGTCATATCCTGGTGCCAAATAGTAGGGTTGGCAGGTAGCGCTGCTTTGCCTTAAGCCTAAGGCAGCTCCAAAGATAAATACCCCACTGACGGTAATGTTGTAGGGAATGAGACACAACAGACCTAAATATATATAGGTTGGCAATTTGAGCTTAGACATATTGTTATGGTGCATGCATAGATTTTCCTTAACTCATCATGTGTTTGCCGTGTCTTTGCAAATCACTTCCAATTGGGTTTATTCAATGAAGCAGGAGTTTGCATGAGACTTGAACATTTCCATGCAATATGAACACACCTGGCAACTTTCCAGGATAGCTAACCCAGAGCTCTCCCTCTTCCGGTGAGTGGCTTCATGGAGTGGTGGGTCAGTTGTGTGTTTAGGGGCTAACCCCACTGGAAGGGAACTGTATGTGGTGTCGGTGGAAAGTAGGGAGGGGAAGTAGGTGGACCAAACAATTTCCCAGCTTAGAAAAAGCAAGCAGGACTTCACCCTGGCCTCCTAGTCAAACATAGAGAATTCCAAGGTATGACTATAAAGGGCCATCCCTAGCATACTTATAATAAATGATTGGTTGACATGGCATAATACATATTGAACTATGCATTACACAGCTCAGCTCTTCTTTCAGGATAAATGTGTCTGGTTCCCAATTTATAGTGTATAATGAAGTGAACAGAGTGGCCCATGGAGCAGTGGGCTGATTCCCTACTAGAACTGCCATCCTATACACAATTATCCTATCCACTTTGCCACTGGTTGGTAGGTGAATAGGAGAATTGTTCTTTCATCTCTTTGCCATCACTTTACATTCTGATGGGCCAACTCCAGTGAGCTTTAGCTTCAAGAATATTTTGGATAGCCTTGTATAAGGCATATTTAAATCAAAGAGAGATATTAAATGTCACCCCCATCAGGAAATATGGAAAATTAGATGAATTTGGTTGTCTACAGAGTTGTTACTTGTGTTTTCATCTAAAAAATACTACCACTGAAAAGATATCTGTATATGTTAAAATACCACTGTTTATGGGACATTGGCTGTGTGACTAATTTTACTAATCCCAGGGATTATTTAAGGATGGAAAGTATTCAAATAACAGATGCTGCTCTATATTTTTTGCTATTTGAACATTTGTTCTAACTCTAAATTCGAAGTCTTAAAAGCTGTGGAGAGTGCATACAATTTAAGACTCTCCTCTTCAAAGACACCAATATTTATGTGGGGAAAAAAATTAAGAAATTGAATAGCAGCCCATCCGTTGGGGGCTTTTAAGAAACATCCACATAAATTTGAAGTATGAGACTATTTTCGGATATTATAAACTGTAAATCATAATTTCTCCAAGGATAATGAATGATACCACATTTATTATGTTTTAAGTTAAATGTAAAACAGTTGAAGAAAGGGAAGCATTGCTCGTTTCACGAAAATCCTGCATTAGATCCTGTATCTAGTTTCAGCAACTGACATGTGATATGAGCAACACAGCAAAGCCTGATCTGTTCTGGTCTTCTTCAGAGCAGTGGTTCTCAACCCTTGTATCCTCAGGACCCACATTTGTCTTTGGTCATTAACTTGCGACCCAAAAATAATTTAATTTCTGAAACATTATATTCCATACAACAACTTGTGCAGTATTCCACATATATATATATATATATATATATGCACTTTTAAACAGTAAACAAACAGTAAACAAACAGCAACTCTGAGGTCATGTTCAATGTCCATTCTGTTTCTATGCTTTGTCTCGCACAGATAAGTTGTGCTGAATGGTAGTAAAACTTTGATGGCATGGGTTGAGATGGAAGGATATTCAGCCATAACATTATACCAAAACTGGGAGAGGGTTAGCTTAGTAAAAAAACTTTTCAGCGTCTGATCGCATGAAAGCTCTACAAGCTGACTCTCATTGTTGCTTGGCAACATGACGCTTTCCAAATCAATTCCAAAGGGATCGCTTATACAGCCGTCATCCCTGTGCTGCTCTGGGAAGTAGTCTTTAAAACGTTCCTGCAGCTTTGTGAGATGTGCTACTATAGTGTTCTTCAGTTCATTTCTGCCTGTGGAGTCCAGGCAGAAATGAATGGGGAACATATCAAATCTCTCTTTGGAAACATGACTTGTCCACAATGCCATTTTCTTTTTGAAAGCCTGTGATGGTGGATAGGGGCTGTGGTGGGGGTAATTGGGGATTTGGTGGCATAACATTGGCTGTGTCCTAGTGGGGGACAGGGAGGCAATAGGGACAGCAGAGCAGATTTTATATATATATTATATATATATATATATATATATATAATTAGTACACAAATTGTCAGAGTAAAGTACACTGCTTGAATTGAGAACCACTGCTTTAGAGTGAGCTGTTGGTAGCTGTTTTATTAGAAAGATTTTTTTTAAAAGGCAAAAAACAATATTTAGTTAGATGGTCTGTATTTAGATACACTATTGTATTCGGGAGGTTAGCCTGTATGCAATGTTTAAGGTATATATTTAATTGAAAACTATTAATAAAAGTGGCACGCCATATAATTAATATTAGGCATATTATTGTCCAGATGTTTTATTCAGGGATCAGTATTGTGAACTGTTTGCTTTACTGATCCCTGCTTTGCCTCTGTTGGTCCACTTGCCTTAGGCCTGTCTTGCTACCTCTGCAGGCCTCCTGAATTGGGCTTGTCATCCTACCTCCACAACCACCCTGCCTTTGGCTTGTCTGCCTACCTCTGCAGGCCTCCGGCTTTGGGCCTGTCTGCCTACCTCACAGCTCCTCACAGCTATATCACAAAAGGAAGGCATATAAATTATTCCTTTCCTAAATGTCTGTTTAATGAAGGAAGCATTTCTATATTCTCACATTCAGAAACTTACAATCCCTGGGAGACTTACGATGGATGTGCATAAGAGGCTCCATCTTTAACCATACAGACCTGTGGTTCGTGAATCTAAGAATGGATTCTCCTCTTCAGAGGCTATTTCTTCCAGACAGCTAGGTCCAGTAGCTTATAACATATCTGTTACAGCTATGCAACTGCGAAGATGCAGTTTTCAGTTTCTTGTTATGGTGACAGATTTTCCCTGATGGCGGCGGCAGAGGGAGAGATTGCAACTAGGCATGTCCTGGACAGATCATGTGTGGACAATCTTCATGATGTATGCTCTAGATCAGAAAGTATTCTATCAATTGCTTTGGAAGTTTGAGACATTCTGAATTGAAGATTTCCCAGTATCCCTGAAAGGATGAGAAATGTGTATCCTGCCTGAAGAGGAATCAGGAGCTCAGACAATTTCAACACAGGGTTTCTCAACAGAGACTCTATTCTTCTGTGGAGTCTGTATATGGCCATTTCCCTTCAAGTAGCCAAGGTCTGACATGTGCTGGACATACAGTAGATCGCATGATATTTGTGCTAATCTAAGCTTGTACTGATCGACATTGACTATCTCAAATGTTTCTGTCAAATATCAGATGTCCTTCAGAAGAGCTTTGAATAGGTCTTTACCCAGCTACCCTGAAGATACAGATACTACTCTAGTGCCTTTTCCAGAGACCATACTAGTATTACAAGTTTAAGAAGTGGCTTTCGCTAGGTATTTGTTGAACGCAACCTAGAAGAACTATTTTGTTCTTTCTCAGCTAACCTCGACACCCTTTGAATCTCTGTTTTTCTTAAGACTTTACTCCTAGCTCTCATTCTGGCTGGGAGAGTAGGATGATTTCTAGCCCTCTCCAATAAGAACGGTATTTCCTGGTTGTGGTGTTTCACATATTCCACTCTCTATCTAAATCAGATTATTTACCTATATTGTCCCATTCCACTAATTCAGAAGGAATTTAACTGTTAGATGTGTGCCTTAGTTAAGGACCACTATTGCCAGTTGTATTATGTTGATGATTCCGAAGCTTACACACACTGGAAGGTAACCTCCTCCTGAACGATGTGCTTACTGAAATATTGGGCAGAGGCAGCTGGCATGTCTATTATCCGCTTTGGTAAAGCAGTTCTTTTGGAAGAATCTGCTAGACTCTTTTGGCCAGAGTTTTCTCTGGCAGGAGTTTCCTGTTTGGTTTGAGTTCTGCTGTCAGTGATTTTGTTCCTTCTCTGGTGCTTTGTTATATCTCCTACTAAATGCTACTGGGAATGACATGGACATAGAAAATTCTTACCTGAGAATGTATTTTCCTTGTCATTTCCCAGTAGCACAATTTTTGTAGCACAAAGTTTTGTATTGAGTTTGGCTTTGTTATTAACTGAGGGTAAGGGGTAGCTTTAGCATTTCCTGCCCTACCTGGATAGGTAGCGCTATCCCCTTAAACATGACTGTATGGTCTCAAGAGAATGGCCCTTGTCTCCTTCTTACCAGTATGTTATTTGATTTTAGAAAAGCTGATGAAGCTCTAAAAAAACACAACAACAATGTAATAATAATAACACAGATCAGCTTGTGTATAGTGTATGGCAATTGGTATACAAACTAAATTGTGGAAATAAAATATATTGTTCTTTTTGTATGTGCCATAATCAGCTATCAATATGCTACAACTTAAAAGTTGCATAAAAAGTCAGGATACAACCACGCTCCTAGCCACACCTCTTACCAAACCGACGCAAACAAAAGTGTTTGACATTCGAGAGTTATGAATTTACCTGGTAACTGTGGCTTCAACCAGTAGATCTGACCCCGGGGCATAACAGTATATAGGCTTATGAATATAAATTACAGCTGGGTCAGAGCAGAGCAGGAAAAGTTGTGCATCCCAACACTAGTATAGCTGCAAAAAACTTGCACTTCAAAACGGTACTTACCAAAAAGTCTGAAGGAGCAGAACCAAAGGTGCTGTAATCAAATAGTAAGCAGAGGTACCCAACAAGAGCATCAAGGTACATAACAGATGTGCCACAACTACTACAAAGGAGTTGGCGTGTGTGCATTATCAAAAATTTGACGCTGCCGATATGAACATTAACTGTAAATGGTAAGATTTGCTTGTTACTTTGTAGATCTTTGTGTGGATACCCTAAATAATTTATTTAACCAATAATTAAAATATAGAGTGCAAATACATACAGTGGTAAGATTGTCATCATGCAACTGTGATCGGTCACAAATGTCTTTCACGTTTGTCCTGCACCTTTAAATAGAAATTGGTCAGCTTATCACTGGAATGATCACCTCCAATGACCTAGATCAGTCAGGGAAAGTTGTGACCACAAATAAACTTTGAAACCAGTTTGAACATGTATTTGTGTTCAAACATCTGAAGCAGTGCTGCAAGGATAAAGCTTACCCCAATGAGGGAGGTAAATGATTGCTATAGGAGGATAATGCCAGCTGGATTTCTTTTTTGTTTGTATAACTTTTTTGAGGTGCGGCTTTCAGAAACATAATTGAGGATTGCCAAGCCATTCCTTCACTTTGCAAAGTTAAAAAAAAAATATGGGAAAAAAGCATATGACACCACACCTTCAAAAATACCTTCTTATGTACAGTTAATCTGTCTTTTAATTACATCTGGAATAAAAGCATCTAGCTTGTGCCAACAAATATTTTGGATAATGGGGAAAATTAGATATATACCAAGGTGGCATCTGAAGTTGAAAACCCCCGAACAAACATATAATGACTGAGACACTTACTAGTTAGATAAATATACATTGCTAGCTGCTTTACATATCATTTACTAAACAGTCAGGTTACATCACCTATTAAGTAGTTCAAGCATGAACTAAAGAGTTTGATAATAATATATGGGAATATGATCTGAAACATCAAAATTCTTGCATGACCAATCAATTAGGATATTTATTTTATACCAATTACACTCTAGCAGTATATGTTTTATTGAGGTGCATATATTGCTAATTACTTTTTGTTTTCTTTATCTTGGGATCTAATATAGGCATTTAATAGGTAGTCTGTATTTCATTCAATTTTTAAACATTTTAATTGCTTAAAACAGCACCTTCTTAAGTTCAAAGAATTGGTACATAGATGGTCCTTATTCTGGGGAAATATCACATGTGTGCGGCAGGGGTGGCTGCGGGAGGCAGGGCTTGCTGGGCGCCGGATTTAAAATTCAGAACTTCTCAGCAGAGGCACCCTGTTGTGGTCCTGGTATTCTGTGTTTGGAATTAGACATTTGTGTTTTCTGGTATTGACCCTAGGCTTCCCTGTCTACTCTTCTGCCTAGTGATTCTGTTCCTGTATTACCCTACCTGCGTACTGTACCTGGCTTGTCTGACTACCTTTGCTGTGTACCAACCTCTGGCTTGTGCGACAGTTGTGTCTGACCATCCTTTCCGCATTAACCCCTGGCATACTGTGTTCTCCATCAGTGATTCCAGCCTGCTGGTTACCTACACAAGTTTCTGGATCTCTCTTTGCATTGCACTCAGTACTGAACTCTCTCTCAGGGTTACATGGAAACACGGTTAATATTTAGCAGGTCTCATAGCCAAATCCTGCATTTAAATGTATGCAAAGATGGCTAGGAGCATGTTAGAGCATTTCTCTTTAAATTGTTGATGTGTTGGTTGAGATTTGTTTATTGTTTTTGCCTAGCTGTGCTCCATTGTGGTTTATGATTTCATGTGCCAGACAGTAAAAGCAGAGCTTGCTGAGCTGTTCTGGAGTTAAACGAGTTTCTTTTTCTGCTCTCAAACTGGAGTGTTGGGCAGGGGTGGCTAATATTTCATAGAAATTGTGATGTAAACTAAACAAAACTAGTGGCCCATGTATACTGAGTCCAAAAAGACAGATTCAGCAGTAAAATGATGCTTTTTAAGCAGTCAGCAGAACATTAGAAGAGAAAGGGTTAATAATGGTGTGATAAAAATTTTTTTTATTAATAAATTGTTCCAAAAGAGCTACTACTATCTGTAGATCCTGACCTGGAGAGGCACTGTACTCAGAAGGATGGGCTGTTACAGTAGGTTGGCATTACACAAACTTGGTGTTAGATGTAACAACCAGGCAAATAGAGCTAGTTAAATTTCAAAAAGATGAAACTAATCAAAATGGTATGTTTGCTACAGGTATGTATATTTTAAATATAAAACAGGGGAGGGTAATAAAAAAAATATAAAACACTACACCCATGTAGAAAAGCAGCACAAGCTTCACTAGTGCCCCTCAAATACGAGAAAAATATGCAAAATGGAAAAGTGAAAATGTGCATTAAAAATATGCTCAATAAATAATGTCCAACAGTAAAAATATATGAAACATGTTGTGGGAGAGCATCGGGGACATTCTATTGTAGTACTTGTAGTACTGTTTGCTCTATACAGAGATGGCTTGAAGGACTTAGGAGTAGGGATCTGGGTGACCCGTTGTTTTTAAATGAACCAAGACTGGTGTAGTGTGACATCTCATATTTGATACATAAACTGAGATATGTGATCAAAAGGAAAAGGATATAGTGAGCAGAGTGAGTGCAATACATATTTTCTTAATAAATGGCAATTTTTATACAGACCATACTACACTATGTACTTTATTCTGTTTTTGCTTATGAGATTCTGATCCTTAGTCAAGGAGAACTGATTTTGCTACAAACGCTGAGATAGGTTTGAAGTGTCTAATATATATATATTTTGCACAGAGTGGTTCTACTGTTGGACATTTTTTATTTTCCATTAAGTGTATTATAAATATCATTCAGAAGGCAAAAATGCATACAAATATGTAAAATTGACATTGGTTTCCCTCACTATAGATGCTTCTTGTAGGTTAAAAGTAATATAAGTATGATGACATGTAGTACCAATAGCCCTTGGGCAAATCTTTGCATGAGGAAGAAAGACTGCAAACTCTTTTAGAACAGACTGAGGCATGTAAAATTGCTTAAATACACTGTAGATTTAACATAATTTAATATACTTGAAAAATGTAATTCCATTATACAAAGTAGACAGACATGGTCTAACTTCAAATTTTCTTGGAATGGCATGATTGCCGACTTTTAAAATTAGGGCCCTTCTGAAAATTCACTTATATTTTCAAAGCAATCCCCTTTAAAATCCCTACACTCTTGTAAATTCAATTTCAAACTAACATTCATTAGTTTACTCTTTTTAGGCAACACAATAGGGTGGTAGATTACTAGTCCACTGTTCTTGATCAAAAAGTTTTGTAACATAGTAGACAGGAAACAATCTGATTGGTTGATTTATAAAATTCTATGATTTTTCTAGCCAGTATAGATGATATTTTTGGACTGCTAAGCATGGAGTATATCTAAGCCGGTATTAGCCACTTCAGAGCCACTTCAGAGCCACTCCCAAGGTTACTCAGTACGAAGAGCTGAGACACCTCATACCTAATGTTTCTTTTCCCCATTGGTATTTGGGTTCAAGACCATAGGGGACCTATTCCAAGACACTTCAAGCTAATAGCCTAGTGTATTGGTTTTGTTTTTTTCATTATTTATATAAACACTATTGTTTGTCCCAGAACTCATATCTTCCTATAATAACCTGCAGTGGTTTAGGAACTTTGCACACAGGTTCCTTGTATTTCCCAATATATATTCCCCTGTTGTAATTAATTTCACAAAGGATGAAGAAGCTCCCCAAAAGAAAACACTTGTACGCATATTTTGTCCATGCCTGAAGATTCAACCTTTCTGGAAGTCAGTGACCGATTTGATAACTTAGTTATCTAAAATCCAAGTTGCTTCTAAACCAGAGATGGGATTACTACCAGACCACATCGATAAGAAGCTTTTCAAACTCATAGGATATATATATTGTTAGCAACTAAGATTACAATTGCCCATCCTTGAAGACAAGCCCTAAACCCCACAGAAGTCAGAGAGAAGATCACCAACATAAAACAAGTAAACACTTGTACAAGTACATGTAGAGTGCTTTGGCAAATGTAAGTAATGTCATATAATATCAGAGCTAGTGGTTAAGAGCCCTTATTTAGAGACTTAAAGGAAAAAGGCTTTAACATATATTATTGTTATTTTTTGTTATACCCTTGATGCTATTTTGTTTTGTTTACTTTTGTTTTCTCTTTATATATCTATATATATATATATACATACATATATATATGTATATAGTATAGTTACCTTCTATATTATACCGTATGAGATGTGTTCTGTGTTCATAAACAAAGGTTTATGAAATGTGTGCACTACAGTATATCACACTGTAGGCTTAGAGTACAGTTTTTGTTGCCGCATATGGTGCCCATTTTAACCTATTGTATAAGTGCATCTTGATCTTTATTGACTTGAAAACTGAAAAAGTAAAATTATTGAAAAAAAAAATAATTGTGACTTCTGGTTCACTTATTTTGGCCTAAATAACCTCCAGTCCCTCCACCACTTTTAACTTGTGGCAGGATGAGGGGTCCCTAACAGTACTTAGGTCCTGGAAACTTTCCTCTTTTTTGACTACGCGGAAAAAGACAGAGAAGAATCTTAATGGTTAGTATGGTTTGTGTTACTGATTTGATTCAGTTTCCTAGTATTTTAATGACCACGGCACAACAAAGCTTGACAGGAAGCTGATGCAATGGTGCCAACAAAGGGCTAAAGTTAAAGAGTAAGCTATGCAAACCTTTGAAACTCGTGAGTTAAACCCCATAAAAACATTTACTGTAAAACATTATCTACTCTTTAACATTCAGTGTTAACAATTGTGTAGTCCTTATTAGCTCATTAACTAGACTTTGATTCTTACAGCTTGTGCAATAGCAGCAAAGTAATTCATTATACCTACTAAAGGTAATAGTTCCTTACAGACTAATCTGTATATATTAAGGATATTTATCTTATAGAATTTCATTTTTATTCGATGTAGTCCATGAAACTAGTACAGGCTGTCCATCAATAATTTTATTTATTAGATGACATTAAGCATCCCATTAAGCTTTATGGACTGCGTGCATACTACAGAACTTTAAAAAAATGTGCGTTACATGACCCCGTTGCATTCCCCTTTTTTGAAGAAGTTTGGATCGGTAGTACAGGCACTCTCTTCCCCACAATGTACCTGAGTGCATACTTAGACTTTGAAATGGTAGCCTAATTAAACTAAGATTTTATACAGTGCACAAAGAAAGCTTACTTGCAATACTGAGACTCCCTAGAGCTACTGTTCACATTCCTTGATAGTCTAACAGAATGACCATTGTGGTATTCCCATGCCATGGCCTTCAGCCATTGAGAATCTGAAACCACGCAGGAACACAAGGAAAGAATGACATCTATAATAAGTTCATCAATAGCCATTTTTCTCTCTTTAAAATCTTTCCACCCACTCAGCCTCTTCCTTATCTAAGGTGACTTAGTAATAACATTAGGATTGCCTCAGAACAGCAATGTTTACTTCCTAAGTTTTGTGTTTTGTCACTGGACATTCCATTAAATGTAAGTTAACATGTATTTTGTCTTTGGTTTTTACTGATTGTCTTACAACCTCGGCAGACCAATAGATATCATCTTAACTGTTGCTGATGTTTGACACGATCGCTTGTACCTATATTGCTCATCTCTGATATCTGGTTTGTTCTCTGTTAGTGAACTCATTTAAGTAGATTTGCAAAGCAGCAATTATCTTCCAGTTCCTTGCATCTAGACAGCCACAGAGTGCTCTGATCTCCCTCTACTCACCTTATGTGAAATATGGATAGGGAAGGAAAGAACAGAAAACAAGACGCGGCTAACCCTAATATATTTGGTCATGGGATCCTCAGAGATTTTACTCTGTTACAAAAGTCAAATGTTTCTCAACTTCTGACTCTGAAGCTGCGTTAAACAGTGAACAACTTTGGAAGAGGTCCACATAATTTCCTTACCTCAATAAAAGATAGAGATCGATTTAGTTTAATTGTTAACTTTTTGAATGCTTGTCTTTTTAACATGTAAAATATTACAACTTGGTAAATGTTGACCATATTAAATCTGTACAATGTGATTATAAAGTACAAGTTTATAAATCAGCAATCTAAAACTTAGGTGAACTTTGAAGACCTGTTGTTCTAGGCTGAACCATATCACTCTGCTCAAAAAGTAGAATTGCAACATTGTAGCACAACTAGTAATTCCATTATGACATAATAGATTTAATCTTCATGTTTCTAAAGTAATTGTATTGTCCTGATGGAAGGCTACTCTTTTTCCCTTGTGCATTCGTGCTAATCTATAAAAGAATGCTACTAGTGCAGAAAGCTGTCTGGATTGGGGTGTATTGTAATTGTAATAGTAATATTATTGTAATAGTGATAATATTGTAATAGTTCACTTTATTGTCATACTGGGACTGCAGTAGAAGACTTTTTTCAGTCTTTGGGTAACCAGGCCCCTAGTCTGCTTCTCCTCAATGTGCCAGTTACAAGATAGTTCTCTGATCTCCGGCTCATTTACAAAAGAAAGGTTGTACCAAGCCTCCATAAACTGCACGAAAAGGCACCTTTAAGAAACAGTGCGCCAGGATATGACATCATATCCAACAGCCTGTAGTGAAGATGGCCATCTGGGAGCGATAACCTTGATTACGCCTACGGCAGCTCCAAAGTTAAATATACCACTGGACACACAGGACCGTAGAAAATAACAGATTATTTTAATGCTGAGTAAAAAAAAATCATGATAAACATGCTCCATATAGGCACATAATTAAAATAAATGATTATATGGAACTCAGGGCTGGAGCTAGCATATGCATAAAATCTCAGAAATAAAACACACTATTAAGCCCTTTTCCAAGACTTCTAAAAAAGGGTGTGCATATATACCCAAGTACATTATTATTTAATATTATTTCTTGACAATAAAAATATAATTTTATTATTTTGCACTGTTCTCATTATAATATGGATAGAGATTTATTTGGAGATCTCACTTGTCACGGTAACATCTCTAGGCTCCTCATGAAGTTATTATTATTGGTTTTTTTAAAATGTATATTTCTTTTTTCATCTAATACTTTATTTTTTCATTTGTTCTTGGTGTACTAGCGCTCATGCCAAGCGCTGTTACACCCAATCTGTCAGCACAAAGCCAGTGATTCTGGCTTCTGCTGACAGGGACAGCATTAGATAGCCTGATCTTTCAATCAAAACTACACCATGTCCTGATTTACATCCCTTTCCTTCATAGGGGGTAATCAGAATGAATATATATATATATATTATATATATATATATAGTAAATTGCAAAGACATGGAAATTCTAGTTAAAGTATAACTATTATTAACTTAAAATGTGAAAACTCTGATCCTAAGGCTCGCTGTCATATTTCATTATAAGAAGCTGGTGCACCCTGTAGCTAACTGTCTAGTATCAGAAATCTCTACATGTAATTTTTAGTAACTGACTAGAGCTGTTGAAAAATAGGAGATACATAACCTTAGCTTGCTCCCTGTGAATGATTTCTAATTCTACAGTATATCTATAGCTCCCTATTGGTTCTCAGAAATGGGAGATGGTGGGTTTAGTGTGCATATTTAAACTAGGTCCTTCATTAATTTGTTAATGACTCATTCATGTTTATGTAGTTGTGTGACTAAGTGTTTTATTTGTTCTAAAAGTCAATCAAAATCCTTCATTACTTACAAAATTATATATGTTATGATGTTAATAATAAATGTTGGAGCAGAATTTCAAATTAATGATAAGATCTCCTGTGCAGCATCAGGAAGATGTCCCTGCATCAAGTCAAGATGTACAGTTATGTCCTGAAATCTTTTTTATGGAAGTACCTGTATGTTTACAGGGGTGAAAGAGTTGAAAACAATAGTTTATCAATGGGGCTGGGCCACCACATTTACAGTAATGTCATCCACCCAATGCTACCCCTGTAAACTTACCTGGGGTCCATAGCTGTGCTCCATAGTCTGTGTTGTGCACAGCAGGAGATCTTCTCATCACAGATTTGTCTTCCCTACCCATGGTATTTCAACCTATTCCATCATGTCCTTTCTACCAGTGAAGGCCCCACATCATCACGTCAGTAAGGCCCCAACTAGCCATCAAACACAAGGTAAATCCTTGGACAGTGCCCTTTTGTGTCTCCCATTTATTATTGGTACTTATGGAAAATCCATTTAATGAGCCCAGCAATAAAGCAGCCAACGTATATTTGGCAAACAACATTCAAAATGTAATTTTACTTTACAAAAATACCAGTTTCCATAAACTAGAATCTCCATTTTTATGTATAGCAGAAGAAGGAAAGTGGTGCAAGATTTACATATGAGATATATCGAAATAGTGAAAAAAGTCTACATATCTTGAGGAAATGTAATGCACTGCTTAATGTATTACATGTTAAGAACATTAACACACCCATGTTTACCTAATACATTAATGTTGTAGATAACCGCAGATAATAAAACCATATATAGTAGCACTGCCTTGATTTGCTGTTTATTGCAGGCAGCCTTGCTAGATAAAATTAGTTACAGCCTAAGGGTAGTTGTAGGTTATGATTTTGACTTTAACAGGAAATGAGAAAGGGGTTGGAGGGGGAAATATATCAAAGAAAAATTTGATCACAGTTGGCAGTCGGCCTATTTTGGACAATATATGAATGTTCTCACTCCATCTATGCACATGATGAAGTCTGTGACCAGTTGACACAGGCCCTGAAATTGTAAAGGGTGGCATCTCTAGTGTGCAGGAACCTATAATTGTTCTAGGCTTTATTGCTGATTAAAGCAAAACTACTCACATCAAATGCTACCCTCCCTACCTGAAGAGCTTGCCCTGACATCCAGTAAAAAGCTGAGATAGCTGAAGACCCGACATGCAAAACGTACATTGAATTAGGCGGATTCACTTGTACAAAGCAATAATATATAATGGTGCTTGCTTTTCCACTTAAAGAAACAAAATATTGTTCTATCTGCTATGTTAAACAAATAGACCTTAGAAGGTCCTCTGAAGTTTTCATAAAAACAACACAAAGACTAAAGGCAAAAACCTGCCTTTGTGTGACATGCCCATTGTGTGTTCCTGGCAAAAAAAATGTTGTTGATGCAAAATGTAATTATTTCTAGATAAGGATTGGGCATTCATATGGCATTAAACTACAAAAGGGTTCAGTTCGCAGAGGGCAGGTCTTTTTAGGTTTAAATTGAAAATATTCATCATAGTGAGAAAAAATTCTGATTTGTGAAGAATTTTTTAAAAAAAATATATAAAAATAGGACTGCTTAGAGCAGTGTAGGCATAGACCAGGTGCCTGGATTGTCGAGACAGGACTGGCTTGCTAAATGTTACTAAGGAGAAAATGCTATTGAAATTGTACATATTCATTTGCAATAGTATCTTGATTGTCAACTCAGCTCATAGCCACTGGTACAATGCAAACATAATTCCTTTTAAACGATCAAGAGCATATTCTTTCAGCAGCCATAAAGGATAAATGACATTTGAAGTGTGATGTAAGAAGGCAGGATGTGAGGTGTGTTATTATAAATCTAGTCTGTCAGGGTATTTTAGAGCTCACTGTTGAATGATAGCAAGCATGCTGCAATGTGATGTGTTTTTTGTGTTTACTTGTGAATGATTTATAATATTTATCTTTAGAGCACAGATAAGAAATCATATAACTGCTGAACCTAGCCAAGCTGTGTTCAAGTCTATTTACTCTAAAGAATGTGTTTGGTAAGCACAATGATAACGCAAGCCAACCTTGAAAGGAGAAAAAAGAAATCTGCTAATATCAATGTGAACTTTGACATGCAGGTAAACTGGTTTGTGAAAGGTGTTGCAACAATCTGTACCTTCAACTGCAGTTATAGTTAAAGCGGTTGTTGCAAAATATTAATTGCACTCTTTAGTATGTTGAGGAAAAAAAACCTTGTTTTGTGTAGTTCTTTCCTCTGAATGCTTAATTACATAAAAGTAACAGAGAAACTTTTAAGAAGCTATTTCTGTTTCTATGGAAGCAACCTGTCAGGTCTTACCTTTGTGTTGTGTGACAATGAGGTTCTCACCAAAATCATGAATTTTACTTTACTAAGAATTCTTTCTGGGAAGGGACTGGACATCAACTGTAATTATGATTTTATTATTAAATCAATAATTTACCCAGGAGTTGCCTTCCCCCTCGTTTTATGGTTACAACAGCCTCCACTCTTCTGGGAAGGCTTTTCTCAAGATTTTGGAGTGTCTCTGTGGGGATTTGTGGCCATTCACCTAAAAGAGCAATCATGAGGCCAGGCACTCATATTGTAAAAAAAGGTCTGGCTTGAAGCCCACATTTAAATTAATCCCAAAGATTTTCAATTGGGTTAAGGTCAGTGCTCTGTGCAGGTCACTTGAGTTCCTCCTCAGCAAATTCATCAAACCATGTTTTTATGGACCTTGCTTTGTACACAGTAGCACAATAATTCTGGAACAGGAATTGGCCTTCCCTAAACTAGTGCCACAAAGTTAGAAGTATACAATTGTGTTAAAGGTCTTTATATACTGTAGCATTAACATTACCCTTCACTGTAACTAAGGAGCCCAAACCCTGGAAACCCACATTTGTCCATCAGACTTCCAGATAGTGAAGCGTGATTCATTACTCCAGAGAACACGTTTCCACTGTGGTGTGACTTAAGTCCAGTGTGGGGGGGGGTGCTTCGGCTTGTGTACAGCTGCTTAGCCATGGAAACCCATTTCATGAAACTCAGCCCTTTTTTCAACTGAAGGCCTTTTATAATATATAGTGAATTCAGGGAGTTGAAAAGACAATCATCCTTGCCAACCCCTGCTTTAGTGAAAACAATGCAATCCCTGGGCTGCTCAGGTCCATACCTGAGAACCCATTAGGGACTTCCCAAATGAGTCTCAGTGTGAATGGCCAGATTCTTTAGCGCACACAGTCTGGAGATGAATAATTCATTTATATGATCTGATTTAAGGATAACTGAGCATTCAATCTTATGCTTTCATTGTTGGCGGATAACAGTTGAAATCAATTCTTTAATATAGTTTACTTAATATATAATATATTTACTTCCCGTTGAATATGTTTTTTAGGATGATTTGGTTATCACCCATTAAAATATAATCTTGTGATATTGTATTAAAATGGGTAATATTTGAAGAAGTCTTAGTAGTTCATTGATACAGTTTCCAGGTGTACCAACAAGGGACATTTGGAAAGTATACCAGATGTGCCTTTCTTTCTCAATCACATATTTTTATTTCTTAATGTTAAAGGAAGAGAGCGTTATAAAGAGAGATGTAAAATCAGATTACAAACTCTACCAAATTGTGACATATATTTCAACACAGCAGTAATTATACATACAAATGTATTAAAATTAGCAATTTCATAATACAAAACAATTTATTTCTTAAGATTAACAGTAACTTTAATAAAATAACCACCAATTTTCTGCCACCTTTCATTGTAGAGGAAGATTCAATGGACAAGACCTAGCAATGTTTCTACAAACTATATTGAAAAACAACACTGTGCAATATTGTGTAGTATACATCACCATGTTCTTGTTTTGTATTCTGCCTTTTCAGATCCATGTTAAATGTACTAAGAGTATATAGTATCTGATTGGTAGAAAGCTGAATGCCTTGAGCGTCTGCAGTTATAGTGGATCTTTAGTGATTATGCTGAACCACTGACCCTGAATCATGTTTTCCAGGAACCAAGTCTTACTTCAGATTTGCTTAGTTTTATTACTCAATGTCAGGGTAAATAAAATCAATAAAATGAACTTGTCTTGTCCATCTGCATAACCATTTCGGCAGTATTAAACTGCATATGTTTTATTATTTTCAATTATATATTGTACAGCCTGTAACACTTTTTATATTTTTCACGTTTCAGTATTTTATAAATGCTTACTACATGTGTTTTCGTAATCACCTGAATTGTTGGAAATTTACTGTTGAAAACCATTGAAAAAATACCTTTCTTTGTAGAGAAAAAACAGGGCATATAGATTGTATTTCATAAAAAACTAAGAAAAGCAATGTAGTATGAATGAAGATTCAAAAAACAGAGTTGCTCATGGATTTTCTTTGTTTGAAGCAAAGCACATTTTTATTCCTGATGTATTTCTGATGTATTAATCAAAGTTGCTTTTTGTTGGTCTTTCTATCCCAAATTCCATGGGTTGAACCTACTACTACTGTTGGTTACAGCCTATGTGACCCCGAAACCTGCCTATTCAGCATAAAACAATGAGATTGAGGAAAGGAGTGAGATTCGGGATAAGAACATTAAAATTCCCAGTTATGAACATCATTCCCTCAGCTCGAGTAACCCGCATCTGCCTGGTTCTTATAAGATCTTTGTCTCTGAGAAATGCAAGAATTGTAAAAAGCAGCTCAGCCAAGAATAGACCAAGTGTTAGTAGTTTGCACTCCAGTAAATTCTCATTCCATAAGCATATTGAGTCCACCTATAAGGACAAGTTCATATCTGAAATGGAAGACAAGTTAACCCTGGAAAAAAAATACATGGATATTTTTTAACAGTTCTTGCATTTCTCAGAGACACAGATCTGGTAAGAAACAGGCAGATGAGATGTTGGTTGCTTGGGCTAAGGGGATCAGGGGCAAAACTAGAAACCACCGGGCCCAAACTGACCGCTGCAACCCCTGTAGTTATGTCAGTGGAGGGAATGATGTTAATAACTGGGAATTTTAATGTTCTCATCCTGAATCTCACTTTTTTCCTGGCTATATTAAAATATGTCAACATTTGGACTCCCCAGATGTGCTCCTCATTCTGGAGTCACCATACAGCAAATTATTAAACTTTGCACATTCTTGGCTGAGCTGTTGTCTGACACATTTGAAATGTTGATAAATCAGTTCAGTAATTTCATAAGAGAACATAGGAAGTCCAAATACATTAGCAGCTAGAAGGATTCATGCACTTTGGACATTGGAAATAAAATAGTAGAAAGTAGTCATGATAATTGTGAACGGCTAACATAAGGCATAAATGGGGGGATATGACCTAATAAGCACAACTATTAGAAATAATGATGGGTAGGTAGCATGAAGTACAGGTACAAAGAGTGTAAATGAAAAATAAATACTAAGCAATTTGATTTTGGCTTTGAATCCCACAAATTTCTTCACATTGACTTTTTGGTACGTCATTACCACAGCTTTACTTTTTTATTTCCATTAAGGCTATGTAGTTCTCAATGTTATTTCAATATTAATAGCAAGCGACCTGTGCTTTTCTGGTTTCTCTCATTATCTTTTAATTAGGTTACCAGCAGATGGACTCCATCCTCACTACGCAGCCAGGACAATGTCTAATGTGAGTGCTAAACCAGTTTTGTTCTATGTTCACATAATGCATATTCACATTCCCTGTCTTAGATTATATAGAAAAGTTGAATGTAAGGGAAATTACCCATTGTTTTTTTAAGTTACATTAAGTAAGTACAGCATTGTAATGCATGACTTCCCATGTCTTTGAAATGATACTTTGTATAGAATTAGTGTTTATATATCATTTGCCTAGGTCTAGCTGAGTTACAGATGGTGTTAACAGTATGAGTGTGGCATGGTTAATAAAGAAGAAACCTTTATTGGTTGGATGAACAGCATACAAGCTTCCAAACCTCCCTTGATCTTTCTTCAGGAATATCTTAAAATTCAAAATAACCAGTATAGGATGGCCAAGTACAGTGATTTTGATTTGATTTGGCATTCAGGGAAATACACATAGATTATTTTAGAATGCCAATGTATGATGTAACAAGCTGATATGTCTGCTGACATGTTTGTTAGAGAGATACTATGGATACTTCACTAACTATTCCTGCATAGGCCAAAGAACAACCCAGTGGTGGCTGGTTCCTGCATCCAGAAGAAATATGCCTCACATTTCAGACCCATATTGCAGCCAATCAGAGGGGGCCCAGCCTCCCTGCTCCCTTACTGAGCCCGATACACCAATAGCAGGAGTATATGATAATATATCATGTCGAGGCCAGTTTTTTTCCTCCCCTAGTGGGGAGTGGACATAGTAGTGCCTGCTTTGTGCATAAGTGCTGGTTTACAAGGAACCAGCTGTGCAACAAACCCTCAGAGAACATGAATGCCTGGCAGGTTGTTCAAACTGTGCTTGAGATTGTATAAATGTGATTAAACATACTTGTTTGTAATACAAACATTATAAAAAAGTTAAATTAAGCAAGATATTTCATAAACATATTTAATGGTACTTAGCAATTTAATCTGTCTCTATATATATGTATATAGTACTGTGCAAAAGTTTTAGGTAGGTGTGAAAAAATACTGTTCGAAAAACAAAACATGTTTTTCATTTAAAGAAATGCAAAGTGAGTGGACAGAGAAAAATCTAAATCCTCTAGGTACACTTGCACACATTTTTAAGGAACTTGGCAGGTAGGTTGTTTCAAACATCTTGGCGAACTAACCATAGTTCTTCTGTAGGTTTAGGCACTTCAGTTGCTTCCCTCTCTTCATATAATCCCAGACAGACTCGATAATGTTGAGATTAGAGCTCTCCGGAGGTCATCGTTAAAGCTGACGACATGTTATATGTAGAGTAAAGGTTTTGTAGTAAATAACATATAAACTAAGATTTCTGGCTCTTCATTATTTAGCACTTTGGTCTTGATTGTTCCAATTTGCAAAGTTGAAGCACTTTGTGGTTATTTGTGACATATAAGCAGCTAAGTAAATACCTTCCAACTGTCCCTCTTTAGGAAGGACAGTGATTCTTTTGCACCTAAATTCCTCCGTCTCTTTTCTATCCCTCTTCTTGACAAAGTGTTTACAGTAATACCAGAAAATGTGCTTCTCAACTACATTGTGCCAAAGTATTTTTATTCAGTTACACAAATAGTTATTAAGTAACAATGTTGCAAGGTACATTTTTCTCCCTGTAAAACATTGTACTTGTTATGTGGAGCCAGCTGGTTTTCTAGCGTGCGCGTCCCACTCACCATGATGGGCTAATCCGTTAATGCAGTAGTAATTTTACACATGTGCAAATGAAGAGGTTGATGCACAGCAACAGAAAAACATACCTACTCACTAGAGTAAAAGTAAACAGGAAACAAGTAAATGAAACAAGTATAAACATAAACCATAACAGATGAATCCCATTCTGTTTGCAGGCAGGATCATGCCAGAGTAATAAGCTCATTATAAGGATGAATTTCCTGGGTTAACAGCTGAAGGACATAATCATTTTTCAATGAACACTATGTATGCATGGGACATCATTGATGTCTTCATCTATGAAAACAGGAAATGAAGCCCACACAATTCTTGAGCAGTAATCAAAATTGAAGTGATAGGTGATACCAACTGGACCAGTTGTACAGCATGCAGTATTCAGGGAACAGAAGAAAGCAGTCGCAAATGAAATACTATCTAGTTCCGTCAGTTATTAAAGTATCAGGAACACCCTTGTGTAAAGTATAAACACTCGGCCTATGAAAAATAGTTATTACAAAGAAAAAGGTTATTATTATTTTAAAGCAACAGAGCTCCAAAGCTCTTTAGGTTCCGTGTAACCTCCAACACAGGTCTCCCCACTAACACTACCTGTATTGTCACCTGTGTGTCATCATATCCCAGCACCCAGCAGCATGCAGTTTAGGAAAGAGGAAACATCAGTGACAAGGTCTACATAGCCCCAATATTTTGCATGTTGGAATTAGGACATTTGTGTTCAGAGTGTGGGCACAGTCAGAGCTTCCACCTTACTGGAAAAGTAACCTTGTGACATGTGGTGGCCACGTGGGAGGTACAATGAACATCTCCATAGATTTTACAGCTTCCTAGGCCAGCTATGGGATATCGGAGGATACCTTGAACTGGCCCATGATCCTCACTGCCCACATAAGCCGGACGGTGTCTGTGGAAAAAGAACAAGACCGTTGTGAGGTACGAGTCTACGTTGGTGGCTGGACAGACCTCCACCTCCCTTGTACTGAGGTATTATTGGACTGGAGGACATGGGGAAGCTTGCCCCGGGCCCTTTCAAATGACAGAAATACAAGCATTAAATTCTGCCTGTAATGCATTCTAACTTCCTTGATATTGTATAGGAAATTAAAAAAAACAAAACTCATATGGCAGATTTTAGTCAGTACATGATCACTGCTGGCCTAAGAGCCTTTCATCAGTCAACAGAAAAGGGGTCCCAAATATTTTAGATGCCCATATGTGGGATATGAGAGTTCAGATTCTGCAGGTATGCTTAACTCGCTAGTTTAACTGAATTAGCTACCGAGTTTATAGTTGGATTAACTAAATCACTGCTAAAGATTGCATTAAATTATATCTTAACCAGTTAATCAGCACATCTGAAGTAAGGACCTCTATGCGATTGAAAAGTAATTGAACTCTATATCTTCTTAATGAATTTGTTGTCACTGCAAATTTTTTAAAGCAATAACACACAACTCTAGGCCTTGAGTGCTGACAGCAGGATAGCAATCCTGTGCATTCTTACCTCAAAACTAATAGTTTAATGAATGCTGGAATATTAAAATTATTTGGTGTTGTTTGTTTGCGGAACCGAAAGGTCTGGAGTGTCTACCACTGTTCTGAATTATTATTGAACCAAATTTACTATATATTTTTTTTTCTTCATAAAAAATAAATGCATTAAAGATGGCTTTATCCCTAAATGAATGTTTATATGTTTATACATTTATTTATTTTTACATCTACATAGTTATACTTTCCATTAAAAAATAAATGTATTTACAAAAAATAATTTTATAATGTTTATAATCATTGCACAAATGAGAAGTCTGAACTTGTAGTTAAAGTGTATATAAAACTAAGCCCCACTCCTCTTTTCATTCTCAATTGCACTTAAACATACACTGTGGTTCCAGTTCCCTTGAGGCAGTTTACTCAAATGCAGCTCCTCCTTTGCACAAGGGATTATCTTGCTTCTTAATGCGGGATGTCTTGGCACGAAATGGTTTGTTATTATGTACAGTGACGTAATGTGATCTAGCTTCTGTAACCACGGTACTCTTGCTTGAAGGAGAATGTCATAATACTCACTCTTAAAACAATGTCATTTCCCCAAAGTGCTTTGTTTTCCTTTGGATATATGCGTTATAAGGAACAGTTACATATCATATTAACAAAAGAAAAAAAATAAGCACTTAATACAGTTGAAAGATAATGGGAATATGAGGTTGACTGCTTTTTTTTGCCTTTAAGACCATTTAGGCCTTTCTTACTATTTGTGGATAATCAAATTCATTTTGCCAATTTTAGCACATGCCTTATGTGAAGGGTTTAATATGAAAAAATGATCACAATTACTATAAGTATATTTTATGGGATGTTCTATGTTTCTACATGTTTCTATCATGTTGATATGATTCTGTATATCATTTGGAAGTGGTGCATACAGCCAAAGTTTGCAGGAGAATGATGTAAATTGTTCACTTTGTCTTCTGTGCTGCTGAAGCTTGCTTATTTATCAAAATGTAGAATCAACTGACCAATACAATTTGCATGGGCGCCCATTTTTATAATTTATTCATTTTAAACATAGTACAGACACTATATATTTCTATTGATATCATAAGTATCCTGTGAGTACTTTAATATGTATTCTACCAAAACAGAAATGTTTTACCTGACACAGACAGCAGTCCTACAGCAGCAATAGCAACGTGGAGGAATTATGCTAGGGCCCTAATGTCCTGACGGGCCCATATCTCTCATCTGTCCCACGAAGAAGTGATCTGTTTCCCACAATGTAAAGCAATCATACTCCCTCAATGACACTGTGTGCCGAAAAGCGATGAGGGAGCTACAGGCTACAAGCAATGTACTGGAGGGAAGAGGAGGATACTGTGTGTATGTAGGTGTGTGTTTATGTATGTGTACAGTGGCAAGTTAGTAAACCCTTTGAAATTACCAGCATTTATGTATAAATGTGCCTTAAAATATGATATGATCTTCATCTAAGTTACAATAATGAACAAACAGCTCTGTTTTAGCTAATAACACACACATTTTGTAATGATTTTGTCCATATTGAATATATAATTCAAACATTTACAGTTTGGGTTGGAAAAAGTATGTGAAAGTACCCTAGGCTTATCAGTTCAACAAAAGGTAAGTGGAGTCAGGAGCTAGCAAACCTGGAGCCCAATCAACGAAATGGGATTGGAGATGTGTTTTTCAGCTACATTAACATAAAAAAAACTCGAGAAGCATTTGCTGATATGAACAATGCCTCACAACCAAGAACTGATGATCTACATAAAGCTGGAAAGGGTTACAAAGTAATCTCAAAGAGCTTACAAACTCACCTGTTCACAGTAAGACAAATGACAAAAGCCAAAATGACTCCAAACATTGAATGCTCAATGAGGTAAAATAAAGAATTTGAGTTACAGCAAAAGGCTTGAAGGAATCATTGAAACTGGTTAACAGTTCTATTCATGGGTCTACCATAAGAAAAACATTGAACAGGCATGGAGTCTATAGCAGGACACCACCGGGGTAGCTGCTGCTCTCAAAAAAACATTGCTGTGCACCTGAAGTTTGCCAAAGAGCAGCTTGCACTCTACAACGCTACCACGAAAATGTTTTGTGGACTAATGAAACCTAGGTTTAATTAATTGGGAAGAAAATGCAGAAATACCTATGTATTAAAAAGGGCACCGCATACTAACATGAAAACATCATCCCAGTGGTGAAGTAGAATGGAGGAAGTATCATGATTTAGCGCTGCCTTGGGGTCTGGACAGCATGCCATCACTAAGGAGACAAAGAATTCCCAAGTATATCGAGTTTATCATACAGTATAATGTCAGGATGGCTGTCCGTCAATCAGTAGAAGTTATGTGATGCAGCAGGACAATAACCCTAAGCATCCTATGTAAATAACCCTAACCCTAAGTAAATCTCCAACAGAATGGCCTAAAAAAGAAAATCTACCTTTTGGAATGACCCACCCATTAGAGATGCGTAACCAGTTCTGTATGGAAGAATGGTCTACAATTCCTCAGCGTTATGGAATCTGCTGGCGCTATATAAACAAATGTATTATAATTCCTCAAGAGAGTTGAAGGTCTGATCTGCAGCTACCAGAAGTGCATGTTTGAGGTTGTTGCTTCCAAAAGAGGTTGGACCAGATATTAAATCCATGGGATCACTTACTTTTTACACCAGCACTGTGAATGTTTATTGGCTGTGTTCAATAAAGACATGAAAGATTATCATTGTTTGTGTGTTATTAGATTAAGCACATTGTGTTTATCAATACTTGTGACTTGTAAGATGTAGATCAAATCACATTTTATGAACAATTAATGTAGAGAACCAAATAATTCCAACAGGTTCATTTACTTTTTCTTGCAACTATATACAGATGTGTGAAAAAAGCTTTATGGTTTTACATATCAGGACATAACAATCCTCTCGTCCAGAGCAGGTCTAAAAGTTAGGTAAGTTGCAAACAGTGACCCAAGCAGGCTGTTTGGTTGCAAAGATGTAACTGGGAAGCTGTTTGGAGGCAGCAATGGCACAGATAAGCTCTTTGGGGGTAAAGATGGGCCAGACAAGCAGTTTTGTGCAAAGATGGCACAGACAAGCAGCGAAGGTTGTGTCCGTGCATTGCTGCCAGAGAGGAGGATCCAAGTCCCCTGCAGCGCTGCTGGGGGAACCTCCTCGCTGGTGAACTTAGTTTTATATAAGACGACCTTGAATATAAGACAAAGGGTATTTTTCAGAGCATTTGCTCTTTAAAAAACCCACCTTATATTCGAGCAAATACGGTACTTAGGGTTTAAGGGTACCAACATGTGCAGCGCGCCCAAAAAGGGAACCATGAAATATGGTGCTGGAATTTAATTCTTTCCGGGGGTGGTTTTCATTCCCAGTCTGGCCCTGCTCCTTCTAAATGGTCCAACAGTTTTTGCCACTTAGTGGTTGCTTGAAGAAGTCAATCAGCTATATATACACACCGTATTGGCACGAATATAGGCCGCACTTATATTCGGGGTCTAGCGCCCGACGCCCGGGACGTGCAGTTCCGGGTGCCGGACAGGCAGTGGGGTTAAGATACAGATCCCCCGCAGCAGTGCAGGGGACCTGTATCCTACTCTCTGATACGCTCAGACAGCCTCCCCTGCCGGCACTTCCCACGGGGGGAGTGCCGGCACGGGAGGTTGTCTAAGCGCATCGCGCAGACGTTCACCGGCAGTGGCAATGCGAATATAAACTACCTCCGCTGCCGGCACGTTTGCACAATGTGCTTTAACAATCTCCCTTGCCGGGATTCCCCTGGGTCCTGCCGACCCAGGGAGTCTGCACCGTAAGTCTGGGGGGGGGGGGGGACTCTTGGAGCAGAAGTGCATATCTCGGGGGGGCAGAGTGGCAGCATATCTGGGCAGGGCCGCTGGCAGCATGCTGGGAAAGGGCAGAGTAGCGCATATCCTCACGGGAGGCAGAGTGGCGCATTTGTGTATTTTTTCTTTAAAAATATTTTTTTCTTTAAAATAGCACCTAACTTTTAGGGTGCGGCCTATATTCGGGTGCGGCCTATATCCGAGCCAATACGGTATATATATATATATATATATTTACACACACACATTATGTTCGTATTGTCTAAACCTGTCATAATTTAGCAGCCCTGCTCTATTCGCACCCTAAATCTGACACATTGACTGACACATGGCAAATATTTGACATAGTACATACAGTTCTCCACTTCTAGTACGGGCATGTACAAAGTTTACTGATATGATTTCTCACCACTTTACTTGAATTATTTTTTGTGAACTAATAATAAGGTGTTATTGTGAAGAGCACCCCGTAATCATTTTGGTTGATGCTATACAATGTATGTAATCCTTAGAGTACCCAGTTTACTCTGATACAACAAATCCCTACAAGGTAAATTACAGATTGAAACATTTTTGCTTTTGCATTTGATATGCAACATGACCAGAATAAGGAAATTGTTCCATGTGTATGCACACAGTGTTGCAGACATATCTACAGTAGACCCTGAGGTACTGAGAGCTTCTAATAAACTTAGCGCATTTATAGCTTACTTTACTGATCCTAACAAATATTAGGAATTTTTGTCCCTTTAAAGGATGTGACTTTGGATAAGGATATTCCTTTTATCAAATCTCCCAAAAATGTGTATTGTGAATGAAAGAGAAATCAGGTGGAAGTATCATTTGGAGTAATCAAGCAAGTTCAGCCCACCTAAAGTAGGTGGGCTAAACTGTTCTTATATCCTACCTATTCTGTTCTTCTAGGTTTCAACTTAACTCCTAGACCACAATATATAGCTAAATATTAAAGCTGTTGAGCTGGGGTATACAAAATCTTTATGAATAAGTAGCAACAGAAGTGGCAAGTCTTGCAGTAGATGCATTCCACTTTAACCCGTTAATGACAAAGCCCGTACATGTATGGGCTCTAAATGCATTATTTTCATTGGGTTTACGGACCGCCCATTGTCCTTAAGGGGTTAATATTGGAATTAAGCATTAATATTGCAGGGCGGATGTCACGTTGATATAGATACTCGCAACTTACTAATGGAATCTTCAGATGTGTTCCATGTTGGATGAAGTTCAGGTTCCTCGGCCAAAATATTTTTATAACTTCTTTTTAATACTTGCACCCCAGTGTTACAGTGCAAGTGGACCTCCTGGCAGGGTACTGAGTTAATTCATGCATGGGGTATTATATGATCAACCCAATCCCGCAAAGGCCAGGGGATAAAGCACATACAATGTTTTTTTCAGTTCTACTCAATAAGACATATTGTCATGATAGGAATAGTTATTGAAGAATATCTCAAGGTCATATGGATCATTACATTGTGTTAAGTTCTGCTTGCAGCACATAAGAGAAAATCCTCACTTACAGTAGGGATTTGATTCCCCCTGATTATGTTGTGGCTTCTTCTAGTATAAAGTAGCTAATAAGGTGGCAGTTTAATTTTCACCCCTTCATAGAACACAGAGCATACAGGTCTATTTCACGAACATGCTCTGTATATGCAAGAAAAACATGAGAACGTTAACAAGAAGTACACAAGAACCCACCCGATCAAATCTATTTCAAAGCACTGAACAATTTGTAGCCTTTTCTTTAAATAAGGAAATTAATGTATTTTGTATAGTAAGAAAAATGAATTATACATGGTTTTTAAGATAGAATTCTGTCCAAAGACTATACATTTATTTTGACTCCTGTGTCACACTTCTCAAAACCAGTTGAAAATAACAGAGATAATGATTAGGAACCTTTAATTGTAGGACACCACGGAAAAAGTCTTCAGGAACAATAGGGTAAAGGTAACATTTTTTAATGCTGATCACAGAAAACAAGCAGGTTAGTCGGGTTCAAGTGAGTTTATTACACCGAAATATAATTTACATTAGGTGAACAGAATTTTTTGACTTTCTTAGTCTCAGGAGTTTGCCTGTCTCTATTGCAAAAACGTGGCGCAGAATACAGTAAACTTTCTCAATTATACTGGTTAACCTTCCCTTCTGTGCATGGGGACTAATGCCTATCGTATTAACCATGCGGCATTACTTTTCAGGTTTGTCTAGTGATTTTGTTTCTCTTAACCCTGCCTGTTTACTTTCATTAGCTTTTGTTTGATGACCACATTTTGGAAATGAGGTCAGCTGCTGGTATATTTAGCGCATGAGGCACCAGATCCTGCTTTGAGTAAATTCCTCCATGGTACATTTCCGCATTGCCTGGGCTGGATGCTCTACCTAGCACTGTAAATGAACGTCCCCACTCTTATTACATTCGGCCATGTTGATAAAGAGCAGTTATGGACTAGGGTTGTAAATGTGGAACATTCATCTTGGTATCCATTGGTATCCATGGTGATTGCTTCCTATTCAGAACCACCAGAATTTCACGTTACCCGTTGGGCCCATTTTATGTGGCTGGTACAAACAGACCATAAGTTTACATGTTTACATTTAGACAGAGAGATAGACAGAATGGTTACAGTCCAGTTTAAATAAAACTATTCACATTCAAACAGAGAGTACAGCAACAGGAAGCATTTGTTCTTACACAGACTACTTAAGAGTTAAAATAAAGGGGTGTGGAGTGGACGAAGGGTAGTGGGAGAATATGTCTTACAGTAAACGTTATCGTAGTCTATGTTGTCATGGCAATGTGGGCAGGGCCTGCGTATTCCATCTTCGGATAGGCTGACATTAGAGGTTTGCTATACGACCGTACTTTCCTGTCACATTACTTGGGACGTTCGCAGGCTGTTGCCGTCGAAGCCGGGTAGAGAGAGAGGGATTTGGGCGTCCAGATACTCCAACACGGACATACTGCTAATATATCCGACAGGAGCCACCCGGCCAGGGTCAGGGGCCAACATGACGGAGATTGCCTTACCTCTCTCACAGCAGTCACAACAGGTAAGGTAACGCCCGACGTGGACGGCGAGAGCTGCCACCTGCCCCGCTGCCACCCTTTGGCTAATGGTGGGGAGAGGGAAAGGGTTTCAAAGAGTAAGGGGGTCTCACGGGAGGCTGTGCTTTGGCATTGACACCCTGACAGTCCCCTGAGACTACCCTCCCCCACCTCTGTAGCTCTTACGCAAGAGCTGTGCATGTGATCATTAGATCTGGTGATCTGAGCACGGGCGGTGGGAGGAGATCTCATTAACGCTTCCATGACCACGGGGGTCCTTTGGTACCCGTAGCGTTCGGGAAGGTTGACAGATGGCTTTGGTTAAAATAAAGCTTGGAGACATAAGAATGAATGTGTGTGCGACATTCTAATGTGAAACGGGGTATCGCCATCAGTGCATGGATTCAGCACCGAGTAACCAGGAACTTTTCTTTCTACTTTGAACCTCCGAAATTAGGGTCTCGTGTAATAAATAAATGTATCCTATAAATTGGACCACGGGTGTGTTGAGAAACACCGAATCTCTAAAGGTTCATCGTGATCACGGCCCCCATGTAATAAGGATGCATGGGTTACAGCTGATTTCCAGGACAGTTGTCTCATTTCCCAGAAGTGGGTGTTTTGGGGTATTTCGAGTTTGTGGAATTGGGACAGACAGAGAAGGAAATCGCAACAACTGGCTGAAAATGGCAACATTCTAGAGAATTCTGTTCCAGCTCCATTGAAATGAACCGGCGTTTGTCCTCCAATGTCACTTGGTCACCGTTAAAGTACTCCGGTTTTACTGGCCGGACCCTGTTTGCACGCTCTGTCCTTGCGGTCACCAGGGTTCTCTTTACAGGGTTCATTGATCACGTGCCGGGATTAGTGTTTCATGTATGGAACATGCTTTTTCTTGATTGTAGCTGTCATTTATTGTTCTTTTCTTGATTGTAATGTCATTATTTAGACTTTGAGTGATAAAAACGTATTAAGTCGTTGAGCGCCTGCTGCTGAACTGTTAGAATGTGGGCACAGTGCCCTCCTAGGACTTTTACTCCAATAAGTGGCACAAATAAGCTTAGTTCTGCCTGCCCATTGTATTGCGCTAATCGATAGGTTGCTTTTT
Source organism: Spea multiplicata (assembly GCA_009364415.1). Classification (NCBI taxonomy): domain Eukaryota; kingdom Metazoa; phylum Chordata; class Amphibia; order Anura; family Pelobatidae; genus Spea; species Spea multiplicata. The sequence goes on along the minus strand of VKOC01000001.1, from coordinate 51,926,237 downwards.
GTGTAATAAAGCCAATAATATTGATGCCTTGTAGGTAATATTTGCCTTCTGTCATGAATAATATTGGGTAAATGAATATGTAGGTTGGCTTTGACAAATATATAACCTGGGTACATGATTTCGTTATCTTATCCTCCCTGTGACTTTGAGCCTTGCAGGGAGTGGTTGGTCTAAGAGAATTGCCAAAAAAGATAAGAAATAAAAAAAATTAACATTTTAGTTGTGCGCTAAAAGGAACATGACTGCAACTGGCTGCTATTTGACAAACACATCCTGGGGGGATTTGTATAACATTGATGTTACAAGATGTTACACATTTTTTTTTGTCCCTTTGGTGCAGGTTTGGGACATTCCTTGCTCTTCATGTGTATAAGACTTGAGGGATGATTGCTGGATCATATTTACTATGAACTCCGATATAAATGGTGGTTAAGATGACAAAGTGCTGTGCATCATGTTAGCTGATTGTGTTTGGAGTGCCAAGGTCTATACCATATGGTTTGTCAGGGATGGCTAACACCGATCACCTTGAGTATTCTGTAAAATGGGCCCGGTTACACCTGCCGATTGAGCTCAGACATTTTTGAAAGTTTATCACAAAGTTCCTCCAGTAGAGCTGAAGATATAAAAGGCGTGAACACAAAAAGTTGAGATGCAGACATGTTTCTAAGGACAAGCATGGCGAGCGTGTGCATTTATGTCTGTTAGCTGTGACTTTCTCTGCTGGTTTTACTGTGATTGAGATCCCATTTCATAAATGTCTGTCCTGATATGTCCTTGAAACAATGACAATACCTACAGTATATGTGAGCTCTTGTCACGTGTAAAGTCTGATTTCAGGGAGAAAACATAAATAGGTGCCAAATGAGATAGAATGTGAACGTGAGCATTACATACGGTAAAAATGGTTTTTATGTAAGTAGGGACCAAAAATGTCCGATTTAACCCATCATTGACTCTCCCTACAGCACCAAGAAGTGCTCATCATTCACTAAACCAGTCATCTAGGAGCTCGACACAATGCAGGCCTCTGAAACCACAATGTGGGTTGTGTAAAGAAAATTTAATGTAATAATTTTTGTAGCAATTTTTTCTTTTTTTCCCCTTTTACATATATTCAAAATCCTCTAAAGTAATCAGAATTTGTTTAATCTAGAAGCAAAAATAAAATAAAGCAAACTTAACCTTACAACATTATCCGGAAGCATGGAAAATGCATTAGAGCGTTGGCATAATTGTTTTACAAGCACATCGAGTGAGAAACCTGGAATGAAAAGTTCTTGTGTGTATCTTGAGTGTCGTTGAAAGCCGTGGTTGGATGTAGACAATCCCTTTGAAGGATCCCTGTGCGTGCGAGCGTGCGAGGGAGCGCTTATGGTCTCCATGCACAGCAGGGACTTGTTGGAACTGCTGGGAAGATTGCGCAACCAGTCCTGTGAACTTCCTCTCCACTCCCTCCTGGAAAGGCAACTTTTTTTCGTTCCCCCCTTTTATTAAAGTTTCCCCGCTCAGAATTCCACAACCACAGCTGCCAACATTTTCACAAATGTTCCACATATGCTGGATGCTTCAAAAATAGGCCCGCTTGCTGTTTCTACTTCCATCCACTTTGACTTGCAGCTCCATTATACGTGGGATAAGGCAGTTTGCTCAGCCTGTATTAATAAATGTCACCTGTCACACATTATACTTCTGTGTTTCTGAGATTCTCGTTTAGAGATAAAATGTAACGAAGTCTGCGGATCGTCGTTAAACGTCATTTGTTGGGGCATTATGATTATTATTACTTAATGACTTATGTAGCGTCATATTCCGCAGGGCTGTACAATGGGTATGATCCTTTCAATAATGGGTTATTTCATGGTTGCAAATACGTATGCCCTGATTCTAAATGTTCACTTTCCCAGAAAAGTGAGAAAAAAGGTAGGCTCTTTTTAATTTCCTGTCTTGGGCAGATAATACTGGTTGAAGTATTTGATAAGCCTTAGTGATGTCACATAAAACATATTTTAAGGCAGCAAACAACATCGCACAGGATATTGTAGGAGCTGAATGTGCCATATAATTCATCACTAAGCATGCTAAATTTCTTATATGAATATCAAAGCATATCATGTCTCTAGGTTGCATTGTAAACGTAGGATGTATTTGTTTATTTGGTGCAATTACATTTGTATTTACGTCTCTTAAAGCTATATTTCCTTTTAAAGGAAGGTCACAAAATTAAAGGAGGAACATGGGCTTTTTATGGCATGTTAATTGCCTTCGTATGTCAAAATATTTTTCAATTTATTATACTTCATAATTGAGCGCTAGCACAGCCCAACCCGAATCGGTTGCATTTTATATAGTCTTTTTAATATTTATAATGGATTGCCAAAACCATCATTGTGGATGTTGGCCATTCTTGTCTGCGCCAGTAAAACTGGAAATGCCTGCTTTTCTTTAAAGGAACTGTTATGGGTATTTATTTTCTAAATAAAACTTTCTTTGAGAAACTCTATAGAGAATTCTATTCCATTGTCCCAATGAGATGAAACATTAAGCCACAGCTTAACAAAACCCAAGGGCTAGGCTGCCATGGTGACTAGGAAATGCATCCTGGTGCTGGAGGTTTTACCTGCCGGACACGCAAATTGGCTCCATAGGGCTGGTTTTGTATCCAGCTACTGGCTTATGCTAGAAATTGGGAGCTCGGTGTTATCTTATTACCTCATAGTAGTAGCATGACATTTCCTGGATTTTTTGTCTGGTTCCTGCGTAAGGGACAGTCTACTGGCCCTGTCTCTTCTTCTATAGAATAATGCGTACTTTAATGCATTCTTCCAAAAAAATAAATAAAGCCAGAAACCAAATTTGTAGCCATGCTGCAAAGCTGCTTCTTCCTAGATGATCCAACATCTCTTCCCACTGATTGGCTGCTTGAAGCTTTCCATCAGTGGCAAGAAAGTGTTTCCATTCAAATCAATGGGAAGGCTTTACACATGCGCAGACCCTCTCTACGCAATGTTGACCAAAGCCAGTACTGGCATTTAAAGGGATTCTGTCAAATCCCACCATAAATTTTACAAAATGGACAAATGCACTTTTTACCAGAAATCTATATGGGTCACCCCACAAAACATAATTATGCGTTATGCCAGTTGTGGCCAGTCGCTTGCAGTTGAAATCAGTAGGACATCTTCCTGTAAATGCATTCATTCGGCCCCCTGGAACTCTCATGCACCCCACACTGGAGCTGGCTGGTGGACGGTGAGCGTGCCCTTCTGAACAGGAGATGCATTTTGCATCCTTATTCATAGAAGGGAGTTTAAAAAAATCCCTCCACAGGGTAAAGGTTAATTTATTGGTGACACTATTTGTGTGTATGATAGCTGGAATTGTGCTGGGGAGAGAGAGTAACACAACAGAGGTAGAGATAGCTGTGTGTGGAAGAGCACTTCACACCTCGATGCAGGACTCAACTTATCTCAAAAAGCAGGTACTCATGGATACTAACATCTAATTAGTGATCCCCCTAAGTTTATGTGCTCTGTTATGCTAATGCCTAAAAGTTTCTGCTTCGCCTATGATTACTATAATGTAACACTTGATGGTTCATCCCCTGAGGTTCCAAACCCAACATTATTTGTGGTAAATGTGGTTGTCGTCGTGAGCACAACGTTGCTGAATGACCATCAGTATGCAATCTCCGGTTATTACACATAATGTACCAGAACGTGTTAGCTGATGTGGAGTGTGCAAGGGTTTAGAATAAAAGGGTTAGTTAGGGGTAATATTTATGATTTGTTTGTATTTACTACTTATTGTTGTCTATACAGAATATTCACTTGAAGTAATAAGCACGTAATCACACCTGTTAAATGCTGGTACACATTTTCCATAAAATAGATTGAAAACGGTTTCTGTATTGTTAATGCCCATTGAACACCTTCTCAACAATGACGGTATTGTTCTGCATTCTGCCCGTGTGACATATGGCATATGGCGGTTACCAGGCAGCGGTGTCCAAAACCGACGCTCTTCATCTTTTTTCTACACATTCATTACAGTGGAATTATTCGCACTTAGTACAGTAAATTACAATACTATACTATTGGAGGAGCATAATGGGTTCTAGTTTTGGTAGTTCCATGGTAGTCTTATGCGTTTGACACCAGCCATGTCAGATTCAATATATAACGCAGTAAAGGGATTCACATAGTAGTTTTGGTGTTAGTAAGATATGGGCAGGTGACTTACTATTCACTTATGGCTTTGTGAGTGTGTTTACAGGACCTTGTTATAAAAGCTTTAAGTACTTAAAATGAAGTCTGTTGCCTTTGCAGTGTTGAAATAAGGGAATTTACCGTAAATTCCAAGTGGTGCGGAATTCTAGTCTAAACCAATAATTAGTACTTGCAATAATGATCATCAAGGAGTATTGTAATACAGCTAAGCAATGTTGTAATACACTCATTAAATACCATAGTTCCATGTTTATGGAGGAAGCCATGCTCACGGTTTGAAATCTAGGAGAATATGTTGAATTGATATATTAGGGCATAAGGAATACTTTGGAGTATTCAGACTCCTTGAAGATCATCAAGTTCTTTTTCTCTACTCTCCTGAAGAACGTCACAGCTTGAGAGAAGCTTTTCACTGGTTCCTGGGACATGTTTCGAGTCGATGACTTGGATTCCCAGTACAACGTGTTTGCAATAGGACTCACAAACAATCCACACTTCTGACATTTGCTTTATTAATGACAAATAAATTGTAAACTTATTTATTTTTCTTCGTTATTTTGCTGTGATGAGTTTTTTGCTCTCCTATCAACCTACCCTCCAGATATTATTGTGTGACAAGTTTTCTGTAATGTGTGAAAGGTTTGCAGCAAATACAGGGCAGCAATCCCTATGGGGCACTTGCATACAGCTCTACATTTTGTACAGCCAGAGCACTACAAATAGTATATAATCCACCCAATATTACCATATTATTAGTGCTTTATAAATACAGTATGCGTCTAAAATACACAAATTTACATTCACCTTTTATCGCAAGTAGGGATACCTAATGGGAGGTTGCTATCTTGTGATACATCATATATGTAATTGTCCGCCAAGTACATTTTGAAGGACATTGGATCACTTCTCTGGGACGGGAAGGTTTTTGCACAGTTGTACATTCACTTTCTGATTTGCTCCATCCCTAGGTAAATGTACTTTGTTTTATTATTAATAATAATAATAATTAGTATTTTTATGGCGTGACACTGTCGCTGCTGGAATATCTGGAACGCCTTATTAATGGTTCTGTTTCCAAAACAGCAGATTAAATTTATCATAAAACTAGATAGTTGTCATAATAACAGACATGTCTGTATCTTCCCATATGGGTGGCGCTTTGCAACTCTGTATTAAGATGAAAACAGAAATGTATGTGGGCCCAACTTCTATATGGAAATTGTGTAATGCTGAACATCATCGTCTCTTTTGTTAAGGGTAGAAAGACTATTTTGCGATGGACATAACGAGAGTTTATGGCCAAAGAGGGTTTGGCATATCGCTCCTCCTTTTCCTCTGTCATTCATATTAAGGTTTTAAACAATTCTGTATTAGAATAACATCTAATTACCATATGAGAGCTAATTTTATTATTTCTAAGAGAAAATGAATTGTTAGTCTACAACAATAAACAAAGATAAACTGTACTATTGCAACATGCATTGATAATGCTTTCTAGAGAGATTTTTTACGTAATGAGGTCACACTGCAAACAAACTTTGTCTCGCCACAAACCAGGAGGGGCAGAGCGGAATCATATAAGATTTGTTAGCAATAGAGACGGAACAAATTTCCGGAAAAAATATGGAGTGTGGAATATGTTCTTTTACAATGATAATATGCTTATGATATGGTATTCATACTATATCCGATGAAGACCTTCATGAAGGACCTCAAATGGTTGCAAATTCTCTCACCTGAAGACAAGCAAATTCTGGACTACAATTTTAGCATTAAAATGAATCTCATAGCTTTATCCTGGGCACAGTTGTTGCCAGTGCCTGCCCTCTCTTATCTTAGTTATTTATTATTAGGGAAATAGTGATCAAAATCAGGCCTCCTTTTATTGCAAGCGTTAGCCATATTGTCCACTGAATGAGGTAGCTGTACGCAGCAAGCGTAGAGCGGAGCTCCAACTGTTATCCTGTGTTGTCAGTAGGGTACGTAGTTTTGCACGAGTGTCCGATCCCTGTTATCCCCAGGGTGATTACAGTAAATCCTTGGGACACTTCAGTTGAGTGTTGCTTTTCCAAGCTGGACACTATGGGGCGGCATGAACCTGAGCCGACGTCACACACACCGCACAAAATGTTCTTCTTTTGTGTCAATGTGTAGCTTGTATAAGAACATTTGACGTCATTTGTGGCATAACTGTTTTTTGCTATGCAGTTTATGACGACGTGTATTTCATCTATCCTTAGCTGGATTTGGAAAAGGCAAAATTCAACTTCTAAAACATTTTGTACCACTGAACACATACATTTCTATTCTTTAAAACAGCATAGAAGACAAGTTAGAGCCAAGTTTATTTATTGTTTTACATAGCGCCATCCACTTCCACAATGCTGTGCAAGGTTCAGGGACAAACAGATCTGGTTCCTAATCGTATGGGTTGTAAGAATGTATATATTTCTCTGCTTTTGTTTAGTCCTTACCTGGACACCATATTGGCAGGTGGGCCTCCTACAATCCGATTTCATTTTAAAATAACTTTCTTTTGTGACCTCTCCTGTTTGTGTGCATTATTCAGAATATGATCCTCTCTCCTCTCTCTATCAAGTAGCGTGTAGGAATGTGCACTATCTTGCTTGGCAGGGACAAGTCCAGCCTGTGAATTGTGTGTTTTATGCGGTAGAGCCCAACCCGATCTACTTTAGTAATTGGAGACCTTTTCAACTTCTGGTATCCCCTCTCCAAATCAGTGGTAATGGTTTTGGCATTGTTTGTTATAAACCAGAAAAAAACTCCAGACATTTCAAGCAGGTATATAGACTGTAAGAAACACAATGATAACAAACACAATGATGTGTCCGTGTGACCCAGTGCATAATATAGTGGAAGAAAAAAAAAAAATGTACTTCACAAAAAAGCAAAATCCAGCTGTAAGGGGAACTTTCGCAGATTATGTACAACCATTGGATTACTCATCCCTTTACACTTCCGCAACATGGTTTATTTAAATTGTTGGGCATTAGGAGGAAATGTTAATTTCCAAGTTACACAATTTTTGTATTTATTGCGTGGGTTTTTTTCTCTTCCAGCTCTCTGAAAAAGTACAACACAATTTTGGTTTATTTCAAGTTTTAAAACTGGTTATAATGATGTGGTGTCAAGTCCAAGCACACACGGGTGTAAAAAGTACCTTTGTTGCCTACTATTAAAATGCTTACTTCATGATCAGTAGATTGTTTGTTTAGTAAGCAGTCCCAAGCCAATTTTGGTTGCACAGTTTTGGTTGTGTGAATGTTTTGTGTGAGTTTGGTTACATAGTTACATAGGCTGAAAAAAGACATGCGTCCATCAAGTTCAGCCTTTCCTATATCTGTTAATTTGTTGCTGTTGATCCAAAAGAAGGCAAAAAAACCCCGGCTTCGCTCTTTACAATTTTGCACTAACCAGGGAAAAAAAATTCCTTCTTGACCCCAAAATGGCAGTCAGATTTCTCCTTGGATCAATAAGCTGTATCCCCATAATTAAAGATTATATCCCCGAATATCATGTTTTTCCAGGTATCCATCCAGTCGCAGTTTAAACGTCTGTACAGACTCTGATAAAACTACCTCTGCAGGCAGAGAATTCCACATCCTTATTGTCCTTACTGTAAGAAAACCCTTTCCTCTGCTTTAGTCTAAATCTCCTTTCTTCCAGTCTAAATGCATGACCACGTGTCCTATGCATAGTCCTGTTTATGAACAGATTTCCACACAATGGTTTGTATTGGCCCCGAATATATTTATATAACGTTATCATATCCCCTCTGAGGCGACGTTTTTCTAAACTAAACAGATACTTAAAATTCTTGTGTTTATTTGCCATCCATTGGTTACAATGAATGCTATGGAAAGTGTTGGTCTTGAGTGAGGTAAGGATATATCGCTGATTAAATGTACAGTTCTTTATGAGTTGGTGTTTTATGCTCTATAAGGTTTGTTTCACTGACATGTTATTGGAGCAGCTGGTCCCTTATATGTAGCAGTAAATAAAACAAGTCACATACAGACTTATGAATGAATAGCAAACCATTTAAGCAACAGACAGCAGAAATGTGACATCTCCACCAATAAAAAGGGTGTTTGCTTTTACTTCTATTATGAGTTTTAAAGGATAGCCATTTGTTCTTATTTATGCAAATAAATGTGGACTTGAATCAAATAGAACACATAATACCCCAGATTCATTTTGTGTGAAAAACCATAGAATAGATTCATTTTCTCTTACTGTTTTTTGTAGGACATGGATCTGATTGATATCCTTTGGAAACAAGACATTGACCTTGGTGTGGGCCGTGAAGTTTTTGACTACCACCAAAGACAGAAAGAATATGAACTGGAGAAACAGAAGAAGCTTGAAAAGGAAAGACTAGAGCAGCTCCAGAAGGAGCAGGAACAAGCTTTATACACCCATCTGCAATTAGATGAGGAGACCGGGGAATTCATTCCCATCCAGCACACGGCACCGGTTGAGCCAGCAGTATCCACACAAGCGCTTTCCAACTCCATGCAGGTAATACGCAGTTTTTTTTTTTATTCTTGAAGAAATTGCTCCCTAAACACTTCTTGGCATTAAGAAAATACCTTACTTTTATTTTTCTCTATGTAGAGTAAAGATGGCATAGGAACAGTAACTGCCTTGTCCTCGGAGGATTTCATAAGTCTTTTGACCGATACATTCCCCTTTGGCATAGAGAATGTTGTAAGTACTGACGAAACGACAAATGTTTTATTCTGCCTTACTAAATATAAGGGAGTTTTTGCTTAAATATCGACATTGGCTATTCTTTATATGTTCCTGGGAATTTGTTTTTTACACTTGTAATCATTTTTTGAAAATCACACTGAATAGTTGGATGGAGTATGTATGAATGTACATGTTAATATGTATATGTAAGTGTGTGACTGCACTTGACAAGCAGCCCCCGGGGGGGGGGGGCTACACTGAGCTCGTTCCTAATGAAGTCATTTCCCACATAACAATTCATGATAGTGTGAGTAAGACTGAGGCATTATGTTTACCCCAAGGCTGTATTAAAAGGAGCATGTTTCTAGTAAGACTGATACAGCTGTTTAAAACATATGTTAAAACACAAAAGAACACTATTTTAAATTAACTTTTATACTAGTAATACAAGTGTGGTGGATGTTCCACTTTTAATTTTGAACCTAATCTTGTTACATTAATAGGGAATCATTTTGGTGTAATTATAGGGGTAGCAAATTGCAGCTGTTTTCCAGGGGTGCTTGATGTACCGCAGAAGCAGGGGAACCTCTGCTCTCCTGCCGGCCCACGAGTTGGCAGAGACCGAACGAAGAGCGTTACGGCATTATGACCAGCAGCATATTCTGACCTTGGCTGCATAGGCCTAGGGTGGTTGGTGCAGGAAGGACAGACACTATGCCACAAAGCCAAAGGGCATATGATCCTGTTGGGCAGAAGTAAAGGAGGACTGCCCTGGATCAGACCTGAATGCCTTGCCAGTTATAACTGAGCGCTGTGAGTTTGTTCACTCCGGTCCAGAGTGCATGGTTTACTTTTGTAATATTACCAATGAAAAGTTATAAGAAGTGATTTAACAGTTTTCCAAAATTATTATTGTATTGTCCACAGGTACCTAGCACAGAATACCAAACGTGGGTTCCCAATCCTCCAATAGAAACCAACCCGAACTTCCTGTATACAACAGCAAACTCCGAAGCAGCTAATCTACAGAATACAACTGCTGATGGAGAGAGCTTACAGGAAATGGAACAGGCCTGGGAAGAATTAATGTCTATCGCAGAAATGAAGGTAACTTATTAACTCGCCAAAGCCACGACAGACTATTATTTAGAAGTCAACAAAAGCCCCAAATTAACAGCACAGCTTTATGGAAGATAGAAGTCTGTAGTCTTCTACCATCCAACAGTACTGGCATGTCAGCCATGAAACCCGATGTATAATTGCAACTCCCATGTGTTTTGCCATCCTGTGGGGTTGTTATAGAGATGCAATTACAAACCCAACAATTGGTGTACAGTTCTTCATTCTCTTGGGTGCTGATCTCTGTTTCAACAAATCTATGAGTAAGAAAACAGCAGCTGCATGTTAGCAGTCAGCTTGGTTACATCAGCATCAACATATTTGCAATGCATTATGCAGGTTTTTACTGTTTGATAATGTATGATTTAGAGATATATGCATTTATCACTATAACAATGAATGTGCCCTGTCAATTTCCAAACCTGGGGTTGTCCGATGGAATACGTCACAATAGGCTTTGAGCTAAATTACATGTTTGTCCCTTGCAAGTATCAACTCAGTAAAAACATTTTAAATGTTTTGTTTGCATTTATGTTCCTAGTCTAACTTTTTCCCTCCATTTTATTACCCTACAGTGTTTAAACAATGACCTCGATGGTATGGTCGATCTAAGCATGTACTCAAATCCAGAATACCCGGCGCTGGCAGAGACTTCCAATAACTACAGCATGTCCAATCCACAGTCTGGTTTTGAAAAGCCAATTGACACTATTTCCACCTTTTCTGGTGAACTTGGGGGTTCATTCTCTACAAACATACCTGCGGTGAACACAAATGATTCCTTTAATTTTTGTGACGACCTGTTGACCCTCATTGACACTAAAGTAGCCAATGTTGTGCCTTTAGAAGAAAGTATAAACCAGTCTCTAAGCGAGTTTCTAAATGAAACAGTTGACATTACAGACTTATCATTGTGCAAAGCTTTTAACGGAAACAGTCCGCAAGAATTTAATGATTCTGATTCAGGAATTTCAGTCAATACAAGCCCCCGTATAACATCACCAGATCAATCCATGGCTTCTTCTCTTTACGGAGATGCTCACTATGGCTACAGTGATTCAGAAATGGATGACATTGAGAGCACACCTGGAAGTGTACAGCAAAACCCTCCAGAAAAATTTACACACACACTTTCAGAAGAGGCTTTCTATTCCCTTTCACCTTTAGTTCCACATGACATGAATTTATTTGAAACTGATGTTCTCAGCCCAACAACAAAAGAATTGCCCAGTGAACCTGGCCACAACAAAACCCCATTTGCAAAGGACAAGTCTTTAAGTCGCATGGAAGCTCGTTTCAGTAGAGATGAGCAAAGAGCGAAAGCTCTCAATATACCATTCTCGGTTGAAAAAATTGTTAATCTACCGGTTGACGATTTCAACGCAATGATGTCCAAGCATCAGTTCAATGAAGCCCAGCTTGCCCTGATTAGAGATATACGCAGGCGCGGGAAAAATAAGGTAGCAGCTCAAAACTGCCGGAAGAGGAAAATGGAAAACATAGTAGAGTTGGAGAGTGCCCTGGACAAGCTAAAATATGAAAAAGAGAAATTACTCGCAGAGAAGGGAGAATACAATAACAGCCTCCTTCAACTGAAAAAACAGATTGGAAGCCTATACATGGAGGTCTTCGGCAAGTTACGCGATGACGAAGGAAAGCCATATTCTTCTAGTGAATACTCTCTACAGCAAACAAAAGATGGAAATATTTTTCTTGTCCCCAAAACAAAAAAGCTTCAAATTAAAACAGAGTAGTGTTGATTTATGTTGGTTTCCTTTCTTTCCTTCTTATTCTGGGGTGGAGTTCTTGGGGTCAGTGAACGGGACATGCATAGCAGGTATCTCACTCACAACTAGCTTTCCGGTACTGTAGCACTTACATTTATGTGGAAAAAGACTTTTGTTTTGCAGTTTTATGCAGTTAATGAAAAGTATCTAGTTTTGCCCGCTGAAATGCTTCTACATTTATTTTTATATTTCAAGATTTAACGACGTATACTACAAAATGATTTAAAGAGCATGATGTGTTTAAAGAACTATCATATCCAAATACCGCTTTGATTCTACTATAATAGGACTTGAACGTGTGGATTTGGGGTTAAGCTCAGGAGAGAAGCATGCTGCCAGAAACCACTAAAAAGTTAACCCCCGTTGCCAGCCTACTGGTACTTAAAAATAATATTCTTTACCTAAGGCTTGGGGGCTATGCGAATAGTACCAATTTAAGTGCAGTCCTTAGATAAGCTCATCTTTCCGATGCCTTTTGGAATACGCATGGGATTTATATAAAATGTATGCAGTCTTTTTATACAGACGATACTTCCCAATGATAACCCCATTGTCATTCTAATTAACTGTAAATAGTGCAATACATATTTATATAAATGTATAAAATTCTTATTTTCTTTGTTATGAAATGTACCAAAATTACATTTACTACACAAAATGTGTTGAAAGAGGTTTGTTTTGCTCTTTTGTAGAAAAAGCTTTGCCTTAATTCTATCTTCATTTTTTGTATGTTCTCTTTTTAGCGTCAATAAAATCTAAAATTTGGTATTGTAAGCCATGTACGTGGAGTTCATTCTACCCAAGATAAGCCTAACTGCATTGTTACTTATGGAACGTTATTTCATAATAATACAAATAATACAAAAGTAACCAGCGCTCGTCTCTTGTCCAAAAACAAGCGAACGTCTAATCTTTCTTCCTCAAGGAAATGGAGGAGAGTACATGACGTGTTGTGTGATGCATTCAGCCGGGAGGGTGGGGTACGAGGAAAATGGGGGGAATTCTGCTGACAGGAAATATCCTAGACAGCAGCTCCAAAGCTGTTAAAGAATTCTTAACCAAACCGGTGTGTGAGCATAACTTAACACAATCTCTTACTATATGTAGGAGACAAGTACACTCCATGAAGAAAAATAAAGGCAAAAATTGTTTGTAGATTGTCATTTATTTTTAATTATACTATATTTACAAAAATGTGCAAACAAAACCAAAACTTTCCCTTTTAGCATTAAAAAAGGAAGCCTAAAAAGCATTGGAAAATTTACTTGAATTCAGGTACACCTTTTTGAAATGAGAAAAGTGTCAGGTTAAAGAGACAGGCTATTAAAGCCCCCACACCCCATAAACTTTTGAAAGATATTGAGCCAACCTTTAAGTCACCATGAAACACAATCATTCCGCAAGCCTGGGGGGCTGATGACGCATTTGTTCAGGATGTCCTCAGATGCCAGGTTACTTCTGAAGTAGACCTGACCACGAGAACAGCCTGTGCTGACAAAGGAAAGACATAATGAAAAATGGCTGGAAGTCTTGATGACTGGTACTTGCCTCCAGCATGTAAACAAACCGCTGAAATCAAGAAAGTGAACGACAAAACTGTTTACAAGGCTGATAAAATCATATCAAATTTGTAAGGGAATTACTTATTTCTATCAATGGCCATCCAATGAACATTTGTACCGTTTAAAAAATTTAGAATTTAAGCAAAGCACACATACAATCATTCCACTATGCGGTAAAATAGTTCAAAAACTATCATATACTGTAAACTATTAAAGCCAAGGACCCAGAGCTCACCCGAGTTTCCATTCAGAAGATGAAAGTCTGACACTTCTTCAGGAGATCCTTAGCTTCCCCATCCCCAGAACCTCTGTCCAGGGATGGAAGCTGTAAGTGGTCACGCTCTTACCAGTAGATATGAAAAGTGTTTAACCCATTACAGCAATTTACAAGTTTGTTTTTTTTAAATGCGTCTCAACTATGGAGGAATGGATTATATGAAGAAAAATTCGCTTAGAAAAAGCTGAATTTTAATGTAACTGTCGAAAACCAGTATCTGACAGCAGATAACGACCTGATTCAGTTGTGTGGCGGGATGCAACAATAGCTGTCTGAATAGGGAACACATCTGAGAGAAGCTTAAGTGATATTTTGCAACCACAAATCTATTAGGGAGAGAAAGATACAGAACTTGGACGTTCCAGTGGAAGACTGCTACTTTTTCTAATGTACTTGCAATGAAATGTTAGCTCTTCTGAACGAGAGTTATTTTTAACATCCGTAGGTTTAGATTTCAAATTTGGGTAAATAAAAGGGTATGAAGAAATTGGTTTACTTACTAAAAAAGCTGGTAGAAGAGATGCACTTTCAACATGATGAGCTCTAGACTTGTGCTTTCGGATTTGTACAAATTCTAACTAAATTTGTAAATTTCATTCATACAAATGCCTGAAAACGAGGAGACCCAACAAAGAACAAAAACAGAGCTCGAAACGTTAATTTGCATTTTGTTTTTTTTCCGCTCTCTTGAGGTCTCCCTTCTCCGCAGCTTCTCTTGCCTCTTATACTTAGTTTCTTTGTCTTTCTTGGTCCATTTCCCCCTCCGCTGTCCCATTTGTGAACATGGCTTCAAGGAGCACGTCTGCAAAAGGCAGAGCGTCTGCACAAACTTCTCCCAACTGGAGGAATGTAGAGGAGGCTATCCCTGTAGAAGTACTAAGAGGCTGGAGAAAGAAGTATAGAAACGCTTTTCTTCACAGACTCTTCTACATTCTGGCCTGATGTAGTACTTCTGCAAAACGGAAGTACATCACAAACCCAGAGTAATGCAGATGGATCTGCAGGCAAGGAAGCGTTTTCTGTGGAGCAGTCTCCATTATTCTGGCCTCGGCGCCCATGGAGACTGCACCCTTTTGAGTAAGTGCTCCGGTAGACCTGGATAACGAGCAACGAACCAACAATAAAAAATACAGTAGCAGCAAAGCTGCGGACAAGGAAACAGGGATACAGAAGCAGCTAGCAGAGAAGGTTGGAAAGACAATGAGAGGGAAGCAACAACAAAATTAGTTTTCGTATCAAAAGAGGCCTTTGAATTTCAGCTCAACCAAAAAGGCAGGAAACAGTCGTCCAAAAAACGAAAAATTGATCCACGTTGTTTGTGCTCCATGTGCAAGTCTACCGTGTTCATTATGCAATTAAAGTGCCAACAACGAAAACGAAGGTATCTTCTGCAAGGAAAGAGGTGACCATACATAATGAATTACACACAGAGTCAAGCAAACCTTTCGCATTAGACCAGGGCTACACAACTAAAGTCCAGAAAAATCCACACTCAAGTAACATTACTCAAGATGGAATATCCAAAAACTGTGACTTGTTTGCAGGACTCAAGGACTGGAGTTGTACAGCCCCGCATTAGGAGTTCACTGAGGTACCAATGTTCCAATTGTAGGATCTTAACTTTTAAAACATGTACATTTTACAGGCTACACAATGCAGACTTTTTATCTATCTTGGGCGATATCAGTTTTATTCACTAAACTAGGTTAGGACTTTTGGATCACTGCAAGAACAAGTTTTGTAAACTAACGCAGAAGAGATATATAGTTAATATGGTGTATTTACAAAAAGCACCCTACATCATTTGTGCATTTACAGCTAGTCCTCGCATCACCTATAGATCCTTGGAATCTGCAACTTTAGGTGAATCATCATAAGTAAATTCTAAGGTCCCTGTCCTATGCCGCAGCTCTGCCTTAGATCTTGCATCTTTTGTGTTCTCCCAGCATCTTGTTTCTTTGCCCATGTCTGTAAATCAGGCCTCCCGGAACGCTTGCAAAAAAATCGGTGGGGCTTCTGGGAACACCCTCTCCCCGTTTCTCCAATCAAGAGGATATTCCGAGGAGCTCTGTCTTGTAGCAGAAGTGTGCCTGATTCTAACACATGCACCAAGAAAGAAATATGACTCAAGGAGGAGTGGATGAAGACTGAAGACTTAACAAGGAGATCAGAAGTGTGGCTGCAGGAAAGGCGACGGGGACGCTAAAGTGGTCGGTGAAGAAGGTAAGGAGACATTGAGAGCCTGAGTGTCACTCAAGTACTAGCTGTATATGTGCAGAAATCCATATATTACAGAAAAGAGAAATGTTCTACAAGTTTATAGTAATTCTCCTCTCTGGTTCTAGGCCACTGGAACACTATATGGTGAATATCACCAACATGTCAGCTAATACTTTACCCCTTAAAGCCTTCATGAAGTTTCATGAAGAATGTTGCCCAAAAACCTATCATGACTGCATGGAGCAATCCAGATCATTTAAAATGTTTCCCCTGTGTTCTCAATAAACACAATGCTCCATCTGTTGTGAATGCTGATCAGATTGCCAGCTGTCCGGTCCCTGGTGTCATGCAGGGGATCAGACATTATGGCAAAGTCAGCCAGCCACCGCATATAAAATCAATAAAATAACTCACAAGCAAACACCCTAAACGTTTAAGAAATTGACTGATAAGAGCGATGGGAGTGGCCCCCCAAAAATGGATGCATGAGAAAAAGGAAAACTGGCATTCTTTAGATACATTTTCACACCCTTTGTATTTAACCAATTATTTTCTGTGTTGTTGCGAGTGTCAAAATGCTGCTATTGAAATACCCTGGTGTTGTCTTCTCTCCAAATATATATACTTCTGCAAGGGGGATTTTGAGCTGGGGGCTGCTAAATAATCCCATATAAGACATACGCCTTTACAAAATAAAAAAGGTTGGGCAAAGAAACTGGCATGTTCCATTTTGTGCCACATAACTTTAAAAAAAAATTACAAAACAATCTATCCATGTTTGGTTTTCCCAAACTCAAGACACTTGCATTCATATATTCTGTGGTATTTTGGTCAACTGAAGTGATCTGAATACAATTTAAAACAAAAGAAAAAAAAGACTAACCATCTAAAAATCAAATCAAAAGAATGCTATATCTGACCTTGAGAAAAAAAGTTATATTTTGTGTGGGTGCACGTAAATAATCAGATTAAGGAAACAGCATAAAAATGCTGAAGTCTCAGGTATTTGGGCACAAAACACCCTCACAGCAAGGAAGGGGTTAATCATGGGAGAACCACTACTCAAGTGTAGTTTAAACCTTCACAAAGATCTACTTACCCACAGACAGCAGTGCCGAGAGAAGTCTCATCTTCCAAACCCTTTAGGCATCAGTCGCCTCCTGCAAATGGAAAGGTAATTACTTTCACAATTCAAATATGACTTTCATTTGGGTAGAGAATGAAAGCACACCTTACCTATGCTTAAGACCCCTGCTTTCAGGTCTCACTGCTAGTCCTATTGGTTTTGGTCACACCTGTAGTAGCTATCATTCTAGAAGACTCCAATAGATGTTGCACTCTTGCTAGACTGTCTTCGTTATTTCAGCTGTAACTAGCCTTGGGAAAGCTGCTCACTACCAGTATAGTTGCTGCCGTTACATCTCAGGAAGTTGAAGCTGTTGCTGTAACGCCTTTATTAATGCTGACTGGTTCCATACTGTAAAGGCTGCAGGAGGTCCTGTGCTAGAGAAGTCTCATTTAATCATCCTGTGTGTATGGGGGGGGCTGTTGTAATTCTCTTAAATTCAAGCAAACCCCCCCGTTGCGCATGAAGTTAAAGGAACACTCGAGCTAAGGCTCTTTTATAAGCAGAAGCAATTAAGCCTTTAATCCATCAAATATGTATCCTTTATGTTATTGAGAGAATGTAATAAATCTCATTTGAATAGTAGGTTTTCATTTTTGCTGCTTTTTCAAGCGGAAGAGAATGGAAGGAAGTTAATTATGCAGGGTTTGTCATTTTAATCACCAAACAGCTAATAACTACAAGATTACAGTGCCTCACATATCTTGATAAAAGGGTTTGTACCTTTGTTAGCCATTGAGAAAACAGCAGAAAAGTATAGATACCATTTATTGGCTGTGTTTAATTGCGAGCTTTCGAGACCAAGTTGTTAGGTGCACCAATCATTGCCTGAGGAAGGGACCTAGCTTGATCTCAAAAGCTCGCAATTAAACTCTCAGCCAATAATTGGTATGATTTTAACTATATATTTTTCACACATCTTGGCAACTATAAAAATTACTTAAAGTAAATTGAGTTTGACCAGAGAATTCTCAATAAAAATAATAAAAAAAGGCAGGATGTAATATTTTGGATTAGTTCCAAAACGTGTGCATACCAGTTAGCACATGAGCCACCTGCTCAGCCCACACAGCCACAACGCTGTGCATTGCATGAAATATCAAGAAAGGTTTTATGTTGTACTGGAAAAGGGCAAAACAAGAAAACTAGAACCCAGAGTATTTACTGTACCAATAACAAAACCAAAATACATTGACAGTTTTAACTTGTTCTCCAAGTTACTTGATATTTAGGAAACACTTTTCCAAAACAAATGAACTAGGCAGTTATTCTTATAGAAAGGTTGTAATATTTACAAATAAGTATCTAAACGCCGCACACAACATGTGAAGCACAATATAGGTCTATATTACACATTACGATTGATAAATACACAGGCACCACTAATGCGCCCCCCAAACACTGCAGTTCCCTTCCTATTCAACTCATCTCAGTAAATGAAAGCCTATTAACTGTGTCCTTCGAAAAATGCTTTATACCTCAGCTTAAAATATATTTTTGGGTTCTGTGAGGGACGCTTCATAGAATGCAACTTTGAAGGCATCCACACATGTAGTGTGTTTTATGCTGGGAACCAGTAATGTGTAAAAACAAAAATAAAGCTGGCCTTTGAAAGTCCATAAGGAATATTATGATGTAATTTATGGCGCCCTGTGGACCCGAGTGGCAGCAAAACCTCCATTAGATTCAACATGCCACTGAAATACTGTATTCAGCCAATTCACAGGTATCTTTCTATCAAGAAATTTCTACCGATCGCTAAAGTTAGAATTTAACGGCAGAAGTTAAGGCACTCAGAACAAATAATTTTGTTCTAGACTATGCTAATTCGATTGTATCGATTTCTTTGTGTATGACCCAAAGGAAACCGTGTAATGTGTTTTATTGCAGAACCTGGCTTTATCTTAATTAATCACCACAATCCTTATATAAAGCGCTGCGGAATCTGCTGGCGCTTTATAAATGTAATGTGATCACAATATGTGTGTGTATAGAAGACTTTTCCAGTTAGTTTTAAGAAGTCATTCTCCGTCATTCTATTTCAATGTAGAACTCATGAGCCGGGATACCACATACTTATGATCTGTGCTTTGGGTTATAGGTTGGTAACTTACAAGGATCAAGAATAAAGCCTGAAATGCTTTAACAAATGTGGTATAATAAATGTTTCTCTCTTTAGTAAACTGTTCCACTGGCTTACAAGAATAAACCGAGCTTATTTACTGTCAAATGCATTATCTGTAAGCTTTGCTCAAATTCTTCCATGAATTTAGAATATATACCAAATGGGCAAACGTTTCATTTTTGTCTCATCCATTTATAAAATTCAGTAATCCCAAGTTTTACTACACTTCCAATGAAAAAAAATTCATATCTGCCACTGATCATGCATTTAGTCACAAGACCAAAACGCATGGACTCCTTTGAGGAGGAAAAAAAAAGCTATAGGCATTAACAAGACTTTGGTATAAAGGAGAAAACATTTATTTTATTACATGGAAGAATTGAGCCCTGAAGAACATTGGGGGGGGGAAAAAGCAAGCTTACAGATCAAAACTAGTTTATTTAGTAGAAAACATACAGACGAATGGCGTTGCACGCTGGTGAATACACAAAACATAAAAGTTAGTTTGTTTTTTCACTTGGCTCAGAAAAAAAGCCCATCTTTCAACTGCCAGAGTAGTTTGCATCACAACTTAAGGGATAACAGAAATAGGACTTTAATAATGCAGACACATATTGTGCCTACTATGTGACAAGCACAAAAAAACCCCCAAACAGTAGCAAAGGCCTAAATCAACATGTCACAACAGGACAGCGGGCAGTTGATCCTAGTGTTTTAGCACACAATCCACTAAATGTGATATGCAATTACAGGAGAGGAAAAGAAAGTTTCCCTCAGCAGATTCATTCAATGACTTCCAAGTCGCATAACAGTGTGCAGTCAATTATTATTTTAAAAAAAAAGTATACAAATACTCGTTTTAACATTTAATATAGCTATTGACACACTGATCTTTCACTATAGCGAAAAGGCACAATGCACTCATTTCATACAGACCTAGATGACTGACACGCGCGATACTACTGTAGTTCACAAATCTGATACTTGTAACTTTATATACAGCACGGTTTCATAAACCTTACAACACTAACTCCAACTTAATAAAATAAAAAAGCATGTTTATTTTGGTTGAGCAACACCTTAAGCCCTGATTAATTGTTGAAACACTGAACTACACAAATGGTTTAAAAGTTAAAAATTCCTTAATTCTTTATTCCTGATACGAAGAGCACAAATTTACAGGGCAATATACCTGATGTAATGGGAGAATGGGAGACACTACAACAGATAAGGGGGAAAAAAAAATAACTCAGGAATGTACATCTAAATCATGACTACATTGCATTAATTATCAGCTGCACTCTTTGCAAACTGTGGCTATGACAGTTCTGAACAAGAAAAGCCTCCTGTATAAGCTGTGGTAACTTTTCTGACTATGGATCATCACGCCTCCTGTGGTAGATTTTACAGTTCCTCTAATGCACATGGACGACTGTCTCAAAGTAACCTGCAGCTTTCCTGACAACTCCTCGCTCTCTTGCTAAGAACTGTAGCCTGTTGAATAATATAGGACAAGAAAGTTATTACTCAGTTGAACCTTAAACCAGTCCGTAGCACAAAGAAAAAAATTGAGATTAATCACCTCTGCTGTGAGTCCTAAAACCTTCTGCTTCCATAGCTACTGCCACCTCCAGAGCCATAGCCACCTACAAATGAAAAATGTTTAATACGAGCATGTTCAGGAAACTTTACTTGTCAAGTCTAGTGAAGAAACTTAACATACCACCATAGGGGCCGCTGCTGCTTCCAGAGCTCCTTCCACTGAAGCTTCCACCACCCTTCATAGGTCCATAGTTAGACTGCTGCTGGCCACCATAATTTCCAAAGTCATTATAGCTTCCTGAAGTGACAAATGTGTGAGGATCACCAAACATACAACTGAAGGAGGTAGAATTCAACAGGACAATCTAGATTACTGTTACGTGGCAGTCTATTGCCCCACACAAAGGATGCTTTAAGTAGCAACATTTGGCAAGAGCAAATATGAATTCCACACTTTAAAAGGCCAACTGGTAACCACTTCACTTAAGGCAGTGTTGCAGAGGAAATATAGCAGCATACACTATTAAAACTTTATGCAGTTTGTATTTTTGTAATAAGGCTTTGCAGAATTTTCAAACTGCTGAATCTTTCTGAATTTGGATTTCTGGACCTGCTCAGAGACATTTTGTCAGGAACTTACCACCTCCAAAGTTTCCACCTTCATTGTAGCCATCATATCCGCCACCACTTCCACTGCCATATCCACTGCCCTGGCTTCCATACCCTGGACTACCACCATAGCCTCTTCCACCATAGCCAGGTCCGCCGCCATAGCTAGCACCTAAGTAAAGAACAATTTGTAGCCTGGTACAATTAACTGTTTATACAAAAAAATCCATATGGTGTCTACATCCATAGCATACTCACCATCACTGCCAAAGCCATTGTATCCATCACCGCCACCACCATAACCACCTCTACCACCGCCACCGTAACCACCTGTGGAAGAATGTTATGCAGGGCATTTAGACACTGATTTTGTCATGATAGGCATACAAAATGTTTCCCCTCTAAACAAGCATATGAAAGCTATATACAGAACACAGGTCAGTACAACACAACTAAACCGACTCAACTAGAACCATAATATATACAGCATAACAGAGCTACACATAATATGAACAGTAATAACCATATGAAATGTTAAGAGCTGTGATGGGGCTGAAGACAAAGGACCTCAGCTTTTCTGCAAGAATGACTACCAAGAAAGCATCTGTTGGGAAAAGGTCCCCATCATTCTACTGTAGTAGCTATGCAAAGAGTCATGATATTTTAAGGTTTATTCTACTAAAAATCGTGATTTACCATTATATTGATTAGTGCACTTGATATATTGGATGTGTTTTTAGTATAGAAAAATAAAGCATTTGCAGATGACTTACTAAAAACCTTATAAGATATGAATTTAAAAAAATGCATTTGAATATTACTATACCTCTGCTTCCAAATCCCCCTCTGCCAAAGTTACCACTGCCTCCATAATTTCCACCACCTCTGCCCATGAAGTTACTTCCTCCACCACCACGGCCTAATAAAAAAAAAGAAAATTTCAAAGAACAGTTGAATTATTTCACCATGTTAATACTCTCTTCCCATGCCTAAATCCAGTAACATGTAACTTACCTCTCTGTGAGCTTGCTGCCTGCATCTCTTGTTTAGAAAGGGCCTTCTTCACTTCACAATTGTGTCCATTAATTGTGTGGTATTTCTGAACTATAAAATAAAAAATTAATGACTTCAGTATAATTTTCCAAATGCTAGTAGTCGAACATTCACCAAAAGATCATTTTGTTTTGTAATGGGTTGGCTCAGTGGATACAGATATTAACCTTTTTTGTAATCGACAAGAGTATTGAGCCTCATTTCTTTGTATTCACTACCAAGTGTTCAAATGCTGCTTTGTCATCACATTTAAGTTGTACAGTTTAAAATAACACAAAGGCACTCAACAGCATCTTATAGCAAGGATATGTTTAAACATGTATAGCCGACACTTACCAACAATTTTATCAACAGTATCATGATCATCAAAGGTAACAAACGCAAAGCCCCTTTTCTTGCCACTCTGTCTATCTTCCATAACCTCAATGGTTTCAATCTTGCCGTAAGTCTCAAAGTAATCTTTCAGATGGTATTCTTCTGTGTCTTCTTTAATGCCACCCACAAATATCTTCTTCACTGTCAAATGCGCACCAGGCCTAACGGAATCCTAAAATAAATTTTGTTTGAATAAACAAAAGAGGAGGACTTCCCTTAAAAAATAAAATAAAGCCTATAAATCTGCTTACTTCTCTGGAAACTGCTCGTTTTGGCTCCACCACACGACCATCAACCTTATGCGGTCGAGCAGCCATAGCAGCATCTACTTCTTCTACACATGAATAGGTGACAAAGCCAAAGCCCCTGGACCGCTTTGTCTGTGGATCTCTCATTACCTAAACAAAAAAAATAAATAATCCACATGAAAATAAAGTAATCAGACTGTTAAAGTTGTGAAGGGTTCCCAGAATTGAACTTTACTAATTGAAAAAAAAAGTGTAAAATATACACACACACAGGGAGTAAAGGGAAAAAAAGAACCTACCACACAATCTGTTAGCTTCCCCCATTGTTCAAAGTGTTCCCTCAAGCTGTCATCTGTTGTTTCAAAGCTCAAGCCTCCAATAAACAGCTTCCTCAACTGTTCAGGCTCCTTAGGCTCATGGCCCTGCAAAAACAAACTATTTACAACCCTACACAGTTTATTTTTGACACGCATCACATTGTGCATAGCCAGGTGATTATAAATAAAGGACCAAAGGAAACCACCTGGGCAATAAAAGCATGAAGACACCCAGAAGAGAAAGTAAGCTATACAACACAGCGTTTTATGGGCCTCCGAGTATACACATGCAGGGTATAAGGTTGTCTACATTCTATAAGACCATTCATAAAGTGAATCATAGTTACCTGATCTTCTGAACTCCATTCATCCTAAAGAAATGTAAAACATGTTGTTACTACATACACGAGTAAATTAACACTTATTTAAATTCAGGATATTCCATAATTTACATATAATGCGAAATCCGTCTCAAAGATATAGGCCATACATATACTTAACAATAACCCCCATGATCGAAAATAAACGGAATTTAGCAGTTTTGAAGTGAGGACGTGAAACGTGATCGCGTAGTAGCAGCAGCAATAGTAAACAAAAATCCCAACGCTATCCCGAGCGCCTTTCGTTAGGCGTGTATTTACGGCAGGATTAACAAGAAGGGCCTTAGCGGCCCAAAATCACACGTTCTGCAGCAGAATTCACCCCCTTTCAAAATACGGCGTTAGTGGGACTGCAGCACTAAACCTGGCGATATTTCAGCGGCTCCCATTTTATCTAGGCCTAGTTTCCTGTTGGCGGCCATTTGAGGCCTTAGCCGCAGAGGGGGGAGGGGCTTTAAGTCCTCACGGAGTAGGCCTAGCTCGGCGTGAGCGCTGAGGAGACGGACACCACGCGAAAAAGAAAGGATAAGTAAGCCACTGCATGCCTTACTCACAGGGCTAGCAAAGGCCCTGCTGTGGCTGTAAAGACAGCTGCGACCCCCAACCCGCACAATGCCTATCGAGGCCGGCTACACTTCCCACGAGCTATCCTCAAAACCCACCTGCTCCGGTCATTATGTTCGCTCCCACAGCCCGTAACAACCTAAATCAGCACAGAACGGAGTTAAAATTCCACAAACCGAACGACCACTTACCTCCATTCCTCCGCGAGGCATTTAGCTACGTTCACTCGGTGTTACCGCCAGGAAAGAAGAGGTTGAAGGAAGGCGCGTTCGCCTCTCACGTGAGACGTTCCAGGGCGTAAACCCCGCCTCTTGCCTTTCTTCCCAAATGATGGCCCCGCCCTCACATACGTTTTACGCTGCGGCGGCGGCGCCATTTTGATTTTTTAGAAGTGACGTGTTTAGTGGAGTCGTAATGGTTGAATTGTGGAGAAATTATTCATTTTCTTACCGTGGTCAAATTTTATGAATTAGAAAACATGAAGCGTTTGGGTGACGTGGAGGGATAGAATACAGTCTCCTTATACTTTTTTATAACGTAGTGGGTACTTTCCCCCCTGTCTTTCCAGGGCACATGTGATATACACGACTTTATATAGCGCAGGTACCGAGTCTCGTTAAAGTTCCGTGTGTTCTAGCAAGATTTTCATCTATTTCGGGGGTTATAGGGCAAATATTACGGAATGCACGTCACTTTTTTTTTCAAACTCTCGTTTCGCCCCCCCCCCAATATTGAGCATTCTGATTTCTGTCGCAGATCTTGAAAACACCACATAAAACTATGTTACTAAAAAGAAAAGCTGCCTGGGTATGTCATTAGAACCATTTTGACACTTTTCAGGCAGCCATGTAATCATTAATCGCTGGCAGTCAGTTTGCGGTAACTTTATCTTTTTCCTAGTTGTCGCTCGTCCGTTGTAATTTTGCTTTGTATTTCTTGGCAAAAGGGGTGACCGCAGAAAAGGTCCACTTTAAGTAGATTTGTGCATTTGTATTTGGGAGAATATGAAAACGATCAAGAATGTTGCATTTGTGTTCAAATGTAATATGGCGGTGGATAAATGTACATGTAGACTCATGACACGTTTTCACGTAACGCCCGCCATTTCTTGAAAGAGGCACTTTGACTGACTGAGCGGCATACCAGGGAAGTTCTTAGCTCCGGCTAACCCAAAGTCTTCCTTTATGGGACTCGGCCAGGACTGCCTGCTGATGCTGGAGGTATTCCCGCTGATGTCAGTGGGTGTTTTTGCTGACACTGTGAACACCCCCATTTAAAGGGGAAATGGGCGGGACGGGGCATGTCAAGACCCCGCGACCTGGAGGATTCAGGTGTTGATCCGGAGAAGTGGTCCATCACCCAGAGATCTCCGATTCAAACCCGGAGAGTTCCCAGGTATGCTGAGCGGATCAGCTCACTTTTGTGACATCATGCATTTAATAACACATAGTCAATTTAAAATTAGATAACCAAACTGGTGCACTACTACTACCCTTAACCTTACATTAACTCTATCTGCATTAACTTCATCTGCATACCTGCCAACAGTCCTGAATTTCCTGGGACAGTCCCATTTTTTGCAGTTCTGTCCTGTCAATTGGGATTGTAGGTATTGTGAGTTTTCTCCCTCAAAGATTTTAGTTTGTTTTGCAATTGAATTGTTCACGTTATAGGTCACATTAAAGGTGGAACAAGTTCTGAAATTATTTATCTTTGTCTCTTCGACTTAAATCTTTGATTTATTCTTTAACATCACAAGAACCTGGCAGTTTAACAGAGGTGTTTTATACAATATAATTTTTTAGAAACCATTTTATTTTCTATTTTTCTGCGCTACTCTCTGGGATGACCCCAGGTATCTCTATTGGCAGTATCAACAGCAGGGTTCCCCAGCACAGTAATCACGGGGTTCCCTTGAACATCCTATGGAGAGCCCTCTGATTATAGTTTGCAGCCCAATGACAGCTCTGTGATTGGGACTGCAGCATACAAGTTTGGAAACAAGCTTGCTTGGAAATGTAGCTGATGTGGCCTCTCCCCAATTGGCCTTATAAGTGGCTATTTAAGAGTTACACTGGAGTTAAACGGGAGGGAAATGACATACCACGTACCACTGCAGAAAGCGGCTACAACACCATTGGAACCAGATCAACACATCCCCATCCAAGAAGTCCTCTCCTATTGTCTCACTTCCCACTCAACCACCGACTAGATTTTAAGCTCGCAAGAGCATGGCCCTCTTCTCCTTTTGTACCAGTTATTGTATGTGTTTTTGTATGTGAAATTTCTACTGATTGTAACTGAGCTGCGGACTCTGCCGGCGCTTTATAAATAAATGTAATGTAATGCAGGGCTTGACAAATTTCTTGTGAATCTAAGCGCCAGCTAAAAAAGTTAGGAGCCAGGATTTTTTAAAAACTAACAGTTGGTCAGGAGTGATCTGATCATCATCAGCCCACTTACTGATATTTAGTCCCCACAAGCTTGTCATATACAATTGTAGCATTGAAGGGGTTAACGCTGCACTGTCGTTCTCATGGAGCGATCAGGCAGCAGGGGAGGGTTGGGGCTGGTCTCCAGAAGAACCCTGTCCCTGAAGCTACCTCTGGCAGCTGGGACGCAATTGCTGGTCTATAGACCAGCCATTGCAGGGAGGAGTCTCTGATGACTGCTGTACTCTTCCATGCCTACAAGAGTCATCAAAGGGCTTATGGAGGCTTGTTTTTGCTGTTGCTGGTCTGCCTGGGCTTCCAATCAACACACAACCCCCTTCCCTGAAGCTGTCTGTGGCAACTGAAAACGAAATTGCTGGCTTGCTGGCAATCGCTTTTTTCAGGCTACAGAATCGCCTAGAGAAGACACCTGGGCAGACAGCAGCAGCGCCTCCGCGATCACCACAATTGTGGTGACATGGGGGCATTTTGGGGGGGATTTAACAGGCTGACAAACACCTAGGCACCAGGATAAAATTCTCAGTCGCCATGGCCACCTGGCCCCTGGGATTTGTCGAGCCCTGATGTAATGTAATGCATTTGCACACCCTGAATGGGAGACCTGATCAGGGTCTCGGAGTACTGTCACATTCAATCTGACAGGCCGGGGCCACAAATTTTGGACGCAACTGTCAAATGTGAGACAAGGCTGTCATTTGACAGGAAGGGTTTAGACCTGCCGGTGCCAAAAAGATATGTGGATGGTCCTCATTTTCTTGTGGCATATCCCCTATGTCCATGGTCCTGAAGAGACAAACAAAAAGCTTCTAACAAACAAAAACTCATGCACAATTTTAGCAAAGTAACCCATTTTTGGATATGTAATATACATATTAAATAGTTTGCTAAGTGCATCTTAATTCTTATGGAAGCAGCTAGGTTGTACACGTGGCTTCTCCATTTTGGCGTTCGTCTTGTTAAATAAATCATGACACGGTGTGATATATCATGTATTGTTCATCGTGTCGTGTTTGTCGGAAATGGGTATTTCCTGTTCATCCGTGGCAGCACACAATGGGTTAACGTTTCCTCGTTCCCTTGGAATAGAAGATACACTCAAGCAATAGCACAGAGACAAGTAATAATTGATTAATTAATTAATTGGTGGTCCCTCCCACACATACCCTATAAAACCCGTTACCCAACAACAGACACCTGTATTTTTTCTCTTCTAGGAACAGAAGAAGAGACAGAGACAGGTAGCCTCTATACTGGGCGTTTGCTTAGTCCCTGGGGCAGGAGAGTGTTTATGCGGCCGTAAACTGGGAGTTTTCCTGGTCCCTCAGCCAGCTCACCACCCGGTTACCTATAACATAGTGATTGACATCGGGTGTGCCAAGGATCCCTTCTCCTGTTCAGGAGGAACAGAAGAAGAGACAGAGACAGGTAGCCTCTATACTGGGCGTTTGCTTAGTCCCTGGGGCAGGAGAGTGTTTATGTGGCCGTAAACCGGGAGTTTTCCTGGTCCCTCAGCCAGCTCACCACCCGGTTACCTATAACAGAGTGATTGACATCGGGTGTGCCAAGGATCCCTTCTCCGGTTCAGGAGGTAGGTCAGTCCCCTCATGTCTGAGCTTCCCGGCGGTTCGGCTGGGATAAGGACGCGGGCTGATGTCGGTGAGCGCGGGTTGCCGGGCGTATGCGCAGTGGCCATGGTGCTGTTATGCGCAGGCGCAAAGCTCCATCTGCGGGCGGGAGATTTACATTCCGCAGCCATTCTGAGCTCACACTCAGCCGGGGCAGCAGATCCGAGGGTGTTGGCAGGTTCTGGGATTTGGAATCCCTCTCCTTCCCTTATCACTTTGTGTTTTCACTCTAATTGTGATTTACTGTCTCCTCTTTCCTCTTAGGATGTCCAGTCCCGGGGGAAAAAGGAAGAGAAAGTCCAGGCATACTGCCTGTTTGAATTGCTCCCAGCCCTTGCCCGAATCCTGGGCTCAGGATAAATGTGCAGGATGTATGTCTACGGAACAACCAGCCCAGATGGAGCCTGGGATGTTCTTAGACTGGTTTAAAGAGCAACTGACTAGCACTTTCCAAGAAGTGGTGTCCTCCATGACAGGAAAGAAGAAAAACAAGCCTTCCGTTAGTCACAGATCTACGGAATCTAGTGCCACTGTGCGATCAGACTCTGAGGATTCAGATGACGAAGCCCCGGATGACCTTTACCTACTGCATAAGGACAAAGTGCCTAAGCTTATCTCGGTTATTAAGCGTGTACTGGAGTCTGATAGAGACGTGTCTAACAAGCCTGTTAGAGAACAGCTATTTTATTTTCCCTGTAACAAAGGTTAAGAGTTTCCTGCGCACCACTTAATCTCTGGTTGGTGTGAAAAGTATTGGGAGAAACCCGGGAAGAGAACAGATCCGGGGGCGAAGTTCAAGTCCATCTATAAATTGAATTCAGAGGCATGTTCACACTGGGAGAATCCACCGAAAGTGGATATTGCAGCAGCGAAACTGGCTACAAAGTCTTTCTTTCCCTCTGACGAGTCATGCAATGCAAGAAAACCCATGTGGCAGCAGCATCCTCCAAGGTGGCTGAAGCCTCTATACCAGTGGCCAGGGCACTCCGTATATGGCTAACCTATCTTGCCCAGTATGTGGAAGAGGGGGTGCCAAGGCAAGAAATCATGAGTAATATCTCTATCATGAAGACCGCTGCTGACTTTCTTTGCGATGCCCCCTTGGATGTCCTTAAATTTTCATCTAGGTCCATGGCCCTGGCCGACGCGACGAGGAGATCCCTTTGGATCAAACAGTGGGAAGGAGACATTCCATCAAAGAACAACTTTGTGTCTCTTCCTTTTCATCCCTCATCTTTATTTGGGCCACAGCTCAAAGACATATTAAAGTCTCTAAGTGAAGAGAAGGGTACATCTTTTCCGCAATCACGAAAGAAACCCACTTTCAAGCTTTTCAGGGGAAGATTTCGGAGATCACCCTTTCGTCAGTCAGACAGGAAAAGGCATCCTCAGATGCCTGGGTCAAGACACTATAAGAAGAGGATATTCTCTGGAATTAAGAGAAAAACCTCCAGACAGGTTTCTAATCAGTCGAACCGCCAGTCCTGTTATTCCGCTTCTCATCAATCAGTATGTGCTGAAAAACGCATTGGAGGAAGTACCATATCACAAGAGCCATATTCCAGTACTGAGAAGCCATCGGAGATTCCTTCGCCTGGCAGTCAGAGATCATCAGCGAATTCGTCACCTCCAATTTACGTGCCTTCCCTTTGGGATTACATGGGCTCCGAGGATTTTCATGTAGATAGCGGTGATCCTGTCAGCGGCTCTCAGAGTTCAGGGGGTACACGTGACCCCATACCGCGACGACTGGCTGATTAAAGCCCAACGAAGCAAATGCTAGATCTCCATGTGCAGCTTACTATTCAGGTTCTGCAGGATCACGGATTTCTAATTATTACAAGAAATCACAACTTCTTTGTCATAAATTCTCACTCTATGAGACTTCTTTTCTCCAGCGAAAGAAGCACGAATATCAGGCAGTCTGTGAACCACCTTATATTCCTCAACGAATCAGAGAGGCGATGAGAGTCCTCGGCCTGCTCACATCAGCACTGGAAGCAGTTCCATGGGGAAGAGCGCACATCAGGTCGCTACAAGATCATATCCTGAGATCATGGAACAGGGAGCAGGACACCCTGGATGGCATGATGGTAATCCCGGTCCATCTGAAGAAGGATCTGGGATGGTGGTTGACACCAGAAAGATTTCTAAACGGCTTACTCCCGACCCATAGTCCTGACTACCGATGCCTCGGCGAAAGGCTGGGGAGCCCACACTATGGAAGCCTGGGTCCAACAGAAATGGAAACCGGCGGAACCAAGACTCTCATCCAACTTGAGAGAGTTAGCTAGCACTGTTTCATTTCAAAGACCTTCTCTTTCACAGGGCAGTCCAAGTCCAGACGGACAATTTACCAGCAGCATACTACATAAACAAACAAGGCGGAACTAGGAGCAGGTTGCTGCAGAAAGAGTGTGCCCAGATCATGGAGTGGGCGGAAATCAATCTTCTCTCCCTCTCAGCTGTCCACATCAAGGGGTTGTTGAACGTGGCATCAGCCTGGTTAATCAGAAATACCATGCTCCCAGGCGAGTGGGAACTGAATTCCAGAGTTTTCTCCCTTATAACATCCAGATGGGGCACGCCAGAGCTAGACGCGATGGCCACTCGCCAGAACTCGAAGCTGTCTCGGCTTCTGCTCACTATCAAGGAAAGACAGTCCGACCTTCATAGACGGTCTATCAATCAACTGGAAACTAATCTTCATTTATGTGTTCCCTCCTACCCCTCTCTTTCCAAAGGTACTGAAGAAGATTCAGACTGAGAACGCCAGAGCAATCGCTATTCTCCCATACTGGCCCCGTCGGGCATGGTTTCAGCTCGCATTGATGCTTTCGAGCGGGGTGTTGTGGAAGCTGCCGATCTCCAAGGATCTGCTTCTTCAATCAGGGATGTTCCACCCAGACCTGAACAGACTGCAATTGATGGCATGGTGCATGAGAGGTCAGCATTAATTGATCAAGGGCTTTCTAATGAAGTCGTTAACACTCTGCTAGAGTCCAGGAAACCAGCCACAAGGAGAGTGTATTCTAAAGTTTGGAAACTATACTTAGATTGGTGCATGAGAAAAGAAATGTCTCCTACAGATATACCTACTCTGCTGCAGTTTCTTCAAGAGGGCTTTGACAAAGGGTTAAAGCCGAACACATTGAAGGTCCAGGTGACAGCAAATAATGCGCAACTGAATGGAGCCATTATATCATGACCCCATCCCTACCTGGGATGGGGTCTTGATCAACCTTTTGAACCGATGGACTCGGCCTCTCTAAAGTTCATTTTGTTTAAAACCATTTTCTTAGTTGCCATCACATCAACTAGACGAGTCAGTGAACTCCAGGCGTTATCTAGCAGGGAACCTTATCTAAGGTTACTCCCAGAGGCAGTGATTCTAAGAACAATGCCGGGATTTCCGCCTAAAGTTCCGTCAGTCGAGAATCTAATTCAGGAGATCATACTTCCAGTACTACCATCTCAATAAGACAATTTACACCTCCTGGATGTGAAACGAACCATTGTAAGCTACTTGGAGAAAACCGCTCCTTTTAGGAGGTCTCTTCCTTCAATTTCAAGGCCAAAACAAGGGCAAAAGAGCAAGCAAAGCTACTCTAGCCAGATGGTAAAGAGACACCGTCAAGATGTGCTATACCATGGAAGGTATTCAATCTCCTCTAACACTAAAAGCTCATTCCACAAGATCAACGGCAGCATCGTGGGCAGAGAGGTACCACATACCGATGGATCAAATGAAACACTACAGGTTGGATGTCGCATCCTCTCAAGGATCAGCCTTTGGCAAGAGTGTAATCCATGGAGCAAGTATGATGTAACTGCTTGTGATTTCCCACCCTGTATTTTTTTGTCACTGCTGGGCTCGTCCCATTGTGTGCTGCCACGGATGAACAGGAAGTGGAAAATGTACCTTTTTTGAAATTTTCATTTCCTGGAATCCGTGGCAGTACAAGTATACCCACCCAATAAATGTTTTCACTGCTATATACCATACAGGTGTCTGTTGTTGGGTAACGGGTTTTATAGGGTATGTGTGGGAGGGACCACCAATTAATTAATTAATCAATTAATACTTGTCTCTGTGCTATTGCTTGAGTGTATCTTCTATTCCAAGGGAACGAGGAAACGTTAACCCATTGTGTACTGCCACAGATTCCAGGAAATGAAAATTTCAAAAAAGGTAAATTTTCCACCTATTTTGGGTAAATTGGGGGATTCCAGATGCCAACCTTCGTCTACAGATAAATTGTTTAAATTTCACTCAAATAATAACAAGAAATACGTCTTTGATAAGAAAATGGAGGGTTTAATACTGCGATGAACACACACAGGGTTACATTGATAATGAAGCTGTATGGTAACAAGGACGTAACAGAGATGTAACTAACTGCAACAAGAATGTAAAAGATTGTAACAAGGTATTGGGGGAGACACACAATTCTTATAGGGACAATGACATCACGTTTACAGAGATCAAAAGGCTCACACCAAACAAAAGCTTCAGGCTTTTTACAGATTGTATTCGCAGACAATACAATACACTATTTACAGTTGTACATTTGCCTTTTAATGTGGGCTTCAGGAGACTACATTTGTATTTAACCCCTTCAATCCCAGGGGGTTTTGGTACCTCAAAGCCCGGAGCAATTTTGCCATTTTTGCGCCATGTCGGTTCAGCGATTATTCTCTTTTCCTGTGAATAGTGTACCCATGTAAACTATATATTGTTTTTTCAAGGAGAGATAGAGCTTTCTTTTGATACCATAGTTGGATAGTCGGACCATTTACACAAAAATGGTTACGATGACAATGTGTCCCTGACGCTGCATGAAGGGCTGGACGTACCAGTACGTCCTTAGGGGTTTCTTAATGGGCTTTCTTTATGATTTGGTTTTGGAGTGTGAGCAATTAAAAATAAAGCACTGATTTGTTACAAACTGGTGTTCCTGACTCTGATTGCCCTAGAGGACTGTGCTTAAGACCCCTAACTGTGATGTTTATGGCCCTAGTGCTACCGGGTTTGTAACAGTACCTTGAAACAATGACCAACTTTATTTGCTGATTATTACGTGAATTTGTTCCACTGACTTGTTTACCCTGTGTTATTGTTTTATTTTTATATTATATTTATAATATTACATCTTTATATAATCTCTGCATGTTTAGGTACAGATGTGAAGTAACTCACATCTTAAATATCTGCTTATTTGTTACATAATGTAACAGTATGGGTTGATAGCTGGTTAATTAAGTGCATAAGCTGAATTGTGCCGAATAGATATATCAACGTGTCTAACTAAAAACGTCATATTTTAAAAGAGTTGTTTAGTCACATTTTTTCAGTGTATTCAATCATGCGTAACGTCTAGGTCAAATAGTGAGGGACTGTGTTAAAAAATGCTGAATATTACAAATATATATGGCAATATATAACAGGGTGACATGTCTGCCTGTAGGATATACATCATTTGAGTTTGCCATATTTTCTCTATTGTACTATTAATCATTCCATATGCCTGGTGAAAAGCTCTAGTAATAAATGAAATAGTGTACATGCCGTGGTTAGGTTTTTCTTAAAATTTAGATTTGAAAATAATATGATCTAGTATCATTAGAAATTGTTGTGCAGAATTTTGGTTTCTGTTTTATTTTTACTATTGTAATGTGTATTGCAGTTTTACACTAACTAAATTTTACTAACATGAGTCAGAAAAAATCTGATACACATATATTAAACACACCGGGGCTATAACCTAATATGGCTGATGGTAAGGAATTATGTCAGAATGAATACTAGGAATTATTCAGCTGTCTGTTCCCTTCAGGTTGGATACCTACATGGCAGGGAAGGTAAAATGTGCTCTATGACATTAAGGTATTGGAGATTAATTGTGCCATATAACAAGCCATTTTTTTAGGGACAACTGGGGTTGACGGTTACGCCTATCTTTCCCTGCAACCCAGTCAGATCTTCATGGGTCCTCATGCATGTAAATACCACCTCTAAGCTTACATGTTGAGGATGTCTATCCCTTTAAAGTGCATCAGGTGCAAAATGAACATATCTACCACTTATGTTTAGTTAGATATCAAATGCTGAACCATTGATTCATTAAGACATAAAAAGTCAAGCATGTCACCACCAGTCATTGTTGCTTATACATCTGTGTTTTTATTAGACTTGTGCATTCATATTCATATGAATTGCAAATTAACCGAATTTAGATAACTTCCCCAAAGCCAGAAAACAAGGCCAGACCCCCCCGGGACAAAAAGCTCAGAATTTGTAATCCAAAATTCAAGGGTTCACGTTCACTCACACTCTCTCACAGTCAGTCTCGTTCATTCACGCTTCATGAACTCTTCCCCAATTGGGGGATCTAAACTCGTGGCATATTCTGGACTATGCTGGCAGTTCCAGGGGGCTGCACCACCACTGCGGCATAATTAAAGGGCAGATTGCCTTACTGGGCGATCTGGCTCCTTGGCACTCCATTGCTTCACATGTTTAGTGGGAGACCTTGGTACCAGGTCATATACACAATGGAGCACTATGCCTAGCCACCACAGACTCTGTAATGATCCTACTCTGCGCATCACCACTTTAAAAAGTCCTGGTGATCAGCAACAAGTGAAAGCTTCTTTTGAAAAGGTCATAGATGCGCCAAGGTTTATGGAAATAATACATTTCCATATGATTTACACATATTCTTTTCTCATAAATAAATAAATGTAATATTTAATAGTTTCATTAATACATATCATTGCAGTAAATTAATTGTTGACTATTTAATAAGTACAGGTAAAACGATCTAAAATCCTTAAAATTGTATCTTGTTAAAGCTAAACACGGTAGAATAATTGTAAAGCTATTTTGTGTAAGATTTGGTTTTCCCGCTTTGGAAATATAAACGTTTGAGAGAATACGAAACATATAAGAAGCCTTTTCTAAAGATTCTTATCTTTATTTTCTGGTGTAACAAAATGATACATTAATTACAAACCACTACTACGCCAACTGTACATGAAACAGTAATCTCTCACAGCAGAGAATCAAGTTCATGCCCTGAAGCATTTAGAAAATGGGAACATCTTTGGTAGGCAATCTTTCTAACTTTCATTAAGTATTTACTGAACTGGAAGCTGGAGAGCTCTCCAGAATGCAAAGTGGGATAGGGTCATTATTTATGCACATCCCATTGTACATAATTAAAAAGTATTCTGTATTCTGCAGATATAATTTGTGGAGAGTTATTGGGGTTGCCAAGCTATATACAGCAACTGTACAGTAGCCAGGATTCATACGATGTATTTTATAATAGGGTAGCACAGTCTACAAAACATAGCCAACTAATCACACTATCATGTTTAATGTGAGCATAGAATATGAAAGTGGAGATACAATGCCAGAATTATTTTAAATGCTTGGTGTTTTCTGCTAAAATAATGTTTTGGATGCACTTCTTACGGAAATCAAGGACTCCATGGTAGAATAGTGTTTTGTTTGTTTTTCTGCATTTAAAAAAAATTAAGTTTGCTTATCTTATCTCTTGGAGAAGCAGTGTTTAGAAATCACAGAGCTCTGATACTTCCAACAGAAGAAAAGTGCTATAATCAGTAAAATCAATTTTCAGTTGACCAAAAAGATTCCTTTTTAATAGGAAACCTTCAAATTGATTTCTGCTAGATTAAACATGGGTAACAATGGAAGCAGTCTGAAAGACAGTACATCCTGCCACTAGTTACTCGTGAAGGTATTTTATTCATATAAGGAAGCCAGGTAGGTTTTAACCAGCTGCACATTCGATTGCTAAAGCATGTTTAAATATTGCATGTGCACTGCTTTACTTAATCGAAGCTTTAGGGCCGATCTTTTTTGCATTCAGTCAATTTAGAAATAAATATTTATCCTGAACTGAGCATGCGCAGTTAACACTATTAGTGCCTGGTGCCCTTTTCAGATTTGCTCAGTTGTTGTACTCTTACACAGTATTGCAACTCAGCGTCTCAGAACCTGCTCTTCCAGCCCCTGTTCCTAATTCTTGTTCCATGTACCCATGGCTCCCTGACCTGCTCCTGAACCTGGTTATTGTGACCTA
Organism: Spea multiplicata; assembly: GCA_009364415.1. Classification (NCBI taxonomy): domain Eukaryota; kingdom Metazoa; phylum Chordata; class Amphibia; order Anura; family Pelobatidae; genus Spea; species Spea multiplicata. Next base: position 51,889,799 of record VKOC01000001.1, on the reverse strand, counting down.
GACTTTGACCCTAGCTTGTCTGAGACTACACTACTGTTGATTAAGACCTTTTGGCTTTTGGTTCCGATCATCATGACCTTGGCTACTGACCTTGGTCTGTTCAGCCCTTTTGGCTTCTGACATCTTCATCTGGCTCTTTGTACATGTATGACCCAGTTAGACCTTCTCCTATGACTTAGTTGCTTAAAAGGAGCATCGGCCAGTAGTTACAATGTACATACCTTGTAGTTTGCCAGATGTAACTAATACTCATAAATAATGCCCAATATTCCTTGTTTCAGTAGCAGCCAAGCTGATAGTTATTCTTTGATATTGCTTTATTTGGTAACTATACCATTTTCAGCAAGCTTTTAACAATCATGGTTAGATCCTGATAATATAGCTGACAGGTTAAGAACTGCCGCAAAATTGTTTACTGTCTTTGCTGTAAAATGGGTTTATTGCTATTTTATTTCCTAACCACCCATATAGATCATATCCTAGTTATATTCTTAAACAATGGAAATGCATATTAATTTTCTGATTATATTTTTGTTTCACGCTGCAAATATATAGAATTTATTAGTTTCATATGACATTTTCAATAACCTGTTCTATGCCATGAATCTTAAACGCTACCCAAAAGTCAAAATAGTTTTATAACCAATCCACGATTGTAAAATTATATATTGGCTTTTTTCAGGACAAGGAGGGCTTTATATACCATTATTTTGACCATATTATCTAAGTTACTATAAGAAAATATATAAAATATGGTAAAAAAACCTTTTCTGACTTTTGTTTGAAAATATTTTACTCATCTACAAAAGTTAATGGAAAAAACTGCTAAATAGATTACCCAGAATACCCAGTGTTTTTATGCTTGGGGTTTTTTCCCTGCTTTTTGCAAGTTATAGGGCAATACGTACAAGTAGCATGTTGCAATTTCAAAACTATTTTTTTCAACCCATATTTGTTTCCAAACTAGACACCCCATTGTAATTCAAATACTAGTATTTTATTCTTTATTCTTTCCATACACTAATTCTACTACCAGCCTTTGTCAAAATTTGTGGTAGTAATTTTTTCCCACCTATTGTACTTCAAGTATGAAGCCGGCACCATATTTAATAGGGTATACCCTTGAAGCTGCGAGGAGGGATCAGGTGGGCCCCTGCTGCAGTTTTCAGTGTTGCTGAATGCCTCAACATTGAGGCATTACAGCAACACTGTTTGGGAGAAGATCACTTTCTAATTCCGTTTAACCTCATGATGTGTCAGGTACGTCAGCTGTCTTTATCAGTATGTATTTCTGTGATGTGCCTGGCACATCAATTGTCATCAAGGGGTTAAATAACACCAGATGAATAAGAAAAATCAGTTGTAACACATTAATAATATAAGAACTGTAATTATGCAGTATGTGACCTTGTTTCATAAAGCCACTGTCCCCCAAAAGTAATAGCGAAACTCTCTGCCTCTTCACCAACAAATGTTAATATAAACTTATCTTTAGAGGTTTCACATAGGAGATGGTAAACATTTTAAAAAGGAAACATTTGGGATCTTGAAATTTTGGCCTGTCTTTTCTAGGCTTAACAAAGTTTAGAGAGAGGTATACCCCTTCCTTTTCTTAGCATGAAATCTAATTTTTCTTCAACCTTAAAGAATGCCCCTGTGATGTTTTGTAATGTTCTATAAATGTAAAGACCAGACAGTATTGGGGCACCTGAATATTACACCAACAGGTACTTTTACGACATTGCAATACATTACTACGTAGTTGGTCCCCCTTTTGCAGCTTTAGCGTCTTCCACTCTTCTGATTTCGACACTATTTTGGAGTGTTTCTGTGGGAATTTTCGCCCATTCATTCAGTAGTGCATTTATGAGGGCAGGCACTGGAAGGCCTGGCTCGCAATCTCTGTTCCAGTTCATCTCAACGGTGTTTGATGGGGGTGAGGTCAGGGCTCTGTGCAGGCCAGTCAAGTTCTTTCACACCAAACTTATCCAACTATGTGTTTATGGACCTTGATTTGTGCACTGGGGCACAGCCATGCTGGAATAGAAAAAGGCTTTCCCCAAACTGTTTCCATATGCATAACAAAGTTTAAGCTAGATGATGTCTAGGTGTGTCAGAAAGTACACCCTCTTTGAATTCAGGACATAACAATCAACTGTTCCTTAGCGGGTCTAAAAATTAGGTAAATACAACCTCAAATGAGCAACAACACGTGACATATTACAGTATGTCATGATTTATTCAACAAAAATAAGGCCAAAATGGAGAAGGCAACTAAGTACACCCTTAATGCTCCCAGGTGCTGCTAATCAAATGCCCTTGATTAATTGATCATCAGCAAGTGCTTGCTAGTCTCGAGCATTCATGTGTGTGCTAACATAATACCAAGGAAGAAAGACATCATCAATGATTGTAGAGAAGCAATTTTTGCTGCCCATCAAGCTGCCCATCATTGCCTGTAAGGCAATTCCTGAACAATTTAAAGTCCATCATTCTATAATGAGAAAAAATATTCAAAAGTGGAAAACATTCAAGACAGTTGCCGATCTTCATAGGAGTTGTCTCAGCAAATTCAGCCCAATGTCAGGCTGTGCAGTGCTCTGGAAAAAAAGGCCTCAGTTAGCATGTTAAATGTTTGGAAAGGTTGTCAGTCTCTTCTCTCTAAAAAGAACATAAGCACTGCTTAGGTGTGCAAAGTAACATCTGAACAAACCACAAGAATGTCCTTTAAACAGACGAGATCAAAGTGGAGATGTTTGGCCATAATGCACAGCGGCACGGTTGGTGAAACCAAACACAGCATATCAGCACAAACACCTCATACCAACTACCAAGCACAGTGGTGGATGGTTAATTACTTGGGCTTGGTTTGCAGCCACAGGACCTGGGAAACCTGCAGTGAGTCGACCATGAACTCATCTGTATACCAAAGTGAAATGTGAGGTCATCTGTCCAGCAACAATTGGGTTATGTAACAGGACAATGATCCCAATCACACCAGCAAGTCTAAAACAGAATAGCTGAAAAAGAAAAGAATCAAGGTGTTTGGAAAGACCCATTCAAATTCCTAACCTCAACCCGATTGAAATGCCGTGGTGGGACCTTAAGAGAGCTGTATATAAACAAATGTTCACAAACCTCAATGAACTGTAGCAGTGTTGTAAAGAAGAGTGCGCCAAATTTCCTCCACAACGATGTGAGAGACTGATAAAGGCATACAGAAAAGATTAGTCCAAGTTAATGCTGCAAAAGGTGGTTCTACTAGCTATTGCATCATAAGGCTTACTTAGTTTTTCACACATGGCTTCTCTATGTTGGCTTTATTTTTGTTGAATAGGTCATGACACTGTGTTATATGTCATGTGTTCTTGTTCATCTGAGGTTGTATTTACCTAATTTTTAGACCTGCTAAGGAACAGATGATTGTTATTACGTCCTGATATGTAAAACTGTAGAATTCAGAGAGGGTGTACTTTTTCACACAACTGTATTTACCATTTCTCAATACATAAGAATAGCCTATTCAATAAGAAAATAATAATCATTTTTGTATGCAATGTTCCAGTATGCTTTAGCTTTTCAGTATACTATTATTCTGAGCAATAATATTTTACTGGGATGATTTCTTAATTTCTTGTAATAGTATGTTCTTGGGTAGCTATTTGATCCCCTTGGGTAATGTACATTTTTGGAGCCTCATGGGTATGATAACCTTGTAGTTGATTGAAATACATCATCAGACATAGGGAGGTAAAGCTTAAATGCTTCACAGCAAGAAAAACAAGTTCTTTGCCTGAAGCGTTTACAAAATGGGAACATCTTTGATAGACAATCTTTGTAAGTTTAAGCCCTTACATATAAGTTAGAGCGGTTGCTAAATGGCAAAAAATAACTTGAGGCTATAGCATTTAATTAAACCGTGTGAGTTGTTTATAACTTTCTTAATTACTTGTGCAATCAATTAATGCTAATCTAATATAAAAGTTGCCCAATACAGAATAATGAGAGGAAAGAAGATGCCACATTTTGCCTTAAGACATAAAAAGTATTTTTTGTGTGGTCATATAAAATAAGAGGATCTATTCACTAAGGTTGAGTTGGCCATGAATAATGTTGGGATAATTTTTTGTAGCACATGCATTTACTGAGGATTACAACGGCTATTTTGACTTTTTTTGTGGAATTTTTCACCAGCTCGCTTCCTCTGTAAATTCTTTAAGAATTATATTCAGCACCTGGAATGAAACAGCAAAGTAATTGTAATAAAATAAGAGAGAAGAGTGCTCGTTATGTAGGGTGTTGGTAATTGGAGAGATGATGAACTAGAAGAGTAGATTAGCAATCCATTATATTACAAAATTTGATTGTTTATGTCCCAGCAGTTATCTAAGAGATAGCTATCTGTGGCTAGATTGAAAATTGTTTCATACACTATACTGTACCAGCAATGTTCTTATACTGCAGGGATACATTACTGTTTTTACCTAATAAGTTAGGTGTACTCTGCCTTTGAGTGCAACCTTGGTGATGGGGCAAGTCCTCTGAGTGCAACCTGGGTGCTGGGGCAAGTCCTCTGAGTGCCACCTGGGTGCTGGGGCAAGTCCTCTGAGTGCAACCTGGGCACTGGGGAAAGTCCTCTTAGTGCAATCTGGGTGCTGAGGCAAGCCCTCTGAGTGCAGCCTGTGTAGTGGGACAAGTCCTGTGGATTCCATCTGGATGCTGCTGCAAGTCCTATGAGTACAATCTGGGTGCTAAGAAACTCCTGTGAATGCAACCTGGGTGCTGGCATGTCCCGTGTATGCGACTTGGGTACTGGGTAAGTCCTATGTATGCAATCTGGGTGCTTCTGGGTACTGGGCAACTCCTGTGCATGCAACCTGGGTGCTGGGCAAGTGATTTGGATGCAACTTGGCTGCTGAGCAAGTGGTTTGGATAAAACATGGGTCCTGAGCAATTCCTGTGGATGCAACTTGGGTGCTGCGTAAAGTCTTATGAGTTGGATCAGGATGCTGAGCAAGTCCCATGGAGGAAATCAGGGTGCTGGGCAAGTCCTGTTTGTGCAACCTGGGTACTGGGGCAAGTCCTGTGGAGGCAATCTGGGTTCCAGGGCTGGCCTTTACGGGTGTGCGACCTGTGATCTATACCTGCAATGTAGGTCAATGAATACTAATGTGCATTTTTCCTAATTGTGCATTCTGATCGACCAACCTTTTATAGTTTCTTCTAGCTAGTCCTTTTATATATTTAAACTGACCATTAATAATGTATAATTATTGGACACATGTTTTACCTACAGTTATATGTTATAAAAACTAGGAAAGCTTGCACCAATGGCCCAGCACATATAATTTAAAAAGTGATATCAATATACTGATGTGATTTTGGGAATTATGCTGTTCCACCATCAGTGTCTGGCTCAGTAAATAGTGATGGGAGATATGTCGTACCACCATCTGTGTCTATCTTGCTATAATGATACACTGTACCACCCTCAGTGTCTGAATCACTATATAATGAAATGAGTTATATTGGTTGTGGTGATGGAAGTTGTGGTATACCACTGTCAGGCTCAGTATATACCGTATTTGCTCAATTATAAGACAAGTTTTTTTCTAGAGCAAATGCTCTGAAAAATACCACTCGTCTTATAATCTGGGTCGTCTTATAATCAGACCTCAAATAGGTCTGACTATGAGACTAAGATCCAGATCCCCCGCAGCGCTGATGGCTGTCATGCGCGCCGCCGCGGCTCGTACCTTTGGCGCTCGCGTCAGCTCGGCAGTCCCCGGCACCTCTGTCACTGCCGAGGCAGCCCTGCCTCCACACCCTCGGCCGGGATTGTGCCTACACGCCGAGGACGTGCAGGTGTGTCCCCTACGTGTACCGCCGGGACCGCGGTTATGACGCGCTGAAGGCCACGCACGCAACGCAGCGGCCTGTATGTGAGTACCGTCTCCTATTTAAACCCCATTTGTATCCCCAGTCTTTACCCATTCAAAGTGTTATGCTTTTTGGGTGTGCCGTTTCCTGCCATTTCTCTATTGCCTTGTGTATCGACCTTTTGCCTGTTATTTGACCACGATTCTTCGCTGCTTGCCTACGACCCCGGACCTGTTTACTCGTTTTTGCTTCTGATCTGCCTGCATTGACCTTGGATACGTTTGACCTCGCTGCCTGCCATTGCCCTTGATCGCAGACTGTTTACTGGACTTCTCTAAGTGCATATCTGCATAGTTGGATCCTCCTTCGCTACCTGACCCTGTGACACTGGGGACCTGGATCCTCCTGTTTTATGCTCCCCCCAACTTACCGCTTCTGACTCCCCGGTGTGTTGTCCGGGCAGCGGGTAGACGTCTACGCGATTCGCGTAGACAACGTCCGCTGCAGCCGGAAGGAGGTGCGGTTAACAGCGGGGGTTGTCTGCGTCCATCGCGCAGACCTTCCCCAGCTGTCAGAGATCAGAGTTCCCTGCTAACCGCACCTCGTTAGGTTCCACTCTCCGGATCCACTCCTGAATAGTGGGTGGGGTTTGGTCACCCCAATGTAAGGGGATCAGTTCTTTCGCAGCAGATAATAAATTACGTATCACAGAGGATCGAAAAGGGCGAAAGGGAGACACCATGAGCTGGAGGCTTTTCAGAAGTCCATAGTGTCTCACATTTAGTGAAATCTCTAAGAACCTGATGTTTGCGTGCTAGTGACACTGCCTGATGTCAGTTATGCCCAGATCCCAACGACTCCCCCTGGGGCAACCTCGGGAAATTGGTCCACTCCCATACCTGGAGGAAAATCGGGATTGGGGACCAGTTTTTAGCACATAAATCCAACAAGTTTCTCTCTGGGATAAAGTTTTAGCAAAGTTACCTCCTCTCCAATGAGGAGTTACCTTGTCAATTTCAAATTAAATTGGTAAACCATTGGAAAATGCAGGGCAATTATTAAAATGTTTGGTATTTCTATCTCATATTATTGCTCTTTTGACTGTCTGGAATGCATGCTGGAATACAAATATCGCCAGTGGATCGCATGTTGGAACGCAAAAAGCCGCACTTTCCATTGACACGCACCGGAAGTGACTTTAATCCGGACATTTGCTGCATAATACAGAAACGGGGATCATCACAATATCAAAAGAACTTGGAGGGAATGAAATTTGCTCCTAATGAAGCTGGAAACGTCTACATCCGGCTAAACACGTAGAAAGGCTTGCTGACCTATTGTAAGTTGCTTTACCCCAGCACAGATTTTGTATACTTCTTTTTATACAGAGATTAAATACCTCATGAACCTAGAGGATCTCTATTTCATTTCTGCTTTTATTGCACCTACACTTGTGAGTGTATTTACAATATGATTTGATTTTTTTCCCCACATGTGATCCTGCACTATCCATTGCCTTGACATTTGCTTTTACATATGAACCTTGAGAAGATACGATGGTCGATTTTGCTTCATACTGGTGTTTTCTGAAAAAAATCAGAATATATTTCTGTTGTAGGGTCAGTCAAGGTGATCTGTCCTATGTTTATGTATATATATATATTATGTAATGGAGTCATGCTGTACCACAGTCAGTGTCTAGCTCACCATATATATATATATATATATATATAGTGAGCTAGACACTGACTGTGGTACAGCATGACTCCATTACATAATAGGCCAGACATTGACAGTGGTACAGCATAACACATATCACTATATACTGAGCCAGACAGTAACACAATCAATATTTGGAATCCCCCACAAATACATTTTTACAACATTCACCATTAACACAGAAGTCACTTGCTTTGGTCTGCATGTACCTAACAAAGAAAAGGAAGAACCTTCTGTCAATATACTATGCAACAGAATACCCCCATCAAACTCTCCTTTATGGTCCATGGGAAAACTGAACTGCCAAAGATGTTCCTTCAAGAACAGTGGATGAGCGCTATACAAAATTCCATAGGTGTCTCTCATAGAACTGGGACTGAAGCAGGAATATCTTATATAGATGGTACTTGGTGTCAATGAGAATCCAGAAAATGTACCGAAGCACCTCGGGACAATGTTGGAGACACTTTGGAAATAGATCAATGGTACATGTCTGGTGTGACTGCCCCACATTCAAGAAATTACTGCACTTAAACTGATCTTTACTCCTGAAGTTGCTCTCCCGAACTTCTTCCCAAGTAGGCTCCCCAGAGCAACAAAGAAACTAATTATAGTAATTACAACCTCCACTAAACAAACAATTGCGAAGAATTGGAAATCACCAAAGGCGATAGCTATTTAAAAGGTGCAGGAGGCGATCAACAAAACATACAAACTTGAATACATCTCACACAAAATGCAAGGCTCGCTACTTATATTCAAAACCATTTGTGAACCAAAGAAAGACATGAAAGTAAGGCAAGACTCACTTAAGATACTTACGTACTTTATTTACACATTAACAGGATATGACATGAGCTGTCACAGGGATTCTCTTTTCTTCCATTCTTTCTCTCTATCTATATTTTCTTATACATGCTTGACTTGATATCCTAAACTTTAAAATCAACCTTGGAGAAAAAGATGAACTTCCATAGTTAGAAATGTATAACCTAACTGTTCTCCAGATCTACAGAAGGTACAATTAAATTCGTGTTTGGGCACAATGTACAATTATGTACAATCCATTTTGGGTCCTATCAATTTTTCATTTCTCTCTGGAAAACTAATAAAAATTATGATAAAAAAAGAAATTGAAACCCATGTCATCTGGACTTTTTTTTCCTGTTGCATGACATTATATGTATATATATAAAATCAAGGAATTGGAGACATGATACTCTACATAAATTGTGAGTTATTTATATATTATTTTGGAGAATAAATTCTTATCGTAGCTGTCCTCAATTGCCCATGCAACAGTCCAATAAAATAGAACATTAAACACCAGATTAATCAATCAATTATAGGGGGCCTGCTTATCCATTTATTCTTAAATAAATAATAAACACACCGCATGCTCACTCAAATTTTAAAATGCTACATTTTTTTCAGATTTTACTTAAATTGATAATTATATATTAGGCTGCTTTAAAGTCATAGCTATATTAATTATTTGGTGTTCATTGCCTGACTGCAACTCCAGCACCTGCAACCTTTGTTAGTATGCCGCTACATTCAGTCTGGTGTGCTTAATATTTGCACATTTCTCCTATGCCACTTTTTCATCACAATTAACAGACAAGAACATGAGCAATGAAGAAAAGCATCACTAGGCTGGCTGGCAGTCTCTCACATTTACTTGTGTTCTTTGAGTTCCAGCATCATGGGGTGAGCATTGAAAAACTGTGTATCTCTAGGTTGTAAGCAGTGCCCTCTTTACCTTCGTCATTAGTCTCGTCCCCTTTTAATATATGTATTGTAAATAGCGCTGCATAAATTGTGGGCGCTATATAAAAAAATGATAATGAAAACAGTAATAATAATAGTATCCCAAAATATTTTTTTGTGTAATTAAAATTTTGAGAAAATGAAGAAAGAAAAAAAAACCAAGTAAAGTTAGAGCTGAGGACTGCTTAGATTTTGTCACCGGAACACCAATTTATATAGGCTATTTTTCACTATGTTTGGCTAATCCATACAATATACTGTATCATTAAATGATTATTTTGGTTTTAAAAACTTTATTTTATAGTCATTGTCCAGGCTAATCTTAAATTTTGTTTCATACACCACTTGATTCCACGGATTAATATGCCCCATGACATTTAATAAAGCTGAGCTGTGGAGGAAGAAAGCAGAATACATTTCTAATCTAGCTATAAATTTGCCTAGAAACCAGGTCAACAGCAGCAACGTAATATACAGTAGTTGCCACCATACTGGAAGGGATGTAACTAATACAACAAAACAGACAGGCAGGAACATTTTGGGACCTAGAGTACGATTAATATTGCAATGTGCATTCATTTTAATGATGGGCATATTGAATTAATATGTATACATCTTGCTAAATGCCTTTCTACTGCATGCAGTGCATCAACCTCTCTTATATCAAAACCTAAGTTTTTCCTAGTATTGTGTGACTTTCCAAGTCTTAAGGTAGACAAGGGAACATAATAAATGTAAACTAGATGATACCCATGGTTATCTCTGTGTAGACATATGCATACAATGTTGTAAACTTCACTTTAAAAAAGTTTTGACGTTTGTTTGTAATGTCTAAATTGTTCTGTTTTAAATTTTTGTCTTTGTTGTGGTTCAACTAGTGAAACATCTTGTACTGGCTATGTGTAAATGACATCATCAATGTCACCCACAAAGATAAAATGACACCTGTCCAGTTTATGATAATTTATGATTTAATTAGCAAACTGGAATTGTAACTGAAGTGTTGGCAGCTTCTACCACAGATCCATTTGTTAAGCCCAGTGACAAAGCCACAAGTAAAGTGGCAGGAAGACCCTCTACCTGTTTTTAAATATTAGGTTAGTGGAAAACAAAATGGAAAGGAGAAAATAGGTATTTGAACAGAATAAGAGATTAAGAGGAATTAGCAGAATAAAATGGAACGGTGAGATTGGGGGATGAGTTTGTAGGACAGGGTGGTAAGGGTTGAAAGAGAGGAGGAGTGGAGTGAAGAGGTGAAGGGAAGAGGGAGGCTGAACTGGGTTGAGTTGTGAATCTATGTAGTAATACCTGTAGTAACTATGTAGTAGTAACTATGTTGTACTCTATGAAGCTGTGTATCAGACTCTGACAAAGTAAATTTCTGGTTGCCCTGAGATCCTTTACTGCTGCTCGAGTGACAGATCTGGTCCCTTAGTGTACAGCCACCAGCTGGATACACACCACACACTTTGAGAGTGTAAGAGCATAGCTTGTGGCTGTGTATCTAAGTAACACCCTAGTACTGTATGAGGCTAGGTGTATCTAAACTGATTGTTGCAGGTATACTTTCCTGAATACATTGTTATCTATTTTTATCTATTTTTACCTTCATGAGGCTGTGTAGCTACATACAAATAGCAAATATCTTGTACGGTACGTAGCTGGTTTATAGATTTATGGTAATGCATTTTTCTGGAGGCTTTTTAGAAGAATGATATATTGCAATCTACAGCCTGCTTTTTTCAGAAAATAACTGAACTTGTCACTCAGCTCCGCTAATTTCCAGTCACAGCCGTAGCACAAGGGTTCCTCATTGTGATATCTGTGGGTTTATTTATCTTAAAACCATAGATCGCTTCAGTGTGAGGCTTGTTTTTAACTATTCACATGGGTTTTCTTTATCCAAATGGTTCTCCTGGGAATCATGGGCATGATGCAGTTAGATATAATATTCGAAATGATTAGTGTTTTTCTAGGAGAGGAGGGTAAGGTTAAAATTCACACACATTACAAAAACAATCCAAGTATGCTGCAGATATAAACATCCCATATGATGTACGCAGTCATCGCATTGATGTCGAAAATATGCAACACTCGTGTTCGTTTTTTGTCAGCTATTGACAAAAAAATGGTTGACTTCCCCTTTAAGGAGTTTTATGTGCATTTGATTTACATACACACACAATATGACCTCAAAATGCACTTGCAGAAGATAAAAAATGCAGACAGCGGCCAGTGTGACAGCCACAGGGTGGCACTGCAATCCACATTTCAATATCCGAAATCTCAGCTGAACGAAACCTGATGGATATTAGCGGAGCAAAATAAAAAAAAAAGACAAATGCCACCCGCAGTACAAAGAAGAGCTAAAATAAATGAAGCATGTGATTGATGTGTGCGTTCAGGATAGTATCTAACACATAACCTAGTAAATCTCAGGTTATTATGAACATCATGCGGCCATTCATTTGACAAGGAAAAAATAGCAGAGAAAGAATTGGGGGATGGGCGAAGGTGAAAATGAGGTCTACTTAACCCCTGCAATACATAGAGGATTTTAATGGATTTATTTGAACCTGTTAATCATTGGATGATCAATGTGGCATGTTTAATAGACAGGGCTTTATTTCCAGAACGCTGTTAATTGTGGGCTGTGGGTCTCCTTTTCCACAATGATTTTTTTGTTTACATTGTTAGCGGATCTTGTTATATTGTGTAATCTCCATTGTATTTTAACAGTGTTTGCTTTATATTTCAAGTGGAAAAGGAAGGTTGCTGTACATCAACTATAAAATAAGCATTATATGTATTTTAATAATGGACAGCACTGATATAAGTGACTTACAGATCTGGTCAAGATAGATAGACAGACTGTGTATTTTAATTGATTGTCTCTGGTTATTTCTTTTGTTTCTTTTTTTTACCCTACACATTCTCTGAGCACAAATAAATATGAAGAATCTGCAGTTTTTAGGATGCTGACTCCAAGAACATGCCTATACCTCTCAGGAGTACACTCTCCTGAGACAAAGCCTTGCTTAAGGACATAAGCGCACATGCATTTTCTCTGTCCGCATTATTGATTTGCAATGCAGCTGCCCCAGTTTGCCTTCTAGCCAAGATTAAATAGTCAGTAAGCCTTCTGAAATTTTTGTGCATTATTTGAAATGTAAAAAATTGACATTTTGTATTTATTTTTCATTACAGAAGTACTAGTTTTAAATGGGCACAGGCAAGGAATGGTCCTTTAATTAGGAATGGAAAAACATGTATGGCTGCATTAAAATTACCCCTAAAAATTAATTTGGGGTTATTAAAAAGCAGCATTTCTAGTGTAAATAAATGAAAGTGAAACAGTCAGGCACGTTACCAAGACCATGTTAGGGAGATTGCAACACTTTGCACTGCACGTATATTCAATAGAAATTATTTGAACTTAAGTTTGCTCCTCTGTGTGCTTTTGTTAATGACATCACAAATGGCATTATCAATGACATAGTTCCTTCATTATCACATTCATAATTTTTCATCAACTACCCTACCCACGAAGTCAGTAATGATAGCATAAATATCACAATCAAATTAAAAATCACCTTATCAGTGGAATCACTAGTAACATCAAAGATCAAGCACCGCAGCGTATACCTTGCATTATCTGACAACACTAACTTTACATTTATTTAAAGCTCTAGCAGCAATTCAGTTTAATCCAGAGCACTGTAAGTGTGCCAATGATGTAACTGCACTTCACTGTCAGACATCAACCCATGCACTGACCCCTTGTCTTCTGGCAATGAGACTCATCATCCAATAATAACCCAAAATCTATACGGGTATATCCTGTAGCAACAATGCACCAATAACCTGCCATTCCAAAAACATGTTGTACTGCTATTTTATGCTAACGTAATAATCCTCATAATTTAACATCAAGCAGTGACCCTGATAGCCCTCTGTCATATTAATGTGTCTTAAACATGCCAGAATTAAATCTATCACAGAATTTAACTTCTAACTTTCAGTGCCAAGTCCAAGTGATGTTGTAATTTGTGATGTAATCACAAATCATTGGGGATGTAATTTCTGTTGTCTCCCCCAATTCAGCCACCTCATCTGTCTCTTCAAACACCCCCTTTCTCATTTCCTCATCTGCACCTTTCAGCCACCTCATCCCCATCTACCTTGACCTCTTAACTGCCCTTTTCTGTTCCTTTAGCCCCCAAATGCCTTTGTAGATACTTCCGCCCCCAAAAGAACCAGACAGGGACGAGTAGGTAAAGGTACTAATGTCACTGAAACCGTCCAGTAGGGGGAGATGAGGGGCTGAGGCAACATGGCCACTTCTCCATATTAAAAAAATATGTAGTGAGGTCACTGTGTGTGTGGGGGGGGCAGTTGGGAGGATGAGAGGTGGGTAGAAGGGCATTTCTATTTTGTTACTTTAAAGCATTTTTCCGCACATACCTAAAACCTTTGCACAGTACTGTATATACTCATAGAGATAAATGAACATAGATATTTTCATTTGTATAATGTACTATTGTTATATTATAAAATATTTGGCCTATGTTTAAATATAATTAAGTCCCACTGTCACAGGTGATTGCTGTATCTGTTCTTGCTGGTGTACTTATCTTTAAGATGGACTATGTTTTTACTTGAAAGTAAGTGAAGCTTCCTTAGTGCCAGTATTCTGCAAGTTTTGGACAATGTTCTCTTTCATTTTCTTTATACTGATACAGGTGTGGATGCTTCTTGCTGCAGCAACGATGAGCATTTGTGTTCGTCTTATTTATATAGACCTGGCATCTATAATAGCTACAATATTAAAATACCAGACAGTAAGTCTGGTCCTTTAATGAAACAGTGATAGTGATGGACTTATAAATCATACCTTAATTTATAAATTGCTACTATATAACAATTTATAGCAATATAGCAAATTATATAAAACAGGCCATTTACTGAAACTCTTGTTTAATTAACTGAATTTGCCGGATATACTATGCATACATTCTGGAATCCAGTATATTTATAAAAAGATTGGTGTGGTTTTAAATCCATTTCACATAAAAAGTGCATTTTTTGTTAAATTTAAGGTTACATTTGATCTTATCATACCCTTTCCAAGGCACAGATCTGCATTTTGTTTTTTTTATTTTTAATATTCAGATTTTTAAAATATTTTTGTGATGCCATAAATACAAATGTTCTGGTCCAGCCTTGATGGGCTACAATAAATGAAATGTTACCTTTCAGATATCGTTGGTAACAGATTGGTAAATCCAGCAAATTTAATCTACTGATTAGATTGGATGGTAAATGATTAGAAGCAATACCCTACAGCCAATCAGCCTCAAGAAATGCACCCACTGGAGTCAATGGCAGCACTTTCTGCACATGTGCAAGGGGTAAGACTCTTGTGCCAGCTGGCACTCTAGCAAGGATTGGAGCTGGGAGTGTGGTAAAGGTGTTTGCATATTGGGGGACCACTCCATACATTTGCAAAGGTGACCAAACAAGAATACAAAGGGACCACTCCGCTATCATTTGAATTAAGATGAAGTAAGATGAGTTTGACCAGCTCAATGCCCAAGATAGTTCAGTTTTGAAATGTAACATCATACTCATTCCTTACATGACTTTGTGTGTGCATGCTTGTCATCATGCATTGGTCCATAGGACATTCACAGATAGCGCCCAGGGGCTGGACCCGTTTTTCACCAATATCACTAATAAAAAGTTCAGGTAGTTATCTAACTTTTCATACCTGAAACATATTAACCATTGCTAGTGTTTTGTTACATTTACAAATGTATAGTTTAATATTAGTATGACATGCAAAGACATTAAGTGCTTCTCGAACCTATTTCATGACTAGAAGCTAGATTAAAATGATTTTGTTCCAGAACTGCAATCGTATAGCTACCATGGAGTAATAGATCAGCACCTTCTGAGTAGGGGGATCACATCAGCTATATTTTCCAGGACATATCATTTTCACATATTGCTTACTCGTCCATGAAATATGCTGCCCTGCAGTGCATGAGATATTTAACTAATTGGTTCCCCCTTTCATGAATTTATACATATTTCATTCCTCAGGGTAGCCTTATTCCCGTACTGTTAAAAAATGTGTGAAAATGTAGTCATGTGCTGAAAAACATTACCAGCACATGGCCATTGTGGTCACCCTACTCAAGAGATTACTGAAGTGAGAACCAATAGTAGCACAAATGACATTGTATGCCATGCATTACAGGGGTGAGGCCAAAAACAAGAACAGATATTGGAAGTAAGGAACAGCTGGTACATCTCAAAACGCTGGCACAAAATCCTTAGTGTGATTTATCCCTATGGCAATTATTTTTCAGAATTTAATGTGCAAAATGTTAGATTTTTGAATATTTGGAATATTTTTGAATGATTTTACAATTTTAATTTTAAAACAAATGTGACCTAGTTTGCCTGTATATAGTCCAGAACTTTGAAGCACTATAGAATGGCTCATATTCTGGGAAAATTTAGTAGAGTGGGGTCATTCTCGCCGACACCACAATCCAGATGCACTGAGAAAAAGAATATCAGGGCAAGGAAGGGAGTGAAATAGCAACACTTTGCCAATTTGCCAATGCTCACGCTCGGAGAACCAGTTACAAGAAGGTAGCCAACAGCATATTGAACAAACCCATGGCATTTGCAAATATACATCAATCTTCTCAAAAAATTGCTGTCAAATACACTTATATATTATTATTATTATTATGATTATTATTATTTTTTTAATCAGATTCCATGGCGCTGTACAATGGGTAGACAGGACATAACAATTAACATGACAAGATTAAATACAGAAACAACAACAGGTGAGGAGGGCTAATTATATATATAGAAGAGTATTGGGATACCTGACCATTACACCAACAGGGACTTTTATAACATTACATTCTAAATACCGGTACATAGGCATTAATATGTAGTTGCTCCACCCTTTGCAGCTTCCACTTTTCTAAGAAGGATTTCCACAATATTTTGCAGTGTTTCTGTGGAAAGTTTTGCCCATTCATCCAGTAGAGATTAATGAGGTGAGGGACTGATGCTGGAGGAGAATGCTCGCAATCTTTGTTCCAGTCCATCTCAAAGGTGTTCAGTGAGGTTGAGGTCAGGGCTGTGTGCTGGCTTCTTCCACACCAAAAAGCATCAATTTATTATATATTTAGAACGGAACATCATTGTTGGTGTAATGGTCAAGTGTCTCAATATTTTTGTCTATATATATATATATATATATATATATATATATATATATATATATATATTATTGTTCATCTTGCAAGCGGAACTTCACATTCTAGAAGGTTTATGCATCACCTGCTGGTCAAATGAGGCACTGCAGCATTTGAGGGGTAATACATAACATTACAAGTGCTTCCTTGTATGACAATTGTCCTCAGAAGTGTAACTACAAATTAAATGCACAGAATGACTTTGCAAAGGTTAACTTATTTTCTGAAGCATAGATGACGTCTTGGCAGCACTCATGGAGTCCTTACTCCTTACAGGAGCTACTTTTTTATGTGTCATCGTAAGACACACATTATGCTGGGCAAATAAATGGAATCACTGCCTAAAGACCCCATGTTCTCATGCCCATTTTCCTGGTCACTCTTCTTTTAAAGGTGATAACTGTGACCCATTTCGGTAACCCATTAAAATTACTTTGCAGGCCAATAGCTGTCAACCTCCATTCCTTACACATGGAAATTTGGTGGTCTTTACTCAATTTTACAAATCTGTTAAACAAATTATTCTTTTTTAAATTATTCTGAGTAGACTTGTGCATTTGTTTTCATACAAAGAGTTTTCGTGACAAATTTTACCATTTGGTCCATTTGTCCAAATAACAAACGAATGCAACATTGGATGAAAGAAATGAAAAATGAATGTGTACAATACTAAAATCTCCATTCACTCGTTTGTTAATTTGTTTGCCGCCATTTTAACTACACTAAGGGGAATCTTGCCATCTTAATTCAACTTCTTCTACACATTTATTTGCTGTTTCCATGGCAACCCAGATGGATGAATGAGATTTTCGGAAACAAAAATATTGGACAAATTTCATCTGAACAGAAGACTCGACAGACAAATATCGTCGTATATGAGGACATTTTTTCGCCGATAAATTTTTTCCATAATAAATGTTTTTCCAAAGAATGTTCCACTTTAGACACTTAAAATAAACCCACCTGAATATAGAGGGTTAAAACACCGGTAAGTTGGGGGGGAGCATAAGACAGAAGGATCCAGGTCCCCAGCAGCGCTGCGGGGGATCTGGATCTTAGTCTCATAGTCAGACCTATTTGAAGTCTGATTATAAGACGACCCTGTTTATAAGACGAGGGGTTTTTTTCAGAGCATTTGCTCTGGAAAAAAAATTGTCTTATAATCGAGCAAATACGGTATTGATCTGCTGATATGATATCTTCATTGTACTTTAACCAGATGTAATTCATGATTGTGTCTTGCGCCACAATGATAATATTATATGATAATATTAAATACAACAATTTCAGGTAAGAGGCTGGCAGTCAAGTAGGTGTAATCGTGATGGGAATTATAGTCAAAGACCGAATGGCCATCAGATGCTGCCTGTTTTGTTTGCTATATAATGAAAGGCACCTGAGGACAATAGATTAAGGCCTTTTTTCTCCACCTCATGCCTGGAAACAAATTTAACAAAAGAGGAAGTCTTGATTTTCCTTTTCCTGTCTGTAGGTGTCAGTGTTTAACTGTTTTTAATACCATCACATGAAGGATCCATGACTTCCTTCACTGGCGGCGTCACTGTCTGCTGTTTAACCATTTGTTCAGAGATCCAGACCTTCCATCAAATCACATCCTGAATGCAGCTGTGGGGAAATAATAATGTTATTGTTGGGACACCTATTATTGTAGAGGTCATCAGCGTGGCAGATGAGGAAGTTTATGTCTGTAGTTTGAATATAAAATTAATCCCAATTGATTACTTAAAATAATGCAGATATTTAACCCAAAAATAACAAATAGTTATATCTGATATCCAATGATTTTCCGAGAGAATTGAAGTAAATCATTAGCATATATTCTGTGTAAATAATACATATTGAACTGTTGATTTATTAAATAGGGAAATTAATTATGGAGAAACAATACATTTTTTATGAATTTGTGGGTGCACTGGAAATTGGAACAATTTTACTGGGATTTATTCAGTGAATCAAGATTTTTCAGTTGAGTTGCTGGAAGTTGAATCATTATGAAGGGCCATCCCTGGTAATCTTATGCAAAAAATACTGAGCTGACCCTACATAACAGAGTTAAATCAGTGATATTTAGTAGTCTAACTGATTAACCTATGAATTAAACAGGGTCAGCTCGGAATTGCATGCAGGAAAACCAGTACAAGGTTAATTATTCATATACATATTACTATCTTTTTTATTAATACAATCCCAGCAATTTGTATAAAAAAAAGTCATATGGTTTGTGGGGCCTTTCAAAGTCACAAAGTACCGCCACAATGTAAACAGGTG
Source organism: Spea multiplicata (assembly GCA_009364415.1). Classification (NCBI taxonomy): domain Eukaryota; kingdom Metazoa; phylum Chordata; class Amphibia; order Anura; family Pelobatidae; genus Spea; species Spea multiplicata. Next base: position 51,870,855 of record VKOC01000001.1, on the reverse strand, counting down.
CATGTTGGTGAATATGTGAAGTGATGATTATTAAATAGTATCAATCTATTAGCGAACTAGTACCGACTTGGAAATCTGACTTCCAAATCATTTTACATTTGGCCTCTTGAATGTGGGTGGTAAATGATGGCCTACCTCTGCAAATTAAGCAGGAGCCATAAGTAGTAAACTAGCTCTTAGGTACACATACATACATAGTATGTAGCGCCATCTTATGCCGCAGCAGTGTACAATGGATAAAACATCACTTAACAAGTAAAAAATAACATAATTTGGTTTACAGAAATAAGAAATAAGGACAGCCCTGCTCAAACAAGCTTACAATCTAGAAGTTTAGAAATTATCATAATGCATTTATAATTTCTTCAACTATTAAGACATGAGACATGGAAGAACTGTAGAGGTCATATGGTTGACTCAGATTCCAGAGACCTCTTGGGGCCATTATAATTTAGAGTGGTTAGGTGATCTGCAGAGGACTGCACAAGGAGCACTTCAAGGCAATTCCTTTGCCGTTGTAAACATAATTAAGCTTGTTGCCATGAGTACCTGACACTGCCAGAATGCGTTCAAGGGTCATCTTGAAGATGAGTGTTGAACAAAATGTGAACCAGCAACTGCCACATTTGCTCTACCCCAAAACCGAGAATTGAGGGTGGTAGGGATAAGAAGAAAGATGGTAGGCAATATGAAGTATAAAATGTTAAACATTCAAACATAATTATACGTATATACATACAGTACTGTCCAAAACATTTAGGCAGATATGAAAAAAATAGATATGTTAATAGTTTATTTTTATCATTTAACAAAATGGAATGTGAGTGAACAGAAGAAAAATCTAAATCTAATCACTATTTGGTTTGACCACCCTTTGGCTTCAAAACAACATTGACTCTTCTAGGTACACTTACACATAGTTTTTAAGGAACTTGGCAGGTTTTTCCAAAGGTCTTGGAGAACTAAGCAAAGTGCTTCTGCAGATTTAGGCGACCTCAGTTGCCTCTCTCTCTTCATGTAATCCCGGACAGACTCAACAATGTTGAGATCATTGTTGTGTGGGGGCTATACATCACTGCCAGGACTCCTTGTTCTTCTTTACGCTGAAGATAGTTCTTAATGACTTTGGCTGTATGCTTGGGGTCATTGTCATTCTGCAGAATTAATTTAGGCCAATCTGATGCCTCCCAGCACATAGGAGACCATTAATTCCTTTTACAACTCCATTTGCAGAAATGCAGCCCCAAACTTGCAAAGAACTTCCACCATGCTTTACTGCGACTTGCAAATGCTCATTCTTGTAGCCCTCTCCAGCCTTTTGCCACACATTTAAAATTTAGATTCATCAGTCCAGGGCACCTGCTGCCATTTTTATGCACCCCAGTTTCTCTGTTTTGGTCAAAAGTTGAGTTGCTTGGCCTTGTTCCCACATTGGAGGTATGTCTTTTTTGGAGGCAAGTCCTCCACTGTTTTCTGCCAATGTTGAACTGATGGCACTGCTGGACATCTTCCGATTGCAAATGGTCTTTCCATGGTGGATGACCTTTGACAGTAAACTGTCTTCCGCAAACTCACCTTTTTAGTGAGTTTGGTTGTTCCTCATCCAGTTTTATTCCTCCTACGCAGCTGTTTCTGTTTCAGTTAATGGTTTTATTTCAACTTACGTATTAAATTCATGATGGTTAGCACCTGTTCAGTATAATTGTTTAAAAATACAGCTAACTATATGCCTACAAAACCCCTGACTTTGTGCAAGGGCATAAAGAAGAATTGAGGCTGTTTTGAAAGCAAAGGATGGTCGTACCAAATATTGATTTGATTTAAATTTGAATTCTGTTCGGTCATCTTGCATTTTGTTAAATAATAAAAATAAACTATTAACATGTCTAATTTTGAAAGCATTCTCACCAAGAAACATTTTTTCACACTTGCCTAAAACTCTCTACGACGCCATCCACGTAAACTTTACAACTATTTTGTCATATGCGTGATAATTCCAAAGTGTACCAAGATTCAGTAAAATGCCTTAATAACAAGGCAGCCTCAGTGAAGTATTGACACAGTTAAGAGGAAACAGACATTGAGAGACTGGAAACAAGGCCATAGCCTCAGTCTTCCCAGCACCATCAACACCCTTTAGCTTTGGAAGCTTTGGAAGTACAAAGAAGAACCTGCGAGTAAATTGTGAGTCTCATCTCCTCCCAGGAAGCAGGGACAGAGATTTGCAGCATCTGTTTCCTTAACTATCACCAAGAGGATATCCATGGTAATTCACAGCTAGTAAAAATAGGAACAGGAGATCAGCAAAAGAAGCATCAGATATTTTCAATGTTATATATATATATATTTATATATATAACATTTTCATTGCATTCGGTGGTGAGATGTACTCTGGTGTCCTAATATAGATAATTTTCACTCCAGTGAGATATTTTCTAGTTTTGTGCCTTTTTATCAACTATTACAGGCTATTGATGACATTCTAATTTGATCAGAAACACATTAGGTTGGATATAAAAAAGATATAAATATATATATAGAGATAAAAAAATCAATAGAGATCATTTGATGGTAACAGGCAAAATAAAGCAGAAGCAAAAAGCTCCGACCTATTTTCAAGTATTTTTAGTAATAAAATTTGAAGACTGGACCGCCAGAGACATTTTAAGGTCATTAATATCCAGGGAGGTTTGGCAAGGGAGGAGAAAGAGCAGTTGTACTTTGAGCACATACTGGTATTCTCAGTAATAACTGTTTTCAGGATTTTTTCCCAGTGTTTATTGAAAGTAGCTTACCCGTTTACAAGGGTAATACAAACATAATGCATTTTTCTACAGTTTTCTCTACTGACAACTATTACATTCCAGCAGGAACCCAGATTCCCATTCCCGGGTCTCTCTTGTCCTAAAGATAACAAAGAGCAACACTACCATTATAGAGTTTTGAAAATATTATAATAATTATAATAATAATTAGAGTAACTGGTGGTTCTTTAACACTTTTCGCCTTACAGTATAACTTGCTGGCGCTGTGTTGCGTAATGCCAGATGGCTATATTTGCTGACAAGATGGCTGACATTGTGCCTACTATTCCCTCACCATACCTGGTTTTACAAATAGGCTCCAAAGTTCCCATGCTTTTATGTGCTTCTGTATACTTATATTATTTTCATATGACTCTTAAATTGAGCTAAGGTAGGGACCTATGATACAGTCAGTATGTTTTATTAGTGCGTTATTGGTGGGTTTGATCTTTTTTGTTCTCTAAATTATAAATACCAGCCTGCCAATGACAAATATTCCCTATATAATGTCATATTACTTTTATAATTTTAAGGAAACTAAAAATAAGCAGACCCCAAATCAAGAATTTGAATACCTACAAAACCAAAGTTTTAAGAAAGAGGCATTTTCATTATGTGAGTTGTAGGTAAGATTTGCGATGGGCTACCCAGTCAAAGTGCAACACAAGGAGAGTCAGATCCCAGATCCTTGTGGGTGTAAGAGAAAATGTTAGGAAGAACCACTGAGGGTTTAATATTATATGTGTAATGCATTATGCGTTACACAGGGCCATACTTGAGAATTTCCCAGGACAGTCTACCTGTAGCACTCCATTTTCTAAATGTAAAGGGATGGGGCCAGCCCCAGACAACCTTTAGCATTTGTGGTGTGGGAAAGAAGTTGTCAGGGAGTAGGCATAACCAAATGCCATGAGAAACTAACTAATGCCCTGGAATATGATAAAAGGTTAAGGGAAACCCAAAGCTGAGCTAAAGAAGTACAATATAGTCAAATGTGGTGACACTTGCCACAGCTCATGTTATGGCTCCATGAGCTGAACTGGGCTTTGTTTGGCTTTGTCTTCAGTTTAACCCAACATATCCAGATGTCTGGAATTTGTTAATAATCAGTTTTCAGTTGTTTTAAGTACAGTTACCACTATGAAAGATCTCTATCGGACGTTAAATAAATGTGATAACTTGCCTTTTACATTGTAGAGACGCAGCCACCGGCACAGGGATAATCACAGGAACAGAACACATCTCTTAAACATACATTAAATGAGAAAAATGTGATAAATGTGATAAGGCGTGCCTATAAAAAATAAAAATTAGCAAGTTAATTCATTAATATACTTTTTTAACTTTGCGTTTCAAATATTCCTGAAGCAGTTTTGCACATGACAACAAAAGGGAAAAATATTGACACTCCAGTTAATATCCTTTTTTCGATCATGAGTTAGAAAGTGACAATAATAATTACTCATCCTTATATGTTAAGTAATTACTTAAAAATGAATGTTTTTTTGTAATATAGCAGGCAATGTTGTGTGGCTTTGAGGCTAAATCCTATCTGAGAGTAAGTCAGACTTTGTTTCCAAAGAGTTGTGCTTATTTTTAGATGAAAAAGGGAAAAGGCAAAGTAAAACAGATTGTTTCAAAGTTACAATTTAAGGAAAACCAACATTGGTTCCTTGAAATATTATGATACCCCTGGGAAATCTACAAGGGTCTTTCTAATTGCAAAACTTATATACACACACACATTTAGGAACAATCTCTTTTTGAAAAGTAGTAAACAGGAAAATGATGTTTCAACTGGCATATAATTATATAATTGTATTTTATAATAATATAGCCAAAATTACAGTAGTGTGTGAAAAATATTAGGCGCAGACAGGTTGACTTGTTAAGACATTACTTGTTAAGTCATGTGATAATTGCTTGTACAAAGCAAAGTACTTAATAAAATCAATAAATAATATATATATATATAATTAGTCATCAGTAAATAATATCATATATATATAATGTCATTTAAGATGCACTTACTATTTCCGATTTTCCTTAATGTTTTAGCGGATAATACGTGTGTGCCCTCTCCCGCGGGGCCGGTTACAAGGGAGATCTTTGATCTCCCCAACCAACCTTTTTACACTGTTCATTATATTCTATTATTCATAGACTTCATGAAAAGGCACTGCACACCTTTAAGATATAGCACACTGGGATATGACATCATATTCTTCAGTTACTTAAAGGCACACAGCGGTGTACCAGTGATTTCACCACAGAGGCAGAGGTGACTGGGCATGCTGTCAGGCCTAGGGCAGCCCCAAAGGTATACCAATACCAATGGTTGCTATGGTTCTTAGTCTTAGATTCAGGACAACCCCTCACATGGTATTAGCCTCTACCATTTCTACTGGAAGGCTCTGCAACACATTTATCATCCTCTCAGTAAAGTAAAACATATATACAATGTATACCAGGCTTCTGACCCTCTAACACAGGGATCTCCAAACTCGGCCCTCCAGCTGCTGCAGGACTACATCTCCCATACTCCTCAGCCAGCCCCTTAGCTGAAGGAGCATTATGGGAGATGTAGTCCTGCAGCAGCTGGAGGACCGAGTTTGGGGATCCCTGCTCTAACAAGATACATTTTCAGAAACTAAATGGAAAATGAAATTTCGCAGTGCTCCCCTTTAAACTACTACAACTGTAAATGAATGGATTATATTCATCTATATTGCAGATTCCATAGCGCTGTTACAATAGGGTATATTGTGAAAGTAAATAAGAATTTAAATACCATAAACAGGTGTTAAACATCGTTGTATTGCAGGGGAAGAGGGCCCTGCTTTTTATTTGGTGGTTGAGGTGGAAGAGAGTCAGTAGAAGTAAGGATGAGTTGATTGCAGTGAGGGCGATATGAAGTGTGTTGATCTTGGAAGTGGACATGGCAGATGGTTTCTTTGTCATGCTAGTTGAGGTGTAGTATGAACTAGATTTGCACCTAAAATTGATTTCGACAAATTTTTAATTTTAGTCCCTTTTGTTTTTATAATTGATTTGGATGATTTTTTTTCTTTATGTTTAATTTTTTTTTAAATTCATTTTTGGACAACGAATTTTCTTTCCTATCCCCCACACACATGAAGACTAATGCAGTCAAGCTTCCATATACACATGTACACATGTAAAATTACACAACCCAGTCACACCACCCAAGCATACTAAATACATAGCGACCCTATCCAATACACTTTCAAAAATATACAACTTACTTTACTCACATTACGTTGCTTTATTACCCTTTACACACTTGCACTACACTATAGACATAAAATACCCACACGATTTACTTTACCTGTTGCTCTTCTGCTCCAAACCAATTGGAACCTCACCCATATTATTTTTTGGGAAATGTTCCAACACTTATTTACCACCTGTTACATTTTATTGGACTCATAACACCTTCAAAGTAGTAATGAGCTGTTGGAGATGCCAGAGAATGTGGGTGAGGTCCCAAGATAAGGAGAGCAAGGGAAAGTGAGCCAAAACAGACAACTTATAATGAAAAATCTGAGGTTTTTTGTTCATTTTTGAAATTTGACAAATGGCAATTGTTTCCCCTTCCTCACGTGATCAGATGTTAATTATAATTTTAATTCTAATTTTTTCTACTTTTGCATCTGAACTTGTGTGCTTTTTAGTGACTAGATGCACACAGACGACATAATAATGTTTCTTTTACTATGTAAAAATAGCTTTACAGTTAGTGCTGGCACAAACAATGTTTACAAAAAGAATAATCAGAAATACTGCTTTACTAAAGTTAGGTGGGAGACAGTATCTAGAAAAAGTCAAATATAATCTGTCAACTTTAACCTTTACCAAACAGCCAGGTCAAAAGGTGGCTTCATTACAAAACATTCACCTTGATCACCTCATTGATTTTTAGACAAGAAAACAAATATCTAATCCTTATGAAATACAGTGGGCAGGGTTAATGTCATTCCATTCCTATTGATTGTGGTCTTTTGACAACATCACATTTGTAATACAGAAGTTTCATTGAATTGCCACCAAACCCCAGATCATTGGTTATTGCCTATAGAAAAGAAAACACAATATTTGAATGTACTGTTTATTAGTGTTCTGAAATAACACCACTTATTAATTAGCTTGGCTTTATAAAAAACTAAAGTGTTTGAAAAGAAAAAGGAATAATGTTGCTTTTTTCACAGTCATCAGTATTACATGGAAAACAACTTGGAAGGTTAATAACTTGGGAGTGTGAGAGGAGTTGTTACCCAGAGAGTAATTTTGAAGACATAATCAAATGAAGAAAATTGGAATATATATATATATATTTATTTTAATTTTATAGCTTTACAGTATGATAACAGGAAAGTACAATAAATGCAGTTGGAATTTGAAGAGGGTTTTGAACTTATAACTATGATTTAGAGATTTTCTAAAAGAAAAACTACCCATAAGTCATTGTATTTTGGGCCATCATTCAGCATAACACTGGCTCAGTAAACTGCTATTCACTGATAACACATGGACATTAATTTTTGATGCTTGTTGAAAAGCAAAATGGATTTCCCAGCAAAGACACTGATGTCCATCAACAGCAATTCTTGCCAATTTGTTCCTAAAAGGAACCAGGTCATCAATATGGTAGGGACCTGCTAAAAATTAGTATTATCTTTTAGTGATTTTGCACTAGACCTGCATGAAAGTGACTGCATGATATAGTGAATACCTGTGTAATTCCATTACTGTGTCACCATAATGATTCTGTGATATTACAGAAGGTACGTAATGGCAATTTGCAGATGATACAAAGGTCTGCAACAGGGTAGGCAATCCAAGGGGAATGGTTGTGATTGTGGCAGCTCCAGTTTAACGTTGATAAATGTAAAATAATGCACTTGGGAGGTAAAAGTCCCAATGCAGAATAAAGCATTTGGGGAGCTGTTCTGTCAGTAACAACAGAAGAGAGGAACTTAGGAGTCATTATTTCTGAGGACTTAAAGGTAAGTAGACAATGCTGAATTGTATAGAGAGACATTAGTAGCAGCAAGAGGGTGGTGGTTCTGCCACTTCACAGATCTCTGGTCAGGCCTCACCTAGACTATTGTCTACAGTTCTGGAGACCTTATCTCCAGAAGGATATTGACATTTCTGGGCATTTATTTGTTATTGAAGCTTTATTTGAATTGAGGAGTAATGTTAGGACAAGAGTTCATAGTCTAAAACGTGAGATTCAGATGTTTAGAGGTAATGTATTGAAGTTCTACTTTACTGAGATGGTTGTGGATAATTGGAACAGTCCCCATAATAAGTGGTAACACAGTGAGGCGATTTAAACAGGCATGGGATAGACATAAAGCTATCCTCACTATGCGACCAGGCGAAGGACTGATAGGGCTTTGAATCCCTTACAACATGAAGAATGGGCAGGCTAGATGGGCCAAAAGGTTCTTATCTGCCTGTGTTTCTAGTATGTTACTAGACTTAGCATTAACTTAAAAGAATATTGCGTATATTTTTTGTAATAGGATTGGCTCTTGTAGGTAATGTCAAAGCTTTAATTCACTATGATGTCATCACAATGAGGATTGGCCATTACAGGCATTTCTCCACTGTAATAATTCATCTGCGTAACCTTTTGCTTTGGAAGGCAAGTGTCTATGGTGATTTACAAATCTCTTTCTATTTCTCATTTACATTTTGTAAATTGCTGAGATGTTTGCATTAAATGCACTAAAATGATGGCTTTAATACCTTTTCTATTGTATTTCTCATGTAATCAGTTGCATAAAAATGTATGATCACACAGGACCATGTTTAAAAGAAACACAAAATTCATGTACAAAAGCAAATGTATCCATAAAGTTACATATCTATCACTTTACATATACCACTGGGAATTCACATGTAAACTAGTTCTGATTCTATTTGAATAGGTTGTCAGGTGAAAGGGACAGTATATATACATACAACCATATGTATAGCCATAACATTATAACCACCTGCCTAATATTGCGTAGCTCCCCCTTTTGTCACCAAAATAGCCCTTACCCCTCAAGGCATGGACTCCACTAAACCTCTGGCACCAAGACGTTAGCACCAGATCCTTAAGTCCATGGATGTATCCTGTTGCCGTGTGTTCTCCAGGTAAGCGAGGCGTACCCATCCAGCCTTCCATGTGATGTAAAAGAAAACCTGATTCATCAGACTAGGCCACCTTCTTCCATTCCTCCGTGGTCCAGTTCTGCAGGCACTTTTGGCAGTGTACAGGGCTAAGCGAGGGGACGCAACAAACTGTGATGCACTGTGTGTTCTGATACCTTTCTATCAGAACCAGCATTAACTTTTTCAATTTGAGCTACAGTAGCTCATCTGTTGGATTTGACCATAGGGGCCAGTCAATGAGCCTTTGCTGCCCATGACACTGTTGCCGGTTCACCACTTTCCCTTCCTTGGACGATTTTTTATAGGTACTGACCACTGCAGACGAGAAACACCCCACACGAGCTGCCGTTTTGGAGATGCTCTGACTCAATCGTCTAGCCATCACAATTTGGTCAAAGTCGCTCAGATCCTTAAGCTTGCCCATTTTTCATACTTCTAAATGTTCACTTGCTACCTAATATATCCCACCCACTGACAAGTGCCATGATACAAGATTATCAGTGTTATTCACTTCACCCGTCAGTAGTTATTATGTTATAGCTTATTGGTGTGTGTATATACTATATATATATATATATATAATATATATATATATATATATATATATCACAATTTCCGGTAAAAGGCACAAGCTTCTTTTAGTGTGGGAAAAGCGAAACATGCAATAGGGAAAGAAATTCTACTGAGCTTAAAGGCAAACTAAACCGATGATAAACTCCTTAGGATGAACTCTTAGGGGGTCTCCAATTCGGTTTTAGGTAAATTAATTATTTTAAATATTTATGTTGTACTATTCTGTAACAGATAATTCTACTCTATTTTGATATGCAAACCTCTTTTTAACACTAAGGAACGGATACCTGCATTATACATATCTTCTGCTGATGCAATGACATATTTTTCAAAAGTAAAATGCTGTATAAAGTCAAATAAGGTTACATTAAATCAATTCATCTCTGTACCACAATTATAGTTTTAATTAGTATTGACCATTTCTTCTTTGAAAAAAGTTTCCCACTAATGCTTTTGAATTGTCCATAAATAAAATGCAATTGGGTTAATAATTGAATGCTAAAACCTTTTTTGGGGGTAGAGGACAGATGTTTTCTAGATCCTGAAGTGGAATCCCCAAAGGATGAAGCCGGCCAGAGCTGAGCTGAGGCTTGCACCTGCTTGCTGTTACTACATCCATGATGGATTGTTTAAAGAAAAAACAACTCAGCAAGATACTCACTATATCTGTCCATTCCTCCCCAATTAGAATTAGCAGAGAGGACAGATTAAAGCCCACTATCTAGATATAAACAATAACACTGATTAAATGGATCATTTTGCCAAGGGATGTGCTGCTTGAATGGTCATTTTTCATTTAAATTCTCTCGCTCTAGAAGAGATGCTCCCAGCACTAAATATATTGAATCACTATTAACCCACTGAATAAACCTGAACAGTAACACACTTTATTAAATGAACCTGGTTGTTTTATGGATGATACTAACAGTTTTCATTATATCTGAAGAAACTGTTCGCTTTACACTGGTATAAAATGATTTTGATGAAGTTTTATTTGACATGGCTTCTCCTAACCCCACAATTAATAAGGGATTTATATCGCTCTGTAAGAGGAAGCTGTAGAAAACAATTGGTCATAACGCATTCAGTTCTATAAAGGCCTAATGTCATACCTAGGGCAAGTACTTAGGGACCATGAAGGACCTCGGTTATGGTACTAATTATTTCTGATATGTGGTACTGGAAGTTAAGTCAATTTGTAAACACAATGTCTACGTATGTCTGAGAATTGCACCTCTTTGCTATTGTAGAATCCAAAGCTCAGTATTATGCTTATAATGAGTTTGACTTTTAACATTGGAGAGGGCTGAACTTGCTTAGAGTTGATCAATTTATATATGGCTCTATATAAATAAATAAATAATAATAATAAAACTAATATGAAATTATGACTTATAATTTTGTTAATGTGCGATATGCAATGATGGTATGGATAAGACTATAAATGGATAAGTAAGTAAGCTACAACCACAACTTTCCATGGGCTTGTACAGTCGTGTGGCATAGGTGTATCTAGTATAATGTGAGATGTATCAGAGGGAATATATATATAATATCATAGACTGCAGTTTGCAAATGTAGTACTGTACAAATGTTTTAGGCAGGCGTGTGGAATTTATGCTGTTTTGAAGGCAAAGGGTGGTCATACCAAATATTGAGTTGATTTAGGTTTTTCTTCTGTTCACTCACTTTGAGTTTTGTTAAATGATAAAAATAAACTATTAACATGTCTGTTTTTAAAAGCATTCTTACTTTATTTCAAAATCGACTTTAATCAGCTCTTATTACTGTGAAAATCTATTTTGATGATTTAGAGATTTGTGTAAATAATAATTATTAAAATGTGTGAATATAACACCTTTTGAGAAAGAATAAGAAATATACATTTGCTTTTTCCTAAGTAAATGTCCTTCCTTGACACTAGGCACAATGTATTTTGTACCCCTGTTTTCCTAAAATAGCTATTATAGTTCAATTAAACATTTGGAGAGCAGGGGTACAAGCTGCTTTAGTGAGCTGAGAAAAGGAACGCTATAAATGGATTCCTTCTTGAAAGTGCTTGAGCAAAACTCCATTCAAACCCCCTGCCAAGTGAAAGCTGGAAACCAGATGCTTTAAGAAGGTCATCACACTCTACAACTCTATAAAAAGAAAATGTCCTACTGTGAATGGTGTGCACTATTTTTCACTGATAGTTTTCTTCTTCATGTATTTAGGTTGTTTCAAATTAGATGGAGCCTAGAGACTTCATTGAGACTAATGACGATATTGCTAAGCTCTTCTTAAACAAAAATCATGTATAACGTCTACCAGCCTAAATCTGGAATATTTTCACCCGACCTATGAAATAAAGAACCCAAATGAAACAGTTTTTTTCCCTAAAAATGCTATGTCTATAGTGCCCCCCATGTGCATGCCTAAATTGTGGATATGGTAGGGATGGCCCTGTGTCCCTGTCTCTGTATTACGAGGGCACCTACCAGTGGTAGAAATAAATCTTGCATACTCTCTTGAGATTCTCTACTTTATTTTTTAGGGTCATGCATTCTGTCCATAAAAGAATTACCTTGTGCCCAAACTTCTAGTATTGTCCCATGCTTTGACATGCATTGCTCCCTTTTCTCATTTTCATGTATTCTACTTGCGTCTGGCATCTTCTATAGTGTCACAGAGTCTCACAGAGTGGTTGAGTGCCGATGCCTTTTTAATCCAGGTGCCAATGGAATCCCCTCGCCATGTGGTGTGACTTTCTAGGGATCTTTGGGTACACTAGAGGGTTTTGACCACAAATATCCTTAGCTACCCTGATTCTTTGGCATTTTCTTTGACTTTAAAGTAGATTTACCCTTAGTTTATGTTTATGGTATATGGAGGCTCAACTGAAGGGGTACGTGTGCAGAAATCCATCTCTACTTAGGTTAGTCCATATTTGTCTCTGACCAAGGGTCCTATTTTTGATATGGTACATTACAAGATAATACAGTTAGCGAGAATGACATCCCAGGCCACACAACTGTCAGAGTAATATCGGTGAGCACTGTGTTTCAACCTTTTCCTTGTGATCCACTGGGCCATGCTACATGTCAGGGACACCAATTTTAATACTTATGCAAGGTTAGCAAACAACAGATTTAACCATGGTGAAATTAAATAGAGGCCATACCCTGTCACCAAACATGTGTAATGCAGCTTTGTTAATGCTAACTACTGGTTTGTTGTACGCTCACCAGCCCAGTGTCCCTAACCTGAAGCCTACACATTATATAATTTAATGACTTCATGTGCATTGATGAAGACTTATTAAATCATACTTAGTAGGTTCTCTAAGATATCCTGTTCAACTATGACTGATAACCTGCTCTATATATTTAATGACCATTCCATGCACCTTCATGCAGGCTTTACAGTAATGCTTAATCACTTGAACTATGGTAGACATCCTTCATAATATATTTTTGGAATATATGCATGCTGACCCATTTTGTGTACACCAGATTATTTTCAGGCACTTGCTAACTTGTTTCCTTTAGAGTTGACATATTAACACTATATGGGTCATAGCACGCCTTCCTATTGATTCCAGAGTGCTTAACTGCCTTGGGCTCACTCAGACAGTCCTTCCCATCCCTTCCATAGGAAGAAAACAAGAAAGTATAACTACACACTAACAGCAAATGAAATCAGGTCAACTTACCGCACTACTTACTTTGTAGTAATTTGCATGTGGTTCACTGCTGAGATTGAGTTTATATACAATTATAAGGCTGCACTGTCTTCATGAGGGAGTTGAGTTATTTTATACCAAACAGGGACCACAGTCATTAATAGAGTTGGAACCTCTTCAAACAATGAAACTTCACAGAAAAAACAATCGCTAAGAATGCAAACAGTTCTTGATCTAGTTCAAACATTATGGAGGTTGTCTCAAGATAAACTCTTAAAATAATATTTATGTGCAGGGGTGACCAAAATCATTGGCGTTTTTGGGTCAGGCTTAAGGTAGCACTCAGACAAAATACACCCCTGCTTACCCCCCACCACTAACCTACGCAACTACCGCCCTCTATGCTGAGCACAGAGATATGTCATCATAACCTTTGGGCTGTATTATTACTATAGAGGCTTAGGCACTGTCTGTTATGCAGCAGATGACTTGCTGCCTCATATAAGATGTGGACAGGCAAGGGTTAATTGCACTTACATTTAGGTGAGCATACCATCAATGAATGCAAATCAAGTTGGTTTCCAATGGAAAAAACGTCATCCTGTATGTGTCTGGAACATGTTGCTGTCTGTGGAAGCTTCAAAGAAAATCCTTTCTGCTCCAACAAACAGGTGCCAGTGTTGTCTGTAATCAGGAGACATGGATTGTTCCAGGTGATGTGTCCAATTGTATAAAAGTGCAAGTGCCCAGGGGAGAAGAGCTTTTGGGTTTAATGGGAAGATTCTGGGTGGAAATAAATATCAATCATTGGCCTATTTTCAAGTTTTGAGTTTTATAACGTCTACACTATTATTGTTTTTTTTGTTTTTTTCATCCCTCTATTTGATCATCACAATCGGTTCATACGAGCACCCCAAGGTGGATCGTGGTTTTAGATTTCAACATTTTGGAAAGTGTTGTGTAGGGCTGCTGCTGTATATACCGATAAAGAAAGGAGAGTATTACTATTGTTTTGATTTCTATACACTTCTTCACTTTGACACAAACACTGGTTTTCACTTTTTATAAGTTGTTTTATACCGCTTATATTCACCCTGGCAAATTTAGGGATGTGTAGTGATAATCTTATAAATGCGTGTATGGTTATTGAATAGTAAATTCAGGTGAGTGCATTTATACCCAAGTTATTTGATGCAACAGGAGAAATTGCATTATCAATTATCAATATATCTTGCTAATCTTTTTGTGGCTTTAAGATTAATATATAAAAGCACATTTAATTTTCTTTTCATCAAGTTTTGTAAACTTGCAAAATGTCTTTACAGTTTTCATTAAAAGTATGTATTGAATACATTTTTCCATGTAAAGTTAGCAATAGGAGATAAAATGAACGCAGTACCATCAATTGCTCCATTTTTCGAGGCTCTACACCTTTAATGTTGGGTTAATGTATAATCATTTGCCTTAGGACAGAGCTCTCTGACTAATAAAAGCATGCCAGGAAAGCTATGACTCTCTTAGAGTACAGCCATAAAATCCTCTGAAGAAGGCTGGGGGGCAGAACCACAGAACAAGGGCAGTTGAACTTTAATTTATTTATTTCCTGGTATTCATGAGAAGTAGCCTGTGTTCCCAGGCTACAATAAAACAGGCTCCTTGGTGCAGTGGTTGAATTAATTCTTTTCCTTGTAACCCTGACCTTGCTGCAGGCCCTTGGTGCCTTAAGCTCTTCATGATAGGTAGTAAACCCCTGCTTAGGAGAAAGAATAAAGGGACAGAAAAAGGGACTTGTTTATGAAAAGAACAAAGCACTGGTCACATGTGAGAACCTGCCGTAGCAACTGTTTAACTGCAAGCACCTCCGTTTGATAACTACATTGGTGCATTCATTAGCATAGTTAACTTGATTTTGATTCAATCTGGTACCAGATTAATTACTCTGGTTCTTCATATTTATCCATGTTTATGCTTTTATTGCATATAAAATATATATATATTTACGATAATTGGCTTGTATGTATTTTACGTATCATTCTAATAAAGTTAATCAAAAATATAGAAATAAGTACATATCCATTAGACTCTTTCTCATGGACCAAAAATGCTTTTTATTTCGGTTTTGGTCCATTCATCTCAGGCTAACAATATTCATTTCTTGGCCTTTCAGTTCAGATGAAATTCGTAGGGGTTTTTTATTTGGAAAAAAAATTGTTGTCTTTCACCTAACTCATTCTTACTCCCTCTCTGTCACACTCGCTGATTGTGCCATGCAGAAAGGCTCCATGAGGCCAGGGTAACACAGTGGACCACCAGAGAAGAAAGAAAATGGAGCGAACATGAAAAAGGAGAAAAGAATAAGAAGCAGAAGCTGTGGAAAAGGAGACACATTCTAAAAAATAAATAAATTCAGAGCTTTCAGCTTTGCTTTTATTTCTTTGGGACCCCCTCCTCATTTTGGGACACTCATACAAATGAACAAAATTGGCACATTTTATTACAATTTTTATTAATCGTGCTCATTTATTTTTGGACAACAAATTCTGTTTCCTGCCCTTTTGGTTCGGAGGAAATTCGAGGGGCTTTTTTTTTCTTCAAAAAATTTCTCAAATCTTTTTTTCTCTGTCTTCCAGTCCTGTCTGTGCCCCCTGCACCCTCCCCTGCTTTATATCTGCCCCCACCTGCTCACTTAGCTTTGCCAGTCTTTTTCTTTACTCCTCTGATCTCTCAGCATGTGCAGAGACCATGCTGACAGGTGAGCTGGGGGAGGCAGTATGTGACACAGTATCCTGGTGCATAGAAAAAATAACACGAGAAGAGGGAGGCATCAAGTGCACACACACTTTGCTTGCATTAGACGCTGTTCCAAAATATAATATAATCTTTGCTTATCTTTAGAGGTAAATGCATATCTTTCCTTACAGGCACCTCTATTTTACTTTTATTTACTGTAACAAAGTTTTACTTAATAAGGAATACATACTTTCATGAGAGGGTGGTGGATATGTGGAACAACAGTGGGTCCACATAACCCCTGAGATCTTTGTCATTGATTCTTTCCTTGGGGAGTTACTTATTAGATTTATTGGACTCTTGAATGCTTAACACAGTGTCAGGTTAATGCTATTAAAGGCCTGAAGACAGCTTGGCTGGGTCGTGCCTGGCACAAGACTTGAACCTGGGAATCTGAAATCTTCAGGCAGCTTCTCTATTCTGCCTGCCACTTCTCCAGATATGCTGCTGATGCATAGTATTACAGATTACATGCTCAGTGATATTTTGCAGCTTTGAGCTTGTTTTGTGGCCTGTTATATGATATCTGACTTCTTGCTCGTGTACCTGACTCCTGAATCTGAAGTGTCTGGTTATCCTTCTATATCGTGCCACGGGATCTGGCTTTGTGCCTACTTATACCATGTGTGATCTGTGGCCTGTAAGACGGGGCTTTGGAAGTGTGTGCATTCCCTGCAACTGGACTCCATAATGAGACTGACAAAATAACTGAGCCATACTATGGAGCCTGCAGGAATGACAAAGCGGGGGGACAAAGTGCGGCCTATAATAAGGCCTATACGGTACTTTGCTGCTACTAATGCAGAGGAAGGTAGTTCTGACACTTTACAGATCTCTGGTCTGCAGGAGGATATCTGACATACCAGATGTGTACATTATGTGGTGGGATCTGATTTATTCATGACATTTCAACTATATTTGAATCTTAACTATGCCGTGTTGGTTTTAAATTTTGTTAAGACATTTCTGTACTTTTCTTCATTGGTTCTTTGGCAGCTGTTGTGGGTGTAGGTGAAAGACATAAAATTGCTGTTCACTTCTAATAAGGTGTTCCAAATATAATGGTCTAATTTGATATTAATTACATGTGGATTGGATTTTTTTTTTTGGTTCCAATTTTCTTCATATGTAACTGAGACTCCAATAATGAATGAAAACGAATATGCCACGTACTCTGATTATCATACGATGCACTTGTCTCACCAAACTGTAATCTGTCACTTTTCGCTGGGCTAATGAGGAAGGTAGTCCCCGCAGAACTTCTTCTGCCCAGACTACTGCTACCGAGAGTAGTCTCTCAGCAGCCGCAGCCCAGGACTTGGATGATCCCAACAGCGGACTACCTCCCACCAGCTGGAGATAGTTTCTGAGCAAAGGCAGCAAGGCGCAGCACCAGACAGATACACTAAGCGGGTAGTCAGACAAGCCAGGGGTCTGATACACGGAGCAGGATAGTCGGACGAGCCAGGGGTCTGATACACGGAGCAGGATAGTCGGACGAGCCAGGGGTCAAAACCAGAAGACACAAGCAAAGGTACCGAATCGTAGAGCAAACGGGAAGTCAGGAAAGCCAAATATCAAATAACAAGGAACTAGCAGGAACGGATAACCAGAAACGTAATACCACAACAGGGTGCTTGTGAAAGGCACAGCCGGCTATTTAAAACTGGCGCCAAACACAAGCCCCTCCCGGACCTGAAACAAGAGGCCACGCCCCCCCCGGCCGTCAATCAAATCCCCGACGAGCGCGAACCCGGGAGGAAGACCGACGACCGGAGGACGGGTAAGTACTCAGGCTCCGGGAACAGTTGTTCCCGGAGCTGAACCTTCCCCGACTCCTACCTCGGGCGGGGGATTGTCCGCTGCCCGGGAAGATGTTTTCCCGGGAACCGCGGTCAACCCTTTGCCAGCAACTAACCCCCGTGCGGCGAGTGGAGGACCGCCCTCCCTCCCGAACGGCCGGCGTTCGAGAGGCGCGGCAGGTTCTCCTCCTGGTGGCGTCCGGAGCCGCCGGGACAGAGACACTCCCGGCGGCGTCCGGAGCCGCCGGGATAGTGACATAATCTTTGCATATTACAAATTGCATAAAGGTTTCGGGGCAGGAGTTCCTTTCTAACTGTGCCTGCCCTATATAAAGGACGTCATTACCACGGCTGCTCTAATTGTGTATATCTGCTTAGCAAGTGTTTATATAGAAATTAGACTTGGGCAAATGGACCAGAAACAATCTGGGCACATTTTTAGTTTTGTTTTTGGTCCATTCATTTTCGAATTTGGTTCCCTGCCCTTTCAGTTTGAATGAAATCGCTAGGGGTTTTCCATTCCGAAACATGTGGTTGTCACATACTCTACTCTCGCTCATGCAATCTCACATTTTCTCTTAATGTCTCCCTACCTTCTCCTCCAACTACTTCAGTATCCCTGTCTCCTTTTCCACAGGTCTGCTTCTCACTTTGAATCCTCGTCTGCTTCTCACCAGTATCAGCTCCACTACCCTGACCTGCCAGAGCTTTTCCACAAAATGGCGGAGCCTCCGCAGACACCCTCTTCCCGATTGGGGAAATGGGGGAGAAGCTGCCCTGTGGTGTGATGTGTGACAATAAGAATGATTTTTTAATTAAACAACTGTTTTTCCAACATTTATTATGTAATCTCTTCTGCAAAATAGACTGGGACCGTTTGGACCATTATGAGGCTCTCCTGTTATAACACTTACAATTGCTAACCACCTTCTGTGTATCAGGTAGCGTAAAGCTTTGTGTAACTAAAAAAATCCAAATGATTTTCATTTGTTGAAAACCAATATAAAAATATACACTGTAGTTAGCTGGAGTATACAATATCATGAATGTAGACATTCTCATGTGTATAAGGTTGCTAGCTGGCTTTGGCTAAACACTGGATAAATATGACTGTTCTTCGATTTGTAAGGGACCAAGTACCAGACCACCTTACACATAACAGTCCCTTTTAACTGCTTCCTCTAAAGAAGGACTTCCAAAAATGTTGTCGATCTACAATTACAAATCATGCTTTATGGAGATTTGCAACGAACGGTTTGATTTCTTTTTAATTATCATAGTTATTGTATAAGGGGCAAACTCTTTCATTAACTTAAAGAGAAGCTGAATTGGTAATGAATGTTTCAAGTGATAATTTGTCCGAAGATGGATACTAAGAGACCACCACCCACATAGCACAGACCACCAATTAGACCAAATAAAGTAATCTATAAAGTTTGCTAAGCCTTTGACCTTACACTACCAAAAATAAGAAAAAGCAAAAAGAAAAACAAAACACAACAACCTATGTATAGTACCGGTATGTCAACTAAAGACAATGCAGCCATAACATTTGCGTGAATACACAGCGGCAATAACATCTGGATTTCTTCAAATCAAAATGAAATAATGTCAAGCTAGTTCATTCTGATCCTACCACAGATGATATTTCTCTAATGATGCTAAAGCTCTTGTTAAGTTCAGGAAACAGGATATAAGGATACGTCAATTTAACAAATTTATGGGCATACTAAAAAATAAGATTACCTTCAGCATACAGCGTAATACTAGTTGAAACACAATGTTGTAAAGTTCATAGGATGAAATAATTCTGAATTTAACTTAAAAATAAAGGCAAAAATATTATTTCCATTCTTGAAGCCACATCGGAGTCCTTTTTATGAACAATTGTAGCTGTAAACTCCCATTTATCTACTTACACAGTGTAGCTAAATAACATGCTTAGAGACAGAAATGTCTCCTATTAAATCATGACCAGCTCAAAATAAAGATTTTTCAAGAATTTCGTAAAAGTCTGTTAACTGTCTACCTTTGGCCTCTTTGAGCGTGTGTAAACAGTGGGAGCATTTAAGGGCTTGTAACATAATTAAAAACAAATTTACGTTCATAAAAGTTGTTTTCTATGTTGAAGGCTCGCTAGCAGTAGTGAAGGCACATTAACTTGTGCTCGTGATATTTATAATTTTTGAAAATAGCTGCATAATATAAATGCGAACCTGAATTTCCAAAAAAAAAAAGCACTTGCCCTCCTGGAAATTCAAAGGGACAGCAATAGGGGAGGCAGAAATAGTAGGCTCTTTAGCCAGGGGGTGCAGCAAAAAAAGCTTTTTTTCTAATTCTGTACACGTCTTGCTGTCAGGTTTGAGCTGTTCTCCTCACCTTCAGCTGCTCTTTCACATGTTCACATGCACAGAGTCCCCGCCTGGACAGAGACACAGTTTGCATGCTGAAGACGCAAGGTAGTTTATTTCAAACATGTTTTGCAGCTAGGGCTAGTTAATACTCCAGCTGTTGAGATTACATTTCCCATGACTCACACTAAGTCTACATTATAAACACTAACCTTTGTCTACTGCATCTACAATAATATAAAACCAGTCATATTACTAGCTGACCTTCATGGGGATGTAGTTATAGACTGGGATTGTGATGGCCTAAACTACACACTAACTTTTGTTGTTGTTGACTGCAGCTTCCAAAATATACAGACAGCAATTACTGGCTGAATAGCACTGGAATTGTAGACACATCCTACAGTGAATCATTCTTTTCTCTTTAGGCCCCAAACAGTAAAAGTATGGACTGTCAAAATACATACAAATACACATACACTGTCAATACAAATTACTGCCCATACACACATACATACACATGCACATTTACTCTTACCCTTACATACAAACGTACTGGCTCATAACAAAAACAAACCCTCTCTCCTTTTTCTCTCTTTTTTCTTTATCTCCTTTTTTTTCTCATTATCTCTCACTTTATCTATCCATCTTCTCTCATCTCTCTTCTTACTCTTTACCTCTCCCCTTTCTCAGTATCATCTACCCCTTTTCTCCTCATCTCTTATTTTTCTCTCCTTCTTCCTGTGGTGGGAGCGAGGTTTCTTTAAACCTCTGCATTATTGCTCCCTCTCAGTGCACACAGCTTCAGTGCTTAAGATATGATATGTCATTGCCTGGTGCTCAGCATCAATTGCTGGCACACAGTTTTAGGGGGCACTAAAGCAGAGGTCAGAAAGAATAGACCTCATGCCTCCTTCACTTTGGGCCAGTTAGAGGGAGATCCATGATCTCTCCAACCAGTCCTACTCCTAGGCAGTGGTACTGTTGTAAGGCTTTAAGGGATTTAAATGTCCACTTCTTGTAGGCTTGCAGGCTTCATGAAAATCTAGACTGGACCATGCAAACATGGCTAGAGCTTTTAGTCTGTTGCAAACCTAGTGTCAGAGCATTTGCCTGCCTAAATGATATTTTAAAAATATATATTTATATCACTATAGGGTCATTTGTGTAAGGTTTGGTTGGCATCTTTATATCTGCATTTTGACAGTATGCTGCTTATTGGCAACTTATTAACCTGCGTTAGTTTTTTAAGGCACGTTTCTAACTGAATGCTCTCTTCTAACTCTTTGTGCGTTAATACTCATTAATTGTTACTGTTTATTTATTTATTTTAAGAAAATGACAGTGAAACATCAAATTCTAATTTTACCCATGTGGCTGATTTTATTAAAACATCTTCATTTTTGTCTCTTTTTATTGAGGAGAGACGAACAATTATCTATAGAAGTAAATTTTAATGCACAGCAATAAAAATAAACGACAGATCTCTGTGGCAGTTCACCTAAATATCCCTCCCTGGTGATCTCTTCATATTAAGTATGTTTTGCTTCATGCATTCACAATGCGTTTTGATGTCACAGATTTTTTTTTCTACACTTTTGTCTGAAGAGCAAAGACCAGTCACTAAAGACCAGGTTGTTCAGGCTAGAATGTCATAAAATTCAAAATAGCCAGTTTTATGAATATTACAATTAAATGTATTGAACATCACAGCAAATTAGCAAGAAAAGACTGCTTAAAGACTTCCAGCCCTATGTTATATTATAGTACACACATTATTTAGTTATTTTTTCTCATTTAACTCCTCTATCGGCTGCCTCTACTGAAAGCAGGAAGCATTCATGTGTATGCTTCTTGTATATATTCAGTAGCACTGCAATTCTTCTCAGTGGTAGTAGAAATACCCAATCACATGTGTGCTAAATGAACACTGATGTTCGGCTAGCACACAGCCTATCGGAAGTTTTTCTTCCAGCTTATACTGCTGTTTTACCTGTCTTCAAAAAACGCTTTGAAAGAGTTAAATGAGACAGACGTCTAATTTTCTAAGACCAATGCCTACAAGATTGCATGCAGTAAAATACTCCAACATGCACTACAAAACACAGTTTAGGACAAAACGTTCCTTAAATATGTTAACAATATCATACATTCAAGAAACGCCTGTTGATTATTGCTGAGTTCCAAGACATTGCTTGTTGTTAGGGGTGTGATAAACGCATACAGGAGGCCATATTGGATAACATGGAACTCTTGAGATGGCAAAAATGGCAACTGTAACAGAGACACAGAAAATTCAAGACTTAAATATAATCTATGTATTAATTATTAATTTGTGTATACTACTTTACTTGCCGATTACATTACTTCCTTAAACCCTGAGCCTTTCAGACACCCCGGTGGTTGAAAAACTCCCAGGGGATCATACTGAAGTGTGTGGGGCACTCAAACTAAAATGTGAGTACATAACTCCACTATATATACTTTAAATACTGTATATATATATTTTTTTGGTTTATTACATTCATACATACATGGAACATTTGGAATTTCATTGGAAAACAAACTGTGGAAATGGTTGGATACACATTGTACACACACTTTGTTCTTTTTGTTTATTCATTTATTGTGTGACAGAAGGAAACACAGATATTTTTAGTTGCTGGTGTTTGGTAGAGGTGCTACGTTCAAAAAGACATGGTTGGATGGGTTTGGTATGGAAGAACTTGACTGGGCTGTCAGAAAATAGTACAAATTTCTTATCCGTGTAACATATCTATCAAAGATAGTAATATGAACCACTGCTGTTACAAATATAAAACCGAAATCCTATATTACAATATACAAAATACAGGTTAAATATTCAGGCATATGGTTACGAGAAAAACAGGTATAGCAGAGGGGACACAAAATAACTTATTTTACAGTAATATATGGTAATTTGGAACAACATGATCGGTCTATGCTCTGCTCAGCTGCAGCTAACTTTTAGTTTTTACACTGTAACATACAACAGATATCCAACCTGCCAGTTCATAGAAGACGGAGGACAGGACAATCATTTTTCTTTGCATGTCTCCTACTAATGTTATTGAGATTATTGCACGCTATTGTTTGTATTAATAAAAAAATTAAGAATATTATTAACAAATTAATATTTTCCAGTAGTAACGTCTGCAACACATGCAGTGTATAGTCTAAATGCTAGGCACCTAATTTAAAACATGTGCTATGTGGAAACCATGGAATTTTCCTACATTTGTAAAGCCAGAGAGAATTACAGGTTTTCACCAAACTCAAACACATTTGTGGCTTTGCGGTTAAATATGCTTCACTCCTTACTAAATTCTTCCTAATCCTTCCCTGATTTTCTAGGATTTTCAGCAGTTTAAAGGTAAAGCAGAGAGGCTTTTGTTGAAGGGCTCCCAATTATGCCATAATCTTCTGTTATAAACCATGTCCTGAGCTAATGTTACATGAACATTTTTATTGTATGTAGGATGCAGCTGGTGTAATTGTTCAGGAAACATAGCCATAAAACAGTGGTTAATAATTTATTTCCCATTGACCAATATGCTGTCCATTACATTTATTTCTTGTGATTCCAGCGGACCACTTCCATATGAATTGTATAAATAGGCACATTGATTTAAAGCATAACTGATATGCTGCCACTTAGAAAAAGTTTTGCAATAATATGTAAGTAAAATCCATAAAATATAAATTTATGCTATCCTCCATGATGGTTAATGTAAAATGTTGTTTATAAGGACAGAAAACAGCTCTGTGATAGATCATAACTGAATTACATGGCATTCTGAATAATAGTTTGCAGATATACAGAAATGGAAAGGTGGGCCAACAGAACAGAGCTGTTTTTAACCCATACACAACTCTTTGAATTTTCAAGCTTATAGGAATGTCTTTTATGAGCTGTCTGTATGTGTTTTGATTATGTGATGTTCTGGTAAAGCCTGAAGAAGATGCTTAATCACATAAGGAAACCATATACTCTTGACATGTCTTGTCAAATATTTTTATTAAATATTTTTTTAACCACACAAAAACTTTCACAACAAAAAACAGAACATCTCAAGGTAAGACATTACTTTCCCTTTATTGATTGTATAATTAAGTGTAAATCATTATTTATAATGTTAAAATAATGCATTTTCCAAATATGTTGCATATTCTGCACTGTGGTCTATGGTGGTTTATTTACAAAAAATATCTATATGTTATAGACTAGATTCCATACAAAATGTGCTTCCAAAATCTACAAATAATACACAAGCACAATGATAAGTTTAATATATGTTTAATAATGTTTAATATGTGTAACATTTAATTTATAAAAAAAATGCATGTGTGAAGGGGTACATGACATAATAAAAAGTCACTTTCTTGGGCCGACATATATTATTTAGCCCTTAAATGCTGCAATGAAATACTCCTTTACATTATCATTGGTCTTAACAAAGGAGAAGTTACTGTCTCCTATATTCGTATATATCGATCTAAATGTCGGGTAGCCAACTACCAAGGAGGGATTTGTGTTGGCATATTGTCAAGGAAGGTTAAAGAATGTATTAAGTTATAGTTAAGAAAATTGTGAATTATGAATTCAAAAAAAGGTGAGGGTAAAGGAAAATATTGCCTAATGAAGTCTGGGTGCCCTGTGATACGCTGTAGGTACATTGCATGCTAAGAAGACCTTTCTCATATACTCTTGAGTGTCTAGGCAATATATATATATATATATATATATATAGTTCTATATACAGTATCTATACGGGATAGTGTTTGGGGAGCTCATGTAATTTGTATGTGCCAATTTAATGGGTATGGACATTCTTTCACTGCCATTGTTAGTTATTGCATCAATATAAGGCTTCGTTATGGTGCAATTCCACTGCAGTAGAAGATCCCCCCCAACATTGAATCTAAATACACTGGCACTTTCCACGGCTGAATCAATATATTGTGTCAGAAAGGCCATTATGTGTCGCTCCTCTAATGCCCAAAGGCTTAAATGGTTCAATCTTTTGCTATTAGGTATATTAAAGGTAAGCAATATTAAGGAAGAAATGTAAAATGTCAGCAAATAGCCACCATGTTCTTTTCAATTTATATATTTTTAATCATGGAACTTTACTACTTTGTCAGGCAACTATAGTAGTCATTATAAACATTATTATGGGCAACTATAATTTCTGTAAAACTTGGCTTAATTAATTTTAATGGACTATAAACATGCTTTCGATTTTAAAACAAAACTTTAGTTGGACATGTTTATACTTGCGTGCATGGTTCTTATTGTAGTTTATTGGATGCTGCCAAGGGAAATGTAATATTAATAAACTCTAATAAGCATTAAAAATGCCTGGACCGGAGAGTAAAGTGCAAAATTTACGCCCAGTGTTCATGTATAGGGTATTAGAAGAATTATGGTTACACCATGCTTGGAGTACGCAGTACAGTTTTTGGCATTGTTGGAGCAGGGCCTCCTTACCTCTTGTTTCTGTAACTCGAATTGTTATCTATCTATCTATCTATCTATCTATCTATCTATCTATCTAATATTGAGCTTTCCGAGTTGTATTCCATGCTTTAATCTCTTCTATGAGGCTGCATGCTTGTTATATTCGGACTGTCTACCAGGGTCTTCATTAACAGGCATGGAAATGCATAAAGCTATTCTGAATCTAAGACAAGACCAAGGACTGATTAGGGTCTGAGTCTTTACATCAGGAAAAATGGACCAAATATCTGACGTCAAATAGAGAATGCTGTGAGCTTATAAGTAAATAAACGTTGGTCCATGATTGAGCGACATGTTAAGAACTTGTTTAATTACCAATAGTTCCTAAGAAAAAATAAGAAAGTACTTTGGCTGAACAGATCCAAATATTTCCTATTAGATAGTAAATATTTCACTGTATCATCTGTTCCAGTTATATAGCGGGCCTGCAATGCTCTGATCACCGTGATGATGATCTGTTCCTGACTGGCAAAGTAAATATGCAAATGCAGGACATGTCATATACAACACTCTCTCAGGACAAACCCTTTTACAGATAAGAGGTGTCATTGTCAGGGAGATTGCCCCCCCACCACCACTGCCAAATTACACGACTAGTAAATAACAGCAGAAAAATATTCGGCAAAGCCATTGTCCACTGTGCTGATTGTTCCTATGGCAACAGACAGATGTCACATAGTTTGTTTTGTTGCTTTTGTCTTCCTTGTAGACAAACTATCATATTAATTGCAGGCTGAGGATACTTGGGCTATGAGTGACCTTGGAATGCAATTAAGCGTAATGCAAAACAGGACAGGAGAGTAATTGGATAGAACTCCAAGCAAAGTTAACAGAAAGTCATAAAATGGTAATGTTGAATGAATAGAGGTTGATTTCCTATTTAAAAAAAAAAAAGTCTGAGGCATTTTAGTTTGTGCATACATTTGCTCACTTCAGATTTAACCCCATGCATGCTAAACATTTATGATTCAAACTGTTATTGTTTAATTCACTTATTTTGCTATTTTAGCTTTTTAATTTGTAGGGTCGAACTACTGCCCCTGTAAGACTTTTATTAACATAATACAAATGTTAGGGCAGGCTGAATAAACACTTAAAGTTCAGATTTGGAAAAATGTCATTTTAAACTATAAAATATATTATTTATGTAAAGGTCACGCTGCATTTTGCAATATCGCAGAACTATTTGAAATAATGATTAGTGTTATAATTATCACATATAATTCTCTGTGATTGATTTTCAAGATTGAGTTGTAATAGAAATGAGTACCGTATATTACAAACGTCCTGCTTGATTCAGTTGAATTGCTATTTTCTTAGAGTAGACATAATAGTTTTCTGAAAATTTTACATTAGGATGATTAACATAGAATATTTATTTTAAATTTACAGGCAAAGGGAACTTTTGTCTTGTGATGCCTTGCAATACAGAACTCAGAGGGCTTTTTATATATTAAAAAGGAGTAATTTCATTTTATATAATGTACAGTTTCTCCAAGCATTATATTTTTGACGTGAACAAAAATTCACCTTATAAATAATGTAATCGCCAAACTACTGTGCAAAGGGTCTGTTATATAAGCATCATTACTAAGGTAGACATTTTGACAAATCTACAGATGCCTCAGAACATTTTTTTCTTCATATATCAAAAATACTGGTATCAACGGTTATGGTTTTTTTTTTTAGAGATTTTAGTCTGATTAAAATATACTATGGAATGGCATTTATAGAAATTACT
The DNA here is from genome assembly GCA_009364415.1 of Spea multiplicata. Lineage (NCBI taxonomy): Eukaryota > Metazoa > Chordata > Amphibia > Anura > Pelobatidae > Spea > Spea multiplicata. The sequence continues at coordinate 51,843,399 of VKOC01000001.1, read as the reverse complement.
ACTTTGTCATATCAAAATCTCCCTCATTGTGTAGTCTTTTGTAATCTACACACTCAACCAATTGAGTGTGTAGATTTTCCATAGCATGGGAAGTTTTTGTTTTTTTTTCCTGAAATCACAGTATGTGAAAAGAAATCAACGATTTTATTACCGTGCCGATAGAACAATTCTTACTTTCCAGACAGCAGTAAAATTTCAACAGCCATTGACTCCTTAACTAAAGAATGCCAACTTTTTACATCTCTTCAGAAGGGAATGACATTTATTAGAAAAGTGCAATTATTGCAATAAGAACAAAGTAATTGTCTGTGCAGTGACTGGAAAGTTTTTTTGCTCTCTGTTACTGTTGCCCTTACTTCACAAGAACAAAGTGGTCATCCAGACAGGAAGCCAATTAGTGTTAGTGTCTAAAACCCTATAACTTGAATGAGTAATTCAAGTCCTTGTCTTGAATTGGGGATCGTGTCTGATTCTACAGACAAGACTTTTATAAACAAACAGTATGGATAATTTCCTGAATTAAATGCTCTCAAAAGCAACCTTGAAATATTTTATTTTTGAACTTAGATTCTGATAGATACTATTCACAAAATAGAAGTTCTATGACCAAACCTGGCCTTTGTCCATTTTCTTTTTTTTCTTGAACCATGTTTTTGACTTGAACTGTAACATCAATTAGGAATTGCTTAGATGTGGTAAGGTTTAAATTAAATTAAAAACATGTAGTGTTGAATAAGCTTTTAGACTCTCGGTGGCACCTTCTTCAGATGTAATGGAAAGAAATAGCAACTGAATTATCACAAGTAGTGAATCTAGTCCATTAGGTCTAAAGGCAAAACATAAAATAAAGTCATAAATAACATAATAAAGAATAGCAAATAAATCATAGTAAAACATTATAATGTATCTATGGTACTGTTGGCATGGAGATAACAGAATATCTGTAGGAACTTGCAAAAGACTAGTGACATTCCAAACTTGATGACCAATTCCTCTTAAAAGTAATTTAAAAACCATTTTAACTTGACTTTTGTGAGTGCTTACTTGGGAGCCACAAAATGTGAAGCATATAAATATAACCACAATACTAAAAGCTGGGGAAATTGCCAGGACAGCAGGATGCTGGAACAGCAAGAACTAGGATCTGCCCCTGGAAATCCGGGCCATTTGGCAGGTACAGAATATTGAATGTGAAGGGGGTGATAAGGGGTGAAATGAACAATAATGTAATTAAATGAACAAAACACACTGAACACTAAGCAAAGTTTTGCATAAATTATTATTTATTTTTTGAATTTGTTTGCACTTTTTTTGCATTTTTGAAATATGAAGATAACCAAAGTGTAAGAATGTAAACATGTTTACAAGAGTTAACATGGATTTTATCTTAAGTCCCATGTCACTTCTATCAATCAAGAAATAATAGTAAAACTACATATTTAATTTCAGCAAGCAAATATGAACATTAGATCACAACAAAATCAGGTAAAATAATTGGGGCAGCTTTAATAAAATAACTGATTTAATACTTGGCTCCCATATGATATGGTGTCATTCCCATGAAACTATGAGCAGCTCTGCACTGTTCCGTAGTTCCCACTTCCCACCATAGAGTTGTTGACACCTGCTATATGCACTATATGAGAAAAAGTACTCTGGTCCAAAGGCTATTTTGGCCGAATAGGCACAAATTCCTAAAGACACACAACACAATCTTGTGGAAAACCTTCCCAGAAGAGTGGAGGCTGTTATAGCTGCAAAGAAGAAATGGCGACTCCATATTAATACCCATTGTTTTGGAATGGGATGTCCAACAAGCTCATATATGTGTGATGATCAGTGGCCCAGATAGTTATGGTTATATAGTGAACCCAATTGAATGCTAATAACTCAGACTATGGTAGGAAAGGTTTGGACTTGAGAACCGTCTAGTAAGCGTAAGCAATGGTGAGTCACAACCAACATTTAAAAGATTCTTGAAACTCTTTAAAAGCCTATGAGTATAACAAGCTTGGGTTATCAGAACATATTAGAAAGAAACCATAAGTAATGTTGATAAGTAATCACTGTTAAAGGTATACTTTACTTTCAAATGTCAAATCTAATGGAAACACAAGTCTGCTTTCAAGAATGTATAAATATTTTATATTTGAGCCAAATCTTAGAAATAAATTACAAACTACTACTTATTTTAAAAACATTTTATTTGAGAAGGTCTTAGAAAAATATAAAGCACAGTACAATAAAATCAGTCTACAACAAGACTTGAAATGTAATAAAATTACAAGAATACCACCATTCAACTGATGGATGAATGTGGATCTTACATTTAAATTTAAAATAAAACACAGCATCAGTAAACCAAACTATTTCAAAATAAAGCTACTTGTTCCTTTTAAAAAGACTGATTACTATGTGGTCTCAAACTGCAAGCATGTAGATGGCAGGCAGTGAATCAAGGCATGTGATGAATGAAAACTGTAGCCAGAAATTGTAAATTACTTAATGCCTCATAGCTCCTTGTTGCTAATCTCTTCTGAAGCTGGACGAACAGCCATTTGTTCACATGTGCAAAAGCTAAAACGATAGTCCAAGTGAAAATATTCCCTGCAATTTCATTTGTATCTTTCAGTCTTCACATCAATGAAATATTAGCCTTAAGTGTTTGCATTACGAGTAATTCTATTTCCCAAAGCTGAACAAGAAAACACAAAATAACACTTTACATGTTAATTAGTGCAACATACGAAGAAATAGCCTAACTTGTTTAATTTGAAATCCAATAAAACGACAATCCTTTACTTTTTACTATTCCATCTTTATTATAAGATAATATGAATGAATTGTGTGTGTTAGCATTACGTGGACATGAGAGTTTGCAAAAAGGGCAAGGAGGCAAATATCCCCTGGGTTGCCGTGATTTGAATATTTGGGGAGTAGTCATTTTTTTAGGCAATCAATACATGCTGACTTACAGTATACTGTAAGCTCTATGGTATAGAGCCCCCCTTTCTTAATATATTCTTACCCATTGTACCCAAATCAAAATGTTTGTAGATTCACTATACTTATATAACCATACTTATTGCACCTCTTAATTTTATTGTGGTATAAACGAACGTGCCAAGCAAATCTATTCATAAAAATATAAATACAGACAGACATACATTCACATTTCTTTGCAGTTAGAAAATGCATATTGGGCAAGACTGGATTGTGCATCACGTCTGCCACATCTGTGTTGGCTTGTTATATCGCTGGACTATTTGGCTGAGCTTGCCCTCAGAGCTCATAGTTGTCAGTGAGTGTCTATGTGGTTGATAGGTTCCTTTACAGTCTACAAAATGGCCATGTAAAGTTTTCTTCCCAAGCTGTGTTATCCTGTAATCACGGTTGGTCTACTGTCTTCAAATCTGAGATACTCTGGCAAAGATCCAGTGATTAGTTTTAATCCAGGAAATATTTATATGAGATATATGTGAAATAATCATGTATATCCAAGGTGATTTTGGAGTAGTGTTAAATGTGATAATTCTTGCACCAGCGATTGCAAAATAAATAAACTAATCCAATCAATTAAAGTTCTTACTAGCTCAGTAAGTGTTTGATATCTACTTGGTGAGTCACCAAGCAGATACAAAATTAAGGTTTACCTTGATAAGGAATTTCAGGGATTTCTAATACTCTTGAATAATTCAGGGTAATCTTTGAGCTTTATTACCAGTTTTGCATATCGTCACTTTTTCTTGCGTTTTGCAACATGCATTTTTGATAGGGATCCTTGAACAATTGAGTCTTTAGAGTTTTTTATTGAAGCACTAGGGGATATAGTGTTAAGTTGGTGTAGGATAGGGTCAGCCGCTGCAGTCTTGAATAAAAGCATGAATTGTAGGATATATTGTTTGATGCGCAGGTGGTGCTAGTTTTGATTTAATGTGTTATCAATGCTCTAGATTTATGTGCTTTTAATATAAAGTGGAATGAGAAAACAAGAATGTACCTTAATGAGAATGCACTTTACATGTCCAACATTTCTTTATGCTGCCTGTTGGCTTGTAGTACACTTGCTAATACAGATTGATAGACATTTATCTTATTACCCCTCTCACTTCTTCTCTTTAGAGGATTTATCTATCTAGCTAGCTGTAGTATCTTCATGGGTTCTTGCATATACAGAGAATGTTGATAAGTATCATTTAATTAATCTTATTTATTTTAATTACATTTTATTAATTGAAAGAATACTTAATATAACTATATACATTGACTATTTAGTGAAACTTAGAGGATGTTGTTGTTTTAATATATATCTTGTCATTGTTTGTTGGTGAGAAATAGCTCAATCAAGCTGATCAGTTCTAAAGGCCAATATTCTGAAATCTATATATACATCTTAACTCAGGGGATCTTATCAATTGTTTTTACTTAATAGAGTCCTTACTTGATCGATTGAACTATTAAATATTAAATGAATGTATAAAAAAAGTGAAAACTTCTTGATACTGAAAAAATGTGTGAGAGAGACACCCTTAGACGCAAAGTTGAGTTTTTGACCCACCACCCGATTCCTCATCAGAGGGAGCCCTTGGGTTTGAGCACCTGTGTGACTTACTGATGATCCAGAAGAAATATCCTAACTTGTGGACCCTCAAGTGCCTCCCTCAATCTGGTAGTTGGATAATGGTAAAATAGTCAGTCAAGCTAAAAGAGTCAGCCAGAGGATCTGGGGTTCAACTCCGACCTGGAGCAGTGACAGATACTTTGTCGAGATTTAATGCAGTGAGACACCATGAGAAAGAAGGAATGCATGGAAAATAAGAGCAAACAATAAAGTGTTGAATATTTGTTAGTAAATATTATATGTGGAAATTATGTGTATCATCATGCATAGATATGTGTGGATATGATAACCTAGGTCTGATTTAAATGTAGATTAGTTGCTAGAGTTGTACCCGATAACACTGTTTCTCTTTTAGCTGATCAGCCTGGGTCTGGATACCAGTTAGTCCAAAAAATCCAATACTACTCCAAAGTGTATTTGCCAATTTACAATATTTACAAGTATTAAGTATAGCTCCTGGTATCGGGGATGTGCATTTAATTTTAACCACATTTCTTCCTTCACTTGCTTCCTTAATCTAAATTAGCCATATGTTTTGTATAAGTACATACTTTTCCCCATGCAATAGTTTTCAAATGCCATGTCTCTTCATGCATCCCCTGTGCCTCCAGACCACAATGTTTCAAACATGCAATAAAAGTGTAAAATGTAACATTTGACTATTATTGAATTTTTCCCTGTTTAAATGCCATCAGTCTCATTACTGGCTTTTCCAGCACTGAGGGTGTTAAGTTAATATACCATGCTTTGTTGAAAGAGTTTTCAGATTTTATATCTAAGGGAATAACCTTTGAAAGAATGAGTCCTTTTATAGCTATTCATCGATGAGATGTTTCCATGATTCTATCACTGACTGCATAATAAAGCCAGACTGCTGACTTTTATATACACTTTTATTTTCATATAACACATCCATGAATACACAAATAGTAAAACTATAAAAAAAGAAAATACAAAAAGACCATAGTGGGAATTATAAAACAGAACATAATGTAAAAATGGCAAATGAATACCCACTGGATTGTAAATATATTTAGTGCGTGTATAATATCTGTGTTTTCCAGAATATTTTTATATACCATTACCCAACATGTTGTAATTAAGGTGTTTGCAGTCATAATATAGGTAATGGAGTTATTTAACATGCAGTAATATCCTCACAGCGATAGGAAGAAAACCAGAAAAGGCAGAGGCATTTTTTTCTTTTCATTACCTCAATCATTGAATCAAAATAATGACTACATCAGAATGTAACCTTGATGTATATATGTCACTTCCCTAAAGTTATGTACCTGTCAGGAACTCACTTTACCAGGACGTGAACCCTGACTTCCATGTTACTGGCCCCCAACCCTATCAGTACCTCAGTCTGTTTTTCATAGTTTAGCCTCAGCTCTAGTTATCGCCAACTCTCTCAGCTGTGTCTGGTCCCAGGATCGGGAGCTCCACTACCTGGGTAACGAGTAGCTTCTTCTGGCAGAAGACCTTGCTGACATGGCTGCTGGACTCCAAACCTGCTTAATTACAGCATTACAGAATAATCAGGCCCATTTTGGAGGCTGCTGGATCAGATTCTGCATTAGCCTAGCAGATTGCATTCAATGCAAGAAATGTGCTGACCCAGGCACAAACCATTCAAGTACTGAAAGATTAGGTAGCTGAGCTACAAAATGAAGTTCATACCATGTGTAATTAATGTACCAGCTACCATGTTGTGGATGCTATAAAAAAAGGAACTGGTTCATGTTGACCTTGTGAGTTCCTTCTTTTCTGTAGTTGGCTACCCAGAGTTATGGAGGGTTATGTTGAAGATCCAGTTCTTCGTGATCCTCCACATAATCTTCATATCACCATCCTCAATGGATTTTGGGTGGTATTATGCTCCTGTGAGCCTCTCAAAGATGTATAGTTCAAACTCTCCATCCTGTTGGAGATGTGAGGCTCCCAAAGTATCTGGTCCTGCAGCCCAATTAATAATATCTTCATATTGAGAGGCTTACTGGAATAAAATAAGAAAAAAAACTTCTTCTTCCATATTATTTAAAATCTCAAATGTATGTTATAATACATATTTTAGTAACAACTTTATCTCAAATGTATGTTATAATACATATTTTAGAAACTTCTGTTATATATAACTAAACTATAGAAATCCACTGAACTCCTAAAATGGAATTTAAAAAATCAAGTAATCAGCCAATGTAAAATGGAAAGTGGCCTATTGAAACAAAGATATCCTTATAATAAGAAAATAGAGACGTGGGAGATTTGGACGTCCTAGCTAAATGAACATTAACCAAACATTAGAATAAAGATCTTGTCTGCACAAATTGTCATTTTACAAGTGAGTAATGTCAATATAGGACATACGCAAGAGTATCAAAATGCATTTATCACTGTATTTATGAATTATATATAAAAATGTATGTCTTAAAGTTTATGTTCAAAATAAAGGACTTATAAAAGGGTTATGTTGAAGATCCAGTTTTTCATGATCCTGCACATGATCTTCATATGACCATGCTCAATGGGTTTTGGGTTTTTCAACACCATCTGCTTGTGCCAAAAATCAGTAAGATTGGAAGTTTTAAGTTTACTCCAAGATTCTAAACCAACAGGTCATATAGAAATCCAGAAGAACTACTGACCCGAACCTTTTGGTGGCCTAAAAATCATGAGGATTTTAAGAGGTATGTGTCCTCTTGTTATGTATGTGCCACTTCCTATTCCTAATCGTCCCTGGGGATTCATATCTATTGTAGATTTGCCTCCCTGTAAAGAACACACTACCATCCTTGTTCTTGAGCCATCTTATACATTATTTCACATTTTTGAAAAAGTTTCTGTTCTTGGAATAAATATAAATCTGTCATCAACTTTTTATCCAAAAAGTAATGGACAGACAAAGCAAACTAGCCAGACTCTGAAGCAATATTTGCTGTATTTTATTAGCTACCTGCAGGATAATGGGCTGGTCGTTCTACCCATAGGAGTTTGCCTACAACAAATCTCCACTTCTCAGAGCCCATTTTTTGCCAGTTATGGTTACCATCCAACTTTTATAGTGAATGTTCCAATTACTACTTCCACTCTTGCAGTCAGAGACCAGCTAACAGTCTTATAGGATTCCCAGGAACTATTGAAAAAGACCCTCTTGAAGGCTCAGTAATGTTACAAAAGAACTGCTGATAGACATAGAAAAGAGGCCCACGTTTATCACATCTGTGACAAGGTTTGGCTTTCCACAAAGAATCATAAGCTTAAGATTCATTCTCATAAATGTGGTCATAAATGCATTAACCATTTTGAGATGATTGCCCTGATCAATCCTGTCACCTTTTCATCTATGACTTTTTTTTTTTTTTTCATAAGAGTGCACGTGGTATTTCACACTGTGTTGGTTAAACCTTTTGAGGAGCATCCTTCCCCCGGGTGACCCTTGCCTGCCAGTCCTGGTAGATGGTAAAGATAAGTATGAGGTGAAAGAAATGTTGACTCAGCATCTTCAGCAATACACTACAATGCTTGGTTCATTGGAAAGACTATGGTGAGGGAGATAGATCATGGGACCTAGTTGAGAATGTTCATGCCCCTCATCTGATTAAGACTTTTTTCAAATGGTACCCTGAAAACCAAACAAAAAGGCATACAGGGGCTGCTCCTGTAAAGGAGGGGGTGATGTTAGGAACTGAATTAAGCAGAACTTGAATCCTGACTTCTATGTTACTGGCTTTCATTCTTACCAGTTCACCAGCCTGTTTTTCATAGTTTAGCCTCAGCTCTGGTATTTATGACTTGCCAACCATCATCGGCTGTGTCTACTCTCTGCCTTTAAAAGCCACTTCCTGTGACTGTGTCTTTGACAGATTATTGTGGTTCCTATTTCCCCTTTAATCAAGCCTGTCACTCTTTATTACATAACTGTTACCCATTCTGGACTGTCTGACCTCGCTGCCTACCTACTGACCTTTAGCTTGCTTGAATACACTTAATACTTTTCTGTTCTAGCCACTCTGCTTTGCTGAGTGTCTAAGGCCAGACAGTGACTCTAATTTCTAATCTCTAATCTAAGGGGCTCAACTACCCGAGTAATAAATGTCTACTTCTGGCAGAAGACCTTGATGAGCCGGCTGCTAAACATCAGTATAATTACAATTAATATACAGTATATACTGCCCCTTATGTGTATGCCATAAAAGCAGCCATTTTAACTTCCTGTTTTTATGATCTGTACGATTTCTCCTTGGGTTAATCCTTCCTTTTTCTTAAGGTATTCCTCTTATTTTGGTGGTTCTGATCGGTGGTTCTAAATAGCTTCTTTGAGAGTTTTCACACAAAATATCCCCAAAACAATAGTGACTGAAAAACACAAACGCTATACATAATTTAAATACAGTATATACTAAAAATGTATAGGATTAAACCTTTGCTTCAACTAGTGAAGTATTAAAGTTTGCCTGTGCGAGGTGAACTCTGATGTTGCATTTGTCCTTAGACTTTTTTCTAGATGTTGAGATGATAAATCTCATCAGGCAACTGACCTACCTGTCATCATTTGCTACTCCTTTGAAAGCTTTATAACCCTTTTAATAATTTGTAATCCAATGCTCTACACCAATGTAGCCTGTTCAGGTCTTTCAACTTTCCATCACCCCAACACTTTGTACTGCTGGAAATGTTGAGAATTTTCTCTTAGAGATATTTGTTTAAAAAATAATTTAATAATGAAATGTAGGTCTTGATACCTTCCAAGATGTCCTATTTGTAGGGATGGTTTTTAACCATAGAATAAAATCTCACAAGTAATTAATTAGAAATAAAGAAACCTAGTCCTAAATCGCATTTTAGATTCAGGATAGCCACTTGTCTATCCTGTGCATGTTTAAATTGCCGAACTCTAAATAGTAATAATAATAATGATAAAATTTATTTTTTTAAATCAAACACACCATAAAAAATATTATCAGATATGTGCAATATATACATACAGTACACTGTTAACTGAAATATATTTTTTAATTTGTATATTTAAAGCAAAATACAGTTAATACACAAGTAAAATGTTAAGGTTTTGAAACTTAAACTCTTTTACATTTCCGCTTTTAAAACCCTAAACATTCCTTACAATTGTTTGCCTTCGCTTTCTCTAAACAAAAGTACTAACATTAAAGTTTTTTTTTAATCTTGACATCACCATTTTTCCTGCAGTGCCCAATGGACTATATCAATATCACTTTATCAAACTGAAAAGTGCACAGAGACATCCTTTTAGCGAACGTGGCCCACGGAGCATGGCAAAGTCACTTGAACAGATTGAATGGACCGTAGCAATGTTGTTTTAACAAATGCAGCCAGTAGTGCACAGCGGTATCCAAATGGGATAAACCCAGGATATATTTCAATAATTTATCATGAAATAGGATATATTTAATGGTACAGCAACATTTAACATTCCTGTTCTTATATAGACAACAATTGCAGCTAATTGCATCTTATTTTTTGTTATTTTATTTTTTACTTACAGCAAAAAAAAAAAAACACACACAGAAAGAGACGGGGCCTGGTTTCCGTTAAGACGGATTAGGCGTGTGTGTTTAAGTTCTGGTGTCTCTTGTTCAAGTCACCCAAAATGTTCAATGTGAAAAATATATTGTTTCTCTATGATTTTATTTTAGGATGTGATATCATAAAGACAACCGAATTCTTTCACTTGGGTTCTTACTTGCACCGGACATTTTAGTTATTCGTTTATGTACCTAAAATTACAAAAGTGTAACGTTACGTATGTAATATGCGTAAGATAAGATGTGTAAGATGTTTTATTCAAGTAAACGAAAATAAAACAAGAAAAATTAAAACAAATGAAAGTAATGTTAACGTGAATTTTAGCTTAAGCCAGGTAGCATGTACCACTAGAGGCCATTTCAAGATAATAAATGTCAACAAGCGACACTTATTACACTGTTTTTGTGCAGTACTAGTTTTGTGCAAGATGATATAATGGCCTTCATACATATTTATGTTATCTGTGATTCCTATAAGCAACCCATGTTGTCCATACATTCTCATACAAATAAAAAGTTTTTCACACCCAATGAAAACAATGTTTCATGGAATGGACCTCATGCTCATGTAGCATAGGCGGAATTGCCAACTTTTAGTTATTCAGTTTTAATCTATTGCCTTTCAGAATCCAAGGTTTGGAATATGTTTGGATTAATGAGGATCCATATGGTCTGCCATCAATTTACCTACAAGAAGACATACAGGTCAAGTTGATCTTACATCCTGAGAGATCTAATTTCTTGTTCACTTACCCCATCTCAAAACAAATGTAAAACTTTGGCCTCGGGACAATTACATTTTAGTTTGTGGTATACTCTTTTGTTTAACTGGGACAACAGGTAGTCTTTTGTATTTTTTATTTAATATTTTTATTTTTCTTTGACATTGTTCTTATAATGTATAGTTGGTATTTTCTATTGTCTTGTTTATTAGTTTTGTTAATACACAACTGATAAATATATGTTTCTTTTATTTATTTTTCATTTCAGATTCTGAACTTTTTTTTAAAAAAACTGCATATGGGTGGGAAAACTGCAATGCTTAAGGTTTTTTGTTGTAATTTGTGTACAAGCAGTCGGTGGGGTTGTCCATTGCATCTTGTACCTGTTTGCTTGTCTTGGAACCCTAGTATCATGTTCACTAGATTACTTTATATCTATATATAGCACATTATACATCCCCAGGACTGATATGTCATTCGTGGAAGACCCAATATATAACACTGGACAAGGAACATTTGCTAATTAGTTACAATTAATCATTTTAAAGTAAAATAATGATTATCTAATGAAATACTTGTTTTTTGCTATGGAATCCTAAACCTTTCCTGTAATACATAAAAAATATTTTAATATGTTTTGTTGGTATGTTACATAGACATATCTTTCTGTTCACTGCTTTTCCATTTTCTCTCTTCTTCTCGTGGGGTTCAATTAAGCAGTTTCTGTAGCCTGGGGCATGTGTTCATTGCCTCCCAATGGACTAAAAATGTTAAAGCTATTTTCATTGTTATATGTTATGCAGCTGGCCTTAATTTTTAAGAGGAAAATGTATTTTTTATGGTATTCACTTGTTACTTTGCCAAAACATTTCAGAAATAACACTGGATGAAAATAACATTTCTAACATTTCTAAAAAATTTAGTAAAGCTGTATATCCTAAATAATAGGAACACTTGCTTATCAGTTACTGATTCATTTTAGATCAGGCCTGGCTCATGGGGCTGGCATTTGAGCTTAGCGAGGTCTTCGCGAGTGTCCTTAAAGACAAACAAGACTTCTAAAGTGGGATGAAGTGATTATATCATGGCTCATGTTTCCCTCTTCAAACCAAGCTCAGTCAAGCTAGACACCAGGCTTGAGCCTGGACTGACCTGCACAGTAACATAACACACAGTCCTAAGCACCTATAAAAATCTTTGCTCCAGCTCCCATCACATACATCTTCTTCTTCTACAACCATCTTCTTCTTGCATGGTGCTGAAAGTTGACCCCCCCCCCAGTAATGTTTTTTATTTGAAAGGTCTTGGAACCCTGTGGACTCCAGAGGCAATATGAAAGCAATCACACACACATGTAACCATTAAGAGTATACCACGCTCATACATACTATAGTAAATGTATTTTATAAGGTACGTGGCGTTTACAGCTCTTATGTCCATTGGAAGATACCTTGTATAGCTCACGGATGTTTAACCTTATGGAAGAGAAAAAAATGTCCTAATTTCGACATTGCAGGAGGGCAAACACTTTTTACAAGTAAATGTAAATTCATAATTAAAACCAATATATTTACCATTTATTTACAAGATGAATTATTTTCATAATTTGAGCATGGTATGGTTTTAATGAGAATTTCTGGTTCAGCTCATGTGAAACAGAACGACTGCTGAGTTGGCCAAGGAGGCTGTCAAGCATAGAATTGAGATAGATGACCTCGATATGTAATCTTTCTTTCTTATCAGTCCAATACCACTTAGTTTTTTTAATAAGCTTGTGGAATGAATAAACAAAATTTCTTATTAAGATTTAGAATGAAAGTTAAAAAATGTGTGAAGTGCAACTTTACAGAATATCTGAATTATTTGCATTTTCTCTGACTATACAAGTATGTATTAATGTGTTGATGTTATTTTCTGATTTGTATATTGTAAATTTCAAAAAAGAAATAAATATAATATTGCTGTTATTTTACCATAGATATGAGATAATTTATTGTTAACATTCCCCATGGGAGAAAGTATAATTTACTTGTCTAAAAACTTCCTTGCGGATGAAATATAGTGTCCCATGAGTGCAAGTGCTTCACAGAGTATTATGTATTTTACATATATTTTCATTTCTTTTTTTGTGTTTTTCAAGAATTCAGTGAAATGTAATCTAAGTTCAAAGCTGAAAACGCATTATAACAGGTGGCTGATATTTCATTTATTTGTCATGAGAAGATCTATGTCGCAATTCTGAAACTGTTTTTTTTAAAAAGAAGCTTAAGTTACATCTACTCAGCTTTATTCACTATTTGGGTGGCCTTGGAGTCTTGCAAGGCATTTTCTTGTTGAGGTTGTACTAACTGCACCTTTTTATTGTTGCGCATGTGTCCCCATTTTACTTGATAGGGTTTATTCACAGAACTTGCACACACTGAAATGCCACAGTGGAGCCACACATACACTTAAAGACTTCCGTGGTTACTATCTTCAGAGCCTTTGTTTTAATAAGAAGGGAAGGAAGAAGAAGATTAGGTACCCATTGCTACTCTCTCACCCTACAATGCCACAGGCGCCATTTTCACTTTCACGGTTAAAAGGGAGAGTTGGTAGGAGGACTTGCAGAATTACTTTTACTCTCGCTTTGCTTTTATGAAAGGCAGCAGTAACAAGGTTCTCCAGAAAGAGGGACTGAGTTGTCTATTAAAATGCATAATTCAATGTGTAAGGTTACTTTGAATACATCTTACTGATTTAAGTATACATTATATAGGACCATCGGAGCTATCCTTGAAGCAGAGGCTTTTTGTGGTTGGCTGTTCATCATGTATAATAAAATCAAGGAGATGAAGCATGGCTCTTCCTGAAACTCTTGTGTTAACTTTTCTTTAGTGAATAAAACCAATGGTGCTGGTAAGTATAGTAACACTGTGTACCATCATAAATCTTGCTTCTGCCATTAAAAAAATGTCTACCTGTACTTTGTTGAATATAAAAATACATAAATTACAAAAATGTTACTAGGTTGTATTGAAATAATTTGTTTATATTAATGTTATATATATAAATGAGTGGCATGGGGATCATTGCCTGGTTTATTTCCCATAAATGTAATTTAAATTCAAAATGAAAGAATGTAAAATATTGTTTTTTTCAATTGCTGGTTTCCTGCTAAGTTGATTTAGAGAAATGATTTTACAGCCAATACATTCCACCCTTTCCCTTCAGTACAACGAATTGGCCACTGTCAGTGAACATGAAACTATGACATGGGTCACCATATCAGTCATCACCTTCATGCCAGTTTCATTGCATATAAGGAGAAGTGCAAATCTCATACAGCTTGAAACACATAATCCAATATATATGCAGTTTGCCACTAGACTAACACAAATATACACATTTGTTTTTATATATTTATAAATAGTACAGAAGTTGAATGAATACACTAGCATTTTGGCATTATTCTGTATCAGTATATAAGGACATTTTTGGAAAATACCCATGTATCATAAACAATGATGTGTGCCCACTAATCCAAAAGACAATTTGTGAGGTCAGGTACTGATGTTGGACAAGAAGGCATTCCAGTTCATTCCAAAGGTGTTTGATGGGGTTAACGTCCCGGCTCTGGGCAGGCCCCTTAGTTAATCCACACCAAATTTGTTAAACCATGTATTTATGGACCTTGCTTTTTTGCACTGGTGCACAGTCATGCTTGAACCAGTCCCATAAAGTTGGAAGTATACAACTGTCTTTGTATGCTTCATGATTAATACAACCTTGAAAAAAAGCCCTAGATCATTACCCCTCACTGACCAAACTTTACCATGCATTCCAGTAGGTAGTGTTCTTCTGGCATCGCTAAACCCATCAGACTTCCAGATAGTGAAACGTGATTCATTACTTGAGTTGCGGTGTGCATAGTTGACATGTGAATTAGTAATAACTAGTAAAACTTTTTTCTTATAGGGTAGTCTTATATTCAGACCTTTTCTTTTTTTCCTAAATAAATATTCGAATTTTGGGGGGGTCATCCTATAATCGAGCAAATACGGTATATTAAAATAAAATCACTAGTTACAAATATTACACAATTTAGACATTACATTCAATAACTCCCTTTTCTATTTTTGTTCCTTTTTTTCTATTTAATATTTATATATTTTATATATTTAGAATTTTATTTACGATAATAGCTCTTCATATACCTCTCAGGAAGCCTGGGTGAAATGCGTCAGGTCATCTGCAATCAGTAACATATACCTGAGTTGAAGAACCTCCTGTGGATATCAATTTTCAATTATATTTGTATTTATTATATTAATTTTAATTTAAACTGTGTCCTAGCTGAGCACTAACACCTACTACGTTGATCATTGTCCCTTCTTGCTGGGAGCAATTGGAAACTGCATAATTCTGGTGTCTCGGCAGCTGTTTTTCTCCCTCCTCTCTCTTTTTTCTTTCCTTTTATCAACTATATCCGTCCCTGGCCCAGGTATATACACATTTTGCTAAAGGGCCTCTGTGAGCTTATGAAGATATTCAATTAAAAGGCAGCCATTTTCCTGGTACAATAGTCATTTACAACATTGACAATGTGTACACTGTATTTCTGATCCATTGTATGTTATTTTTATGGACACAATTTGCTTTTATTTAAAAAAACGAGGCCCCCAAACTTTTAAACAGTAGCGTGTGTGTTTAAACACAGTTATAATTTACTAATACCGTATTGGTTTCATGAAAAACATTTGAAAAGGAAACCAATAAAAATCCAAATAAAATCTTTTTTTTTAGGAAATTGCACTTATAATAATGGTTAAAGTATCTCAGCAGGGAGTTTTCTCCTTCCTGGAAGAGTCTGTATCCGGCACTGCCTAAGAAATGAATAGGTACCTATTTTTATACACCAGGAACTGTAGCTTCTGCCAAAGAATTTCTTCAGCAGACAGACACTTATGGCACCTCCAAGAATTCATGCTAAGATAAAAAAGTATTTCCTCTATAATATTAGGTTCACAGGTGTGAAAAAAAATTGTAAAATAAGAATGGTTTACAAAAAAGACATGTTAATAGTTTATTGTGGCCATTTAACAAAATGTAAAGTTAGTGAACAGAAGAAAAATCTAAATTAAATCAATTTTTGGTGTGACCTCGCACTGCCTTCAAAACACCACCAATTCTTCTAGGTACACAAAGTCAGGGATTTTGTAGGCATATATTTCTCAACATCATCGAGTCTTGGATTACATGAAAAGAGATAGAAGAAGCTGAGGCTGCCTAAAACCACAGAAGATCTGTGATTAGTTCTCCAAGATGTTTGGAACAGCCAACCTGATGAATGATTTAAAAAAATGAGTGCAAGTGTACCTAGAAGAATCAAAGCTCAAAGTGTGGTCACACCAAATATTGATTTCATTTAGATTTTTCTTCTGTTCTGTTCTTCTGCATTTCGGTAAATTATAATTCGTTTTTGAAAGCATTCTTACATTACACCATTTTTCTCTCCTCCCTGAAACTTTTGCACAGTACTGTAAAAACTAAGAAAATGATAGAGAGAGATACATTTTTATTTTTTAGGTCTTAATTTTGTAAATAGGTGTCTGCTATGCTGTATCCCATCTGAAGTTGAAATAGCAGTTGTGAGTAGTATTTGGCAAATACTGCTCCGACCTGATCAAATCTAAATACTATTACATGTGCCCCCCCTCTTTTCTTTATCCATCATTGGAAACTGATATTTTTTAAATATCTTGAATATATATCCACTCTTTAAATTAAATAAAAATTTGTAACGTTTTTCATTAGTGTTACTTTTCAGTGTTTCATGACACCAGGAATATACATCACATGTTCTCCCACACACACAGCAAGTTTGTTTTTGATAACGTAGCATTATAGTTCAACAAAACTGAAACTAAAAAAAACTAGTTGTTTTTAAGAATATCAGGAGAGTTAACATAAATCATGATTCATCTTGTAATAAAAATAATTGTTTACTGTTAAAATAAATGTAACATGCATTCCTCAGCAGACAATAAATTATGGACTTTCTCATTAGCACATGGATTGATTTCCTCTAATTTCTGAGAACCACAAGAGCAAGTGACTCGATTAGGTTTAAAATGAACCATCCTCTGGCAATCTATATATGCAAAAGTGAATTCTGTGCTTGTATGCCCTTAAAGATGCAGTTCCAACTACTCTGCTAAAATAAATAAATTAGAGCAATATAATGAATATAATTCTTAATACTTTTGAATGGCCAAACCCTTTCCCGAAAATAAAAGTTTTATCAGGTAAAATTATGCTTCATAATTTTTAGGTGAATGCTTAAATATCACATGATAACAACCCTCAAACAGCTTGTCTTTGCCATCTTTGCCCCAGCTTGTCAGTGCCCCAAACAGCTTGTATGTGCCATCATTGCCCTCAAACAACTTGTCTGTGTATTTATTGTCCCTTGCTCCCCATTCCAACATACACTCTTGCCAACATACGTAAACACACTTACACACTTACTCATACTAACACAAACTGCATCTCACACCACTTACACATAGATGTTCATACACATACACTTACAAGCAACCTCACCCACATTTAGTCTCAGACTCACTCTCTCAGGCTCTTACTGTCTCACAGTCTTTTTTTCTTTCACTTTCTTATGCTTTCTGAATGTCTTCCTACTGCGACCACTTCCGATTACACTTCTGTGTCTCTCACCTCGCACCTTCTTGTTCTCCTTTGTCCTCTCTCTCTCTCTTCTATCTTCTCTTTTCTCTCTTCTTTTCTTCTCTCTTCTCTTCTTCTCTGCATCTCAAAGGACATAACCTCCCGGGGAACTTCCGGCAAAATGGTGGAGGTTCTGGTGACGTCCTCTTCCTCGAATTCGAATCCGAAAGCACAAGTCTAATAAAACCTGTTGAAAAACAATGCCAAAGTGCTCGGTTAATGCCACAATGGAAATGCTTCCCAATCTTCCTCTTCAGGAGTTGCACTCTTCGAATTATGTACAACCTCTTCCCTCTCTGGCAGGCCTGATCCCGTGGTAGGAGAGATTCCATCATGCACCTGTTCCTTTTAATTTCTTAACTAGTGCTAATATCATCCCCGACCCACAATTTGTTGGACAAGGAATTGCATGGCTACATATATTCTACCCCTACTGAAAAATCTGTTATCAGATAACATCTCTGATCAGCTTCTGTTATGCATATAAGGATTACTTTGATGGTTTAAATATATGTATTGGAACGCATGGGAGTTTGGGGGAAAATACAATCTATATTAATCAGACAGGACAAGACTAAAATCAATATAATTCATCGAAATCAATGTGCTCAACAGTCATTTCTCACCACAGAAGGTTAAATTCAAAAATAGCAATGCAAATAAACAGTCTTTTACAATTTTTGCATTGATGGTAGTTATTGACTCAACCAGGATTAATTGACATTTAAGTATAATTGTTTCACTGTTATTATCTGGATTTGATTTTTTTCACTCAAGCACATAAAATATAAGTGAACATTATTCTGTAGTTATTGCACTTTGAGCAAATTTTGTGACCACAACTTAAATGAAATAATTTTTAGTCTAGGGATAATGCATTCATTTTTCATTATATTATCTGCAAACTGCCATTGAGTAGCCATTGGTAGCATGACTGGATCTCTTCTGTTCTCCTACTGCTCCTACTATTGTTCTGCAATCAACAAATGGTCACCTGCCTATCTTACCCTCAAAGCCACCTTGTGATGCTAGATTCAATAGGGATTTGCCCTACAACAGTGCAACAATAACAATAAAACAGTCTGTACAATGTTTTGTTTAGAAGCTTCCAGTCCAATTAAGAAGCTGCTAGGATCCAGCAGTCATATTTGGGCAGGGATTAAGAACTTGTCTTAATCTATAACAATTCAGAAATCTACACTGTGTGACCCTAACCTAACATTTAACTTGAGGAACATTACCAGAAGTGCAACCATTTCAGATGTCCTAAGGACAGGATCGTTGAGGGAAAGAGTTAGAGGCGATGCTGGGGCACAAGTATTCGGCTACCTTACCTGTCCACCCACCTTGCGATGTGTTGAGCCAGAGCCCTATGATTTCATATTGCAGCACTCTGCTTCAGTACATCTCAAAGCGGCCCCCTGGGTGTTATGAAAAAGCACACGTCTGGATCAATTTCACAGTTCAGTGGGCTGGTGAGGGAAGAACCTTTGATCTCCACAACTGGCACATGGTCCCCATTGCCAGTAAAAAAGCAGGATGATCAGCAAAGCAGGGCAGTGGGATAGTGCCTGAAAATTGGGACTGTCCTGATTAAAACTTCAGAGATTCCTACATTGCTGTGGAACACAGCTGGAATTCAAACTTGGATTTAAAACTTCAGAATACCATGATACCATTGGCATCCCCATCTCTGGTAACACAAAGTTATCATGCAGCGAACATCTCTCAGCTTGCAATGGCTCTCGATAGAGCCCCCTAAATTGCAACTAGTAGCTTTCTAGGTTAATCAGGTCATAGTCAACATTCCCAACAGACATGGCAGTATTGTTTAATTGGATTATCATTAGTGCACTCACAGCCCTAACCCTATTCCAAAAATAGGAATTAATGTTAGATATGATAGTACTATTATGTTATTGTTTATGGTGTGCCACAAATTATATATATATATATATGCCATATAGAATATATATTCTATTTAAGCAGAGTCAATATATATTTTATTTAATTTAGGACTCCTTATTTGACCCTGAATGGTTGCACGGAAATTGTTTCTCTGTTAAACATCAAATAATTGTATGTCAAATCAATGTTTTTCCAATTAGAATGTAAAGCAGGAGGATTTGTGAGGTAAGTGACATTTTACCTCACAAAGGAGGGTTAACATTTCAGAGGAAGATTAATTCCAACGGTGGGACAATAAGTGATTTATAATTTATCTTCAGTGGATCAAAGTGCTAAATGTGATTGATTAGAGCTTAAAAAAAAGTTGCAAAATTGTACTTTGCAGAATTAATTGTAACCCCACTGTGAGCATTTTGAAAAAAAAAAGATGTTAAACAAATATAACAACAGGAATTAAATTGTCACTAATTAGTTAAACATATTGGAAGTATAATAATTAATATGACATTAAAGATTTTGGTAGTAAATGTTATGGATAGACGTATTTAAATAGCAAACCCACATATCAGTTAACCAGATATGTCCTGCTTAGTTTTCCTAATTTATATAGCATAATGATTGCTAACCTGCTGCTCAAACAGGCTTTATTTAACAATTATCATAATGTATGAGCTTGTATGGCCCTGTACCAGTGAGTATACAACAATATGAAAAGGTACCCTAAAAGTGATTCACTGTTGTCCATTGGAATTTCTTACAGGTTTGTCGATTCCATTTTAAATAACATCAACACCCAGCTAGAGTGAGGAACATACATGTATGTAGTCCAAACAAAGCGCCCACTGCACAAGCTACAAAGTATGCAAAATATAACATTTCAAACAAATACATATCAAATAATTTGTAAAATGGAAGAACGAAGGGTTGTTGTTATTTTTTGTGTGCAGATGCTGTTTTTTTTAGCTTTGTCATAATT